>CM038713.1:42733536-43166036 GCA_021613375.1 Megaleporinus macrocephalus
CCCATTATGAAAGCTCTTGTGAACCATCATATTGCTATATATCCTATTCAGCTGCACTGTAGTCATATGGAGTGTTGCAGCTCTGAGTTCTTCTTGTATGAGGCACAATGCAGGACAGCCAATCAGATGAGAGGTCATTTTAATATTCTTTCCATATATATCAGTGTTCATTCCATATATACCAATGTTCATTCCATATATATCAATGCTGATTCTATATATATCAGTGTTCATTCTATATATATCAGTGTTAATTCCATATGTATCTATGTTCTTTTCATATACTGTGTATCAATGTTCATTCCATATATATCAGTGTTCATTCCATATATATATATATCAATGTTCATTCCATATATATCAATGTCCATTCCATATATATCAATGTTCTTTCCATATATATCAATGTTCATTCCATATATATCAATGTTCATTCCATATATATCAATATTTATGTCATATATATCAGAGTTCATTCCATATATATCAACGTTCCTTCTATATATATATATATGTACATTCCATATATATCAATGTTCATTCCATATATATCAGTGTTCATTCCATATATATCAGTGTTCATTCCATATACATCAATGTTCATTCCATATATATATTAATGTTTATTCCATATATCAATGTCCATTCCATATATCAATGTTCATTCCATATATATCAATGTTCTTTCCATATATATCAGTGTTCATTCCATATACATCAATGTTCATTCCATATATATATTAATGTTTATTCCATATATCAATGTCCATTCCATATATCAATGTTCATTCCATATATATCAATGTTCTTTCCATATAAATCAGTGTTCATTCCATATACATCAATGTTCATTCCATATACATCAATGTTCATTCCATATATATCAATGTTCATTCTATATATATTAATGTTCATTCTATATATAAATATTTATGTTCATTACATGTACATCAATGTTCATTCTATATATAGATATCAATGTTCATTCCATACATATATATGTTTATTCTATATATACATCAGTGTTCTTTCCAACTGTCCTCATGATGTGACTGTGAAAGCTAAGTGTAATATATCACTGTCCAGAGAAACACACCGGAAGCCTCAGTAGTGCAATAGCCAGTCTCCTAACCTGATGGTTGTGAGTTTGTTCCTCACATGGGTGACCGAAGCTTTTGGGCCAGTTGTGGGCCGAACGTAGAATTAAATACAAATATATATAATATTTATGGTGCACATTATAATTACAGGTCCTAACACATATGAAACATATGGTATAATAGGTATAATAAAAAATGTACAGTGTACAGCATAATGCATGTGCATGCGAGCGTGTCAGCATATGCTACCTTCCTCCCTAGACACCTCAAATTACCAGCCATGAGCGGTCGGAAGCAGCCAGACGCCTTCTGTTAATGTGATATGATCTTTGTTCATGACGACTAGAGTGCTGTTTTTCTTTTCCCATCAAAGGATCTCTTGTTTCAAAGACGAAGGGAACAAAGCTAATGTGATTTTCTCTCCTGTACTGTCTGGGCTGGGCGTAACCCCGAGTGCAGCGGATAACCTGCTGACAGCCGGGCCGCTGTTTACCGTCGTTCCTTACACTCGGACTCTGTTACATGCCGGTCGTGTCATAAAGGCGTGTTGGGATTCAGAGACCCACTGAGACCCCTCTGTCTGACCCCTGTACTAATTGATGGTGAATCAGCATGAGGCCCTCGCTTCTTACATCAGAGATGTGGAAAAAGAACAGCGACGCATCGACTGTAGAAAGGTCACGATAACACTTTATTTCAAAAGGTCCACTGCAGATGCTCACCTTCTATAGTTTCAGCTTAAAGCCCAGAAGCAAAAAAAGCTATAACTGTGGTGACCTGCTACTGGCTGGTGCTGCCCTCTAGAAATTTGTGAGGCGTGGCCATGCTGATGGTCACATGAGGAGGAGCATGGAGGCCCTGTGACCTTCCGAGAAGGGTTTTTGTTGTTCTTATGAATGTTTGGCCAATTCAAGGTATTTTTGGTGTTTGTGTGACTTGTGTGTGTGGGGGGGTGGGGGGGGTAGTCACTTTCAGGGAACAGTGTGTGGCGGGAGGTGATTTGCCTCATTGGATTGGTACAATCATAGCCTCACCTCTGCCTTAATGTATGGCAATGCTACATTGGTGTCAGAAGTGGGATCTTACTGCTGAGATGTTGTGCTGCCAAGACAGTCCCCTCTGACTGTAATTGGTCCTAATCATTAGATCAATCGACTGTGATTGGATCTAATCACTGCCTTCTTTGTTCTTAGACCAACTGTGATTGGTCCTATTCACCAGATAATTCATTCTGACACCTCCCTAACTGTGATTTGTTTTAATCTCCACACCATTTATTTGGAGCCCCCCTCCCCCAACTCTGAGAACTGAATTGGTTCTAATCACCACCTTGTTTGTTCTGAGATCTTCCCTGACTGTGATTGGCCTTCTCCTCTATCTCATTTATGTGGAGCCCTCCCCCTAACTGTGATTGGTTTTAATCACTGCCTTGTTTGTTTGGAGAGCGTCCCCCTCTGAATGTGATTGGTCCTATTCATCAGATAATTCATTCTGACTCCTCCCTCTGTCTGTGATTGGTCTTAACCTCGACCTCATGGGCCCCCCCTTGCCAAGCGAAGAGTCAGTAAGATTTTGGAAGAGATGGACGAGCTGGGGAGGTAGTGCAGTGTGAATTTCGTCAAGAGAAGGTTCATAACTTAATTTGTAGAAAACTACCAGCCAACAGTTTGGCTCACTACAAGTCAAACATTTTACATCACTACCAGTCTAACGTTTTAGTACACTACCAGTCAAACGTTTTAGTACACTACCAGCCAAACGTTTTAGTACACTACCAGTCTAACGTTTTAGTACACTACCAGTCAAACATTTTAGTACACTACCAGTCAAACATTTTAGTACACTAACAGTCAAACGTTTTTGAACACTACCAGTCAAACGTTTTAGTACACTACCAGTCTAACGTTTTAGTACACTACCAGTCTAACGTTTTAGTACACTACCAGTCAAATGTTTTAGATACACTACCAGTCAAACGTTTTAGTACACTACCAGTCAAACGTTTTAGATACACTACCAGTCAAACATTTTAGTACACTACCAGCCAAATGTTTTAGATACACTACCAGTCTAACGTTTTACAACACTACCAGTCAAACGGTTTAGTACACTACCAGTCAAACGGTTTAGTACACTACCAGTCAAATGTTTTAGTACACTACCAGTAAAATGTTTTAATACACTACCAGCCAAACGTTTTAGTACACTACCAGTCAAACGTTTTAGTACACTACCAGTCAAACGTTTTAGTACACTACCAGTCAAACATTTTAGAACACTACCAGTCAAACGTTTTAGTACACTACCAGTTAAACCTTTTAATACACTGCCAGTCAAAAGTTTTAGTACACTACCAGTAAAATGTTTTAATACACTACCAGCCAAACGTTTTAGTACACTACCAACCAAACGTTTTAGTACACTACCAGTCAAACGTTTTAGTACTCTACCAGTTAAACCTTTTAATACACTACCAGCCAAACGTTTTAGTACACTACCAGTCAAACATTTTAGTACACTACCAGCCAAACGTTTTAGATATACACTACCAGTCAAACGTTTTAGTACCCTACCAGCCAAACAATTTAGTACCCTACCAGTCAAACGTTTTAGATACACTACCAGTCAAACGTTTTAGATACACTACCAGCCAGACGTTTTAAAAACACTACCAGCCAAACGTTTTAGATACACTACCAGTCAAACGTTTTAGTACCCTACCAGCCAAACAATTTAGTACCCTACCAGTCAAACGTTTTAGATACACTACCAGCCAAACGTTTTAGTACCCTACCAGTCAAACTATTTAGTACCCTACCAGTCAAACGTTTTAGATACACTACCAGTCAAACGTTTTAGATCACTACCAGTCAAACGTTTTAGATACACTACCAGCCAAACGTTTTAGATACACTACCAGCCAAACGTTTTAGTACCCTACCAGCCAAACAATTTAGTACCCTACCAGTCAAACGTTTTAGATACACTACCAGCCAAACGTTTTAGTACCCTACCAGTCAAACAATTTAGTACCCTACCAGTCAAACGTTTTAGATACACTACCAGTCAAACATTTTAGATACACTACCAGTCAAACGTTTTAGATACACTACCAGTCAAACGTTTTAGATACACTACCAGTCAAACATTTTAGTACACTACCAGTCAAACGTTTTAGTACACTACCAGCCAAACAATGGCAATGTTTCTATACAAAATGTGCAGGTTTCCAACAATTTGGTACATTCAGCAAATAAACAGTTCTTGTGTATTAACACAAACATAATTCTGATCCCGGTAGAGGCTGCATTTCCTTATTTTCCTTCAGAAAACCAACCAATTGTAACTTAAACTGGATGCACACACTTTTGTACACGACTTATAGTAACCAGAAAGGCCTTGAAGTTAGCGTGAGCTTGCTACATTGCAAGCAACAGGCCCTGAAGCCCTTTTTATTTATATGCAGTAACTGCTTATTCATAAACCTTGTAGGGTTGAGTAATTGTAAGATGTTGAATATCTACTACATGACCATGAAAATAAAGTGTTACCATCTTCTTAGCTATTATTTTTGACAGCTCAATGTGGCACCGTTATGACCTCAAATATGTAATATATGTAACCGGCACAATCAAAACTGAGTGCTCCATTAGGTCTGTGCGCTGATAGCGCTCGCCCTCTCCGCTGCCCATAGAGTCATTTATCTCTATAAAGGCCTCTGCATTACTTTGACCTCTGCCTGTGAGCTTATACTGCTCTTGCCATCAGAACACATCGCCCTCTCTCTCTACATCGCCAGGACCATTGCCAGGAGCGACTGCCGCTGTGCCGCAACACAGGCAAGGTCTCCACACTAACAACAGTGACAGCGCAGCTTCCGGGCCTGCGGCGGCTCCTCGTGCTGTTGGTTTTTCCAAAACAAATCAAAGGCACTGTATCCGTTTCAGTGCAGATACACAAACGTGCGCATACCTACTGGCTGTAATCACTGACCCACTCACACCGTCCACTTAGCCAAAAACCAAATGTGGTCAAACCGCCTGCATTAATCAAATGTCAGTCAAGCATGGCTTCTCACTTTCCTTTGTTTTGTGTATATCTATCTATCTATATATATATATACAGTTTAAGTTTATGCTGTGTGTTACTGCCTCATTTGTTCTGAGATCTTTACCTGACTGTCATTGGTTCTAATCCCTGCCTTGATTTTCTGTGTCCCTGCCAAGTGTGATTGGTTCCAATCACTGTTTGTTAGTTCTGAGACCTCCCCTTGATTGTCATTGGTTCTAATCCCTGCCTTGATTTTCTGTGTCCCTGCCGAGTGTGATTGGTTCCAATCACTTTTTATTAGTTCTGAGACCTCCCCTTGACTGTCATTGGTTCTAATCCCTGCCTTGATTTTCTGTGTCCCTGCCAAGTGTGATTAGTTCCAATTACTGTTTGTTAGTTCTGAGACCTCTCCTTGATTGTCATTGGTTCTAATCACTGCCTTGTTTGTTCTGACACCTCTTCCTGACTACAAATGTTTATTATCACCATCTTATCACCCTCCCATCAAATGTTCTAATCACCTCCTTTTTTGCTCTCAGGCCATCCCCTCGACTGTAATTGTTTGTTATCACCACCTTTTTGTTCTGACACCCATTCCTGATTACAACTGAATTTCTAACCATGAGCACTGCCTATGATTGGTTCGAACTACTATTTTATTTTGTTATGAGACCTCTTTTTGATTGTGGTCCTAATCTCCACCTGAGCCCTACCCCAGACTGTGATTCGTTCTAATCATCTGATCAGTTATTCTGACTCCTTCCTCTGATTGTGATTAGTTTTAATCATTGCTTTTTTGTTCTGACACCTCTTCCTAACTATGCTTGTATCTAATTACAGCATCATTTATTTGGAAGCCCTTACCCCCGCACAATCACCACTTAGTTTGTTCTGAAACCTACCCTGACTACAATTGGTTCTAAACACTGTCTCATTTGTTTGGAGCCTCTCTCTAAAACCTCTCCCTGACTGTGACAGGTTCTAATTACCACCTTGTTTGTTCATTGTCCTCCCCAAGTGGTTCCAATCACTGTTTGTTAATTCTCAGACCTCTCCCTGACTGCCATTGGTTTTAACCACTGTTTCTTAGTTCTTAGACCTCTCCCTGACTGGCATTGATTCTAATCACTGTTTGTTAGTTCTCAGACCTCTCCCTGACTGCCATTGGTTCTAATCAACACCTTGTTAGTTATCAGACCTCTCCCTGACTGGCATTGGTTCAAATCACTGTTTGTTAGTTATCAGACCTCTCCTTGACTGGCATTGGTTCTAATCACTGTTTGTTAGTTATCAGACCTCTCCTTGACTGGCATTGGTTCTAATCACTGTTTGTTAGTTCTCAGACTTCTTCCTGACTGGCATTGGTTCTAAACACTGTTTGTTCGTTCTCAGACCTCTCCCTGACTGGCATTGGTTTGGTTCAATGTTTGTTAGTTCTCAGACCTCTCCTTGACTGGCATTGGTTCTAATCACTGTTTGTTAGTTCTCAGACCTCTCCCTGACTGGCATTGGTTCTTATCACTGTTTGTTAGTTCTCAGACCTCTCCCTGACTGGCATTGGTTTTAATCACTGCCTTGTTTCTTCTGACACCGCTTGCTGACTACAATTGTAAATACATGTATATGTTTTTTTTTTTCAGATAGGCACAGTATCCTTCAGGGTTTCTATGGGAGCGCATCTCAGCTCTCATTGGGTGGAAGGCAAGCAACATACTGGAAAGGCGGCCAGACCAACATACACATTCACACATACAAACTCACACCTAGAGGGCAATTTAGCTTCTCCAAATCACCTGACTGCATGTGTTTGGACTGTGGGAGGAAACATAAGCAGACACGGGGAGATATATATAAACTCCACACAGAAAGAACTCTGGGGAATCAAACCCCTTCTTGCTGTGAGACAACAGCGCTACCCACTGCACTACCATGCCCTTCCTTTTACTGCATCATCGCTGTCCAATAAAAACTAGCACCTTTACAGGAGAGACCAAAAACCTTTTTACTTTCAATGTAAGTGAATGGAATTAGGTTTGTTTTCCAAGCTTTCTATTGGTCCATTCATTGTAAACGGCAGCTGCAGCATCGAACTGATGCACAAAAAATGGAGATACATCTTTTGTATCTACACACAGTTTGTTTTATCAGCTCCACTGACCATATATGAGCTACACTTACAGGCTGTAGTTCATCTGATTCTCTGTATACTTTGTTACTCTGTTCTTTAATGATCAGGACCCCCACAGGACCACCACAGACCAGTGAATCATACACCAACTAGAAACATCCAGCATCCTGTGGCCACTGATAAAGGACCAGGGGATGGTAAACAAAAACTGCTCAGTAGCAGATGAGCTACTGTCTTCAGCTTTACATCTACAAGGGGGACCAGCAAGTAGTAGAAGTGTCTAATAGAGTGGACAGTGAGTGGACACAGCGTTTAAACACTCCAGCAGCAGCACTGCTGTGTCTGATCCACTTACACCAGCACAACACACACTAACACAACACCGCCATGTCAGTGTCACTGCAGGTACTGAGAATGACCCACCTCTCTAATAGTACCTGCTCTGTGGTGGTCCTGTGGGGGTCCTGATCATTAAAGAACAGAGTAATAAAGTATACAGAGAATCAGATGAACTAC
Source organism: Megaleporinus macrocephalus (assembly GCA_021613375.1). Classification (NCBI taxonomy): domain Eukaryota; kingdom Metazoa; phylum Chordata; class Actinopteri; order Characiformes; family Anostomidae; genus Megaleporinus; species Megaleporinus macrocephalus. The sequence goes on from CM038713.1 coordinate 42,741,331, forward strand.
AGTCTGTAGGTGTAGCTCCTGTATGGTCAGTGGAGCTGATACAGTGGACAGTGAGTCTAGATATAAGGAGGTGGTTTTAATGTTATGGCTGAACTAAGCTGTCACAGTGAGGATTGTGAAAGACAGAAATATCAAGTAGTTTGATCCTGGCATGAAATTTAAACATCCATTAGGCCAGCCTTGCCCTTATAAAATATAGAGGACGTTCACACAACATACACTCCTCCACCTCATGGATTGGATTATAACGCTCTTTTGTCTGGTTTGTGTGACCAGGATGATGTAAAATGAGCCTTTTGGTTTTACTCCATCCATCCATTATCTTCAGCTTTATCCTGCTAGTCGGGGTCATGAAGAGGCTGGAGCCAATCTTAGTGTCATTGGGTGAAGGTGGGGTACACCACGGACAGTTCATCAGTCCATCACATGGCAAACACACACTCATGCACTCACACCTACGAGCAGTTTAGAGTAAGGATCCTAACATGCATGTGTTTGGATTGTGGGAGGAAACCGGAGTACCCGGAGGAACCCACTCAAACACAGAGAGAACATACACACTCCACACAGAACCACCCAGACCGGGAATCCAACCCAGATCATCTTACTGTGAGGAGACAGTGCTGACCACTACACCACCATACTGACCACTACACCACCATACTGACCACTACACCACCATACTGACCACTACACCACCGTTCTGACCACTACACCACCGTGCTGACCACGCCACCACCGTGCTGACCACTACACCACCGTGCTGACCACTACACCACCGTACTAACCACTACACCACCGTGCTGACCACTACACCACCATACTAACCACAACACCACCGTACTAACCACTACACCACCGTACTAACCACTACACCACCGTTCTGACCACTACACCACCGTACTGACCACGACACCACCGTACTAACCACGACACCACCGTACTAACCACTACACCTCCGTACTGACCACTACACCACCGTACTGACCACTACACCACCGTACTGACCACTACACCACCGTACTGACCACTACACCACCGTGCTGACCACTACACCACCGTGCTGACCACTACACCACCGTACTGACCACTACACCACCGTACTGACCACTACACCACCGTACTAACCACTACACCACCGTACTAACCACAACACCACCATACTAACCACTACACCACCATACTAACCACTACACCACCGTACTAACCACTACACCACCGTACTAACCACTACACCACCATACTAACCACTACACCACCATACTAACCACTACACCACCGTACTAACCACTACACCACCGTACTAACCACTACACCACTATACTAACCACTACACCACCGTACTAACCACTACACCACCATACTAACCACTACACCACCGTACTAACCACTATTAAAAGCAATAATATTGTTTCCAAAACTTTGTGAAGGAGTCAGAATAAACTGGAAACAAGGTACGGCTGTGATTTCTCATAAACAGCTTTAAAATAAGACACTGTGGATTTAATCTTTATATGCCGAAACCTTGCGGACTCTTGTAAAGTATTCCTACAGACCATCCAGTTAAAATACTTTAGTACCAGTATCGCAGAGCCGGCTCGCACGGAAACCTGAGTAGCGATAATGATCTCCCTTACAATGGAAATGATTCATGTGTGTAAGCTATAACACATTCATCAGATGTTCTCTAACCAAAGGCACCGTGAGCCAGAGAGAATTAAAAAAAAAAAAAAGTAGTTCAAAGTCAGAATCCAAAGTACAGACCGCTTGATTGTTCGTCGCAGGTCTCCTCACCCCCGAGCTCATTTCCCTGGCACTCATTTAAAGGTGAGGGTGATTGCGAGCTTTATTAAAATGTTCTGACATTTGCCTAAATGTTTTCAGCAATAGCAGCTCAGCCCGCGTCCCAAAATGAATCGTAATGTGAACATTCGTTCATGTCAATGGCATTAGCCCCCTCCCCCCTCACACCCCCCACCAAAAAAAGGTTCGGCTATGATTGTTATGATAATGACAAACTGAAATGGTATACAGGCTACATGAGCTTTGTTTTAGGGTGTGATGATGTCAGGGCACGTCACCAGCTATAGCACTTCACCGTTTCAACTGTTTCAATACTTTGTTGAAGCACCTTTGGCAGCAATTACAGCTTCAAGTCTTTTTGAGTATGAAGCTACAAGCTTGGCACACCTATGTTTGGGCAGTTTCTCCCGTTCTTCTTTGCAGAACCTCTCAAGCTCCATCAGGTTGGAAGGGGAGCGTCAGATTTCTCCAGAGATGTTCAATCGGATTCAAGACTGGGCTCTGGCCACTCAAGAACATTCTCAGAGTTGTCCCAAAGCCCATACTTTAAAATCTTGGCTGTGTGTTTAGGCTCCTTGTTGCCATGTTGGCAGATGAACTTTCTCCCCAGTCTGAGGTCCAGAGCGCTCTGGAGCAGGTTTTCTTCAAGATTGTCTCTGTACATTGCTGCATACATTCCCACTGCCAAAAATCAACCCCACAGCATAATACTGCCACCACCATTCACTGTAGGGATGGTATTGGCCAGGTGATGAGCGGTGCCTGGTTTCCTCCAGACATGATGTTGACATTTAGGCCAAAGAGTTCAATCTTTGTTTCATCAGACCAGAGAATCTAGCTTCTCATGATCTAAGAGCCCATCAGGTGCCTTTTAACAAACTCCAAGCAGGCTGTCTTGTGCCTGTTACTGAGGAGTAGCTTCCGTCTGGCCACTCTACCATACAGGCCTGATTGGTGGAGTGCTGCAGAAATGGTTGTCCTTCTGGAAGGTTCTCCTCTCTCTACAGTGCAATGCTGAAGCTCCATCAGAGTGTTCCTTGGGCACCTCCCTGACTAAGGTCTATAGACAGTTCCTTGGACTTCATGGCTCGGTTTGTGCTCTGTCATGTACTGTCCACTATGGGACCTTATATAGACGGTGTGTGTCTTTCCAAATCATGTCCAATCAACTGGATTGACCACATGTGGACTCCAATCAAGATGTGGATGATCAGTGGAAACCGGAGCACCTGAGCTCAATTTTGAGTGTCATGGCAAAGGGCGGTCCTGGGTTGGGGGCCAGGGTACCTGTGTGAAGAAGAAACAGAAACATTGTTAAGAACATCCAACACTGTATTATTGTACATAGTTATTGAAGCATCTATGAATTAGACACTTTGGTTGGGCACCTGCTGTTAGTGCTAATCACCGATTGGTTGAGTCTAGGAAGGGTTGTAAAGTATAAAACAACAGGTGGGCACAGTGTACAGAGGACACAGTGGTAGAACTGTGCTTGAGAGACTGCAGGAGAACTCAATGGCGGCATTTGATGGAGTATTGCTACTAAGGAACTGAATGTTTACTGTGGATAGTAGTGGGTGGTAGTGGACAGTCCACCAAAGCTTATTTAGTATATCGTCACTGTCCAGAGAAAACAAAGTATCTCCAAAATAGTAACTTTACTGGAGAGGACAAAAACACTCTTTGCTTTCAATGTAAGTGAATGGAACCAGAATTTTCCCAAAGCTATTTTTGAGCATTACTATTGGTCCATTCCTGTAATCTACGTAATTTACAAATGCTTCAAATTTTGAAAAATGAAAATGGAGATATGTTTTTCATTGGACAGCTAGGCTATATCATTTTGTTTTAGTTATGCATCAGTCTTTTTTGTGGCAAAGGCATACCTGCCTTTGTATCCTCACGTCACACCTCATCTCCACCTCTCTCAGGTAACCTCCGGACCACTCGTTGCCTGGTTACCACATGGGGCTGCATTTTAATGCACGTTATAATCTCCAGCATGAGTCTTACTGTAAAGGATGGGTGGCCATTAGAATTAGTCACATTAAAATGAACCCAGTGTAGATAATAGTGGGTCCAAAAGCTAATGAGCAACAAGAACATGGACTTTTATTACAGTTAAAACAACTTCAAGCAGATTCAAGACTTCCCGTAACAACATCATGTGCAGATTTTCATAGAGATCAAACATACAAGTAACGTTTTTCATCATCCACAGGGCCGGATTAGCTGAACCCAGTGCTACAGCTAAGCCGGATGCTGCGTTCACATGTTTGCCGTAGACGGATGAGGGTTTTCAGTGGAGCTGCGATGAAAAATTCTGTCACCATAAGCAGTAGTTCCCGAGGCCACAGCCGCGAGTGGAGCGCTCTGTCAAGAGTTTAATTTTCCCAACCTTTACCAGCAACCGCAACGGTGGGGTGAAGCAGGAACTGATTTATTTTGGGAGCCGTTGACATCTAGTTGTTGGGTTCCAGATAAAGATACAGAATTTATTATTATTATTATTATTATTATTATTATTACTTAGCACAGCACAAACAATGAGAGGCATTCATGACCCTCCATACAAATTTATTAGAAAATGATGTTTGTTAAAGGGTTTGGGCTGGAGTTCCGTGTGGCTTGGCGCTTGTGTGTGAACAGTGCCCCCCTCCAGTCTTTGGGAAAAGATTAACTGTAGGGAGGAGATGGGGAGGTGGTAGGTGCGATGTTGTTCAGCACGGGAATGGAGTGAGAATAGGGTTTTGTAAGGTAGTAAATCACTGTATGTATAGTGACGTAGAACAACATTAGTGGAATTACAGTAAATTACTAATAAATAAATACAACATTGTCTGTACGTCTGTTTATTATTAGATAAATCCAATTAAAGATCACTTTACAAATTAAACAAGATACTCCACATGACGTACATATATAACTAAAAAATATATAATAATTTTTTGGAGCATAATTTTGAAATTAATTGATAAATAAATGTATGTTAAGGTTTCCTGACTAGACAGGACTAACATTAATATTAACATTAATATTAGACAGTAAGGCTGTGTTCCAAACAGCACCCTCTGGAACATTACATACTGCACTACTGAATAAATAAATAAATAAATAAATAAAAGGACTCCAGCATTAAAAGTGCTGTCACTTTTAATGCTGGAGTCCTTTTATTTATTTATTTATTTATTCATTTATTTATTTTATTTATTTTTATTTTAACTATTCAGTGTAGTGGCAGTCTGCAGCTTGGGACGTGGCCAGAGAGTGATGTAACTTTATTTCTGAACAGGCATCTCAACACAAGCCTTAACACAGTGAAAGACCCAGACCACCAAACAAACAGAGCCAGTTGCTAACAACAAAGACAGCGCGTGAATTGTGGAGGCTGCCAAAACTCGGTTTTAAAATAAAAGCATTTTAAACCGTTTCTGTGGTTTAATTTTTGGGTGGGACAAATCTACCTGTTTCTGATATTGGGTGGGACATGTGACCCCAACCTCCTTCACCCCCCGGTTCCTACACCAATGCATGATAGGGACTGGTTGGTGAGGGGTAACATGAGAGTTGGAGGTCGTAATGTCTTATTTCTTTCTTTGTCTAGCTTGAAGCCACCTGTCTGACTTTGAGAACAGCCTGCTTTAAAAGGCCAGGTCAGAGTTCTCTGTCGGCTGTATAGCTCACACTGTATGGCTTGAGTTACTCTCATTAAAGCTGCTTAAATTGCATGAGAATTAAATTCATTTCCACCACACAAACATAATAATAATAATCAAACTTTATAACGAACAGAATAACAGACAAGTAAAACCACCCAGCTGTGAGTGCTGGTGCTGTGTTGCTGCAGGAACCTGCTGATAAGGTGGACCATCCAGTCTGTTTCTATTCTAAGAAGTTTTATAGACATCAGGCTAAGTATACACGATTGCGAAAGGAGCCTTAGACTTGTTGTTGTCGTTTCAACACTTTGGGGTGTATATTCACTCCACAACTTTGCCAGTTATTGTTAATGCTGACCATAACCCTCTAGTGTTTTTACATCGTACGAGAAATTCTAACCAGTGTTTAATGCAGTGATCACTTTTGGTACAAGGTTTTAGTATAGAAATCCGATATAATAAGGGTGTGGAAAATATTATAGCTTCTACACTTTCCCGCTCCCTGTGAGGGGGTATATAATCACACACAGGTTTGCTCTTAGGGGTCCTCTTTTTTTTAGAAATGTGGGGTATGGTTTACTGTGTCTGAATGTGTTGAAAGACGACTGTAAACAGTGAAGTTGTAGCCCATGTACACAAATATTACTAAAACAAACATTTGACTGTATTTAAATGTAAAAATGAGAATGTCGATTTTTATAAGACCTATAAAACCCCCAAACCTGTTTATCAGAACAAGATCTCAGCATCTACACTATCTTCTTCAGTCCTGTTAGAGAAGCAGCTCATGTAGCTCCTCATGAAGCTGCTGGTCAGAATGTTCAAAGTATGTAAACCTGCATCAGAGCAAATGAGCTCATTTCTAAAAGACCCTCTAAACATTCTTTAAACACAACAAGATGTTTTATTCTGCTACAGGAATAATTCCATACCGACTATTCTATAGTTTTAATTTCTTCACATTTATTCACTAATATTATTACTATTAATATAGTACAAATAAGAAGAACCTGGGCAGGCGTCTCCAAACTTTTGACTGATGGTAACTAAAATTGGTCGAGACTACCTGCCACTGGTTTCGCACCCTCAGTTTGGCTAACGATGATTCCTCTTTGATTCTAAACGGCTTGGCGTTCAGTAATTAAAATGTTAATTGCAGCGCAAACGAGAAACTGGCTCTAATGTTTAATTGCATACTTACACAGCAAAGTGGGGTTGGACTGTTTAATTCTCTGCAAATCCAGCATTGAGACGAAATCATACGAGCATGTTTGAGACGTTACAGTGAAGTCAATTAGCTGCGGAGAGCATTTCTGAGCGCGCTCGTACGTCAGGCTGTGTGTAGCGGAGATAAAAGAGCAGATAAAATACTCTCAGCAGCGAAGAGCAGGCCTATTAAACCCCTCACTCTTTGCATGATCCCTTTTTAAATGCTTGTTTTTGAGGCACGAAGGAACTTTGAAGTGAGATTGTGGTAATAACGGCTTCCACCGACAGACGCGTTGGAAAAACCTCGGGAAGACAAGGAGCCTGACGTCCCTAGGGAACGCGTTGGTGTGACACTACAGAATCGAGCCTGATAGTGTTTGGAGTCACCGGTTTCCTCTGTAGGTGCCCCGTCCTGAACCCAGACCACACAACAGCTGCACATTGGATATGTTACTCATCCTCACAGAGGAATAGGGTGTGTTAAGTAGAGCTTGTGTCTGACTAAAATCTACTGGTCAAAGCAAGTCTGGACAGCCGAAATATAAAGTATGAAACACTATATATATATATATATATATATATATATATATATATATATATATATATATATATATATATATATATATATACACTCTACTGGTCTAAAACGTTTGACTGGTAGTGTATCTAAAACCTTTGCCTGGTAGTGTATCTAAAACGTTTGACTGGTAGTGTACTAAAACCTTTGGCTGGTAGTGTATCTAAAACGTTTGACTGGTAGTCTATCTAAAACGTTTGACTGGTAGTGTATTAAAATGTTTGACTGGTAGTCTATCTAAAACGTTTGACTGGTAGTGTATCTAAAACGTTTGACTGGTAGTGTATCTAAAACGTTTGTCTGGTAGTGTATATAAAACGTTTGGCTGGTAGTGATTTAAAACATTTAACTGGTAGTCTACTAAAACGTTTGTCTGGTAGTGTATCTAAAACGTTTGGCTGGTAGTGATTTAAAACATTTAACTGGTAGTGTATCTAAAACGTTTGACTGGTAGTGTATCTAAAACGTTTGACTGGTAGTGTATCTAAAACGTTTGGCTGGTAGTGTATTAAAACGTTTGGCTGGTAGTGTATCTAAAACGTTTGGCTGGTAGTGTATTAAAACGTTTGGCTGGTAGTGTATCTAAAACGTTTGACTGGTAGTGTATCTAAAACGTTTGGCTGGTAGTGTATCTAAAACGTTTGACTGGTAGTGTATCTAAAACGTTTGACTGGTAGTGTACTAAAACGTTTGACTGGTAGTGTATCTAAAACGTTTGTCTGGTAGTGTATTAAAACGTTTGTCTGGTAGTGTATCTAAAACGTTTGACTGGTAGTGTATCTAAAACATTTGAATGGTAGTGTATCTAAAACGTTTGACTGGTAGTGTATCTAAAACGTTTGACTGGTAGTGTATCTAAAACGTTTGGCTGGTAGTGTATTAAAACGTTTGGCTGGTAGTGTATCTAAAACGTTTGACTGGTAGTGTATCTAAAACGTTTGGCTGGTAGTGTATTAAAACGTTTGGCTGGTAGTGTATCTAAAACGTTTGACTGGTAGTGTATCTAAAACGTTTGGCTGGTAGTGTATCTAAAACGTTTGACTGGTAGTGTATCTAAAACGTTTGACTGGTAGTGTACTAAAACGTTTGACTGGTAGTGTATCTAAAACGTTTGTCTGGTAGTGTATTAAAACGTTTGTCTGGTAGTGTATCTAAAACGTTTGACTGGTAGTGTATCTAAAACGTTTGAATGGTAGTGTATCTAAAACGTTTGACTGGTAGTGTATCTAAAACGTTTGAATGGTAGTGTATCTAAAACGTTTGACTGGTAGTGTATCTAAAACGTTTGAATGGTAGTGTATCTAAAACGTTTGGCTGAGATACATTGGAAGGGGTAATTTCCTGATCCTGACGTCTCTGAGGAATATGTTGGTGTAACACTACAGGACGGAGGTTGAGACAGCTTCACATTGGATATGCTACTCACCCTCATGGAGGAATATCCGGGGTTTAGTAGAGCTTGTATCTGACTGAAGTCTACTGGTCAAAGCAGATCTGGTTTGCTGAAATATAAACTATGATTATACACTTTGAAATGTCCTAGAGAAACTCCTTGCACCATTTAATCAGTTCTTTCATCCTGAAATGGTCTCTATATATATACTGTATGAAAATATCATGATGAAAGATCCAATAGAAATGCTCTAAAACAGCTTGGGAAAAAAATTCCATTGATTTACATTAAATGTCAAGATATGAGGTTTTTGGCATCTCCTGTAAAGTTGCCATTTTGGAGATACTTGTATCGCTGTTAATAAGTTGCTAAGAAGTAACCAAGTATATTGTTGGTACATATATACATGAATGAAGACCTGTCCGTGATATAAAGCCTTTGCCTGATTATGCTGGGATTGACTCCAGCCACCTCGTGGTCCCTACTAGCAGGATGAAGCAGAAGACAATGGATATATATATATATATATATATATATATATATATATATATATATATATATATATATATACTATGGCTAAAAAGTATGGGATCACAGTGAAATGTTCTTGTTTTAATGGAGTATCTTCTTCCTTAACACAACAATGGACTGACGGGTCTCTAAAGAAAGTTGTTTCGTTCTGGTCATTGTGAGCCGGTCAGCAAGTCATCAACTGCTAATGCTTCAGATACTAAACTAACCTAGAATGTTGTTCTCCCTTTTATACTCACTTATTAGTAGAATGTTTTTCAGCTGTGATCACAATTGATCAAGAGTGTCCTAACAACCAATTAGCCCAATAACATCCTTAACTTGGATTGGTGGCCGTACCAGGAGATTTAGACAGAGGACTGAGAATTACTGATAATAGAACTATATGCAAAATAAGCCTCTATACAAAAATAGACTTTAATACAAACATTTTTATTCTTTAAAAATCATCTGATACACTTACATTAATTGTGAAATTGACAATATTGTTTGTGAATTGCATGAAAATAGCTTGAAATGAAATTCTAAAGTGATCCTAAACTATTGAGCAGTAGTGTGTATATATGTTTTTATATAAACTTTGCCCACTTGGTGGCCTGTCTCTGACATCCCCAGTTATATAGACCTTCAGTTTGGAGATGGTACTAGGGCTCACTCCAAATAACCAGCTCGAAGTTGTCCTATCTCATGGGCCCTATCCAGATCAGTCAAACATGGCATGCCTATTCTTGGAGCAGCCAAGACCTTCTGACCACTGTATCAGGGTCCATGCTCACGGGTGCTGCCAATCAGGCATCTGACTGGCAGCACCAGAGGGTACCAAAAGCTCAAAACAAGTGTCAACAGCAGCAGCAAAGTAAGCTGTTTGGCAGTGGCAGAGAAGATTTGGCCAGTTTTTTATGGGCGCAACCCACATACTCAGCTCCACTGCTCAGCCTACAAATGTATGTACTTTACAAATGTGGCACTAGTTGAAAGGAAAATGAACAGGCTTTCCGACGATATGAGATTTATTGCCAAGAAGAATTTTTATAACAAAGTAATGAGCTACCAAACACACATTACCTTACTTTTTGTGCTAAGTATATATATATATATATATATATAAGACCTTTGGAAAACCCTAGGAAATGGCTTGGTGTAGCACAAGAAGAAATAGGCTGATAGTGTCAGGAGTGGCTGGTTCCTCCGCAGGTGTCACCCGCCGCATCGCTGCTCACAAATTGAGGGCTTCGTTCATTATTTAAAACTTGTGTCTTTGAGATTCAAGCAGGGAAAAGAAATAAATAAAGCAAGAGCATCGAAAAGAGAGCCTTTAGGTTACAAACACAATTATACAGTCCTTTGCTGCTCTAATCCGAGTGGAGCTGCAGTTCATCTGCCACCGTGTCCCACAATTTACTGAGATTTCATGGAAAGGCTCCTCCTGCATTAGGCCGAACGCCATTAGGGGCTTCATGGGGATTTCGTTCCACTGCTTCCGATGCCCGAGATGCTGGGAGAGGACAGAAACCCGGCTCGTGATTGCCTGGATACCTTCAGATAAGAGGAGGTTTCAAATTCTGCCCTGCAGTTGAAACAGTTTCTCTGTTTTCTTTGAGTCTGTTTCTTTCCATTTGAAATAACTCCGGCTCGAACCGATTTCCCGCGCGAACGCGCCTCCTCCCGCCTTCGTCAGCCGCTCAGCCTTGAATGCTAACTTTGTTTGTGCCGTCTGTGCTAATATTCCCCTCTGAGCTATAGTGACTAAGCGCTGCCTGGTTCGGCGCCTTGGTTCACGTCCTGGCGCGTCCCTCAGCAGGCCCAGATTTTGGAGAATCTGAAGACTGTTCCGCTTTTTAACGGAAAGCTGCTCTGATTTGATTTTGCTCATGAGTAAACGACTGGCAATCAGAGTGGAGTTCATATGTCACCGCGTCTTGAGGGTTTAGGAGCAGGATTGGTTGGCAATGGAATACATGGACCAGCGTTTATGTAATCAGGATATTAAAAATATATGTAACTGGATTCCTAAGTAACTGCAATCAGGCTACAGGTGAGGAAATCAGAATGATTAGGTTATATATTAAAACTATATGGTCTCCAATGGCACCTTGCTCCCTACATAGTGCACTGTATGTAGGAATACTGGCTCCTGCAGCCCAACAGTGCATGGTATTGTTAAAAGTAGTCATATAGGACGCAGACCCATCCAAACTCCACAAATATTTCTTATAGCACTCATTCAATGGCACCCTACTTGTCTCAAATGGCTCCTTGCTTAGGAATTTTAAAAAATTGACTCCCGCAGCCAAACAGTGAAAAGTATAGCTATAAATAATTATTTGGGATTAAACACATCTGTTATAGACAAATATTATTTAATTTGTTACTTATTTAGCACTTATTGAATGACATCCTACTTTTCAGGCTGGGGCTGAGTCTCAAACTGCTCCTTGCTCCCTGCATAGAAATTTAAATATTGGCTCCTGCAGCCAAACAGTGCAAAGTATAGCTAGAAATAAAAATTTGGCATTAAAACACATCTGTTACATGCAAATATTACTTAAAATTATTACTTATATGGTAACAAACCAATGGCATCCCACTTCTCAGGCTGGGGCTGAATCTCAAACCCCTTCCTGCTTCCTACATAGTGAACAATGTACGAATACTGGCTCCTGCAGCCCAGCAGCGCAGAGTACAGGTGAAACTAGTCATATAGGATGCAGACACCTCCAAACTCCACAAATATTGCTTAAAAGTATTACTTATATAGCACTGATTCAGTGGCATCCTACTACTTAGGCTAGGGCTGAGTCTCAAACGGCTCCTTGCTCCCTACATAGGAATTTAAATATTGACTCCTGCAGTCAAACAGTCAAACAGCACAAAGTTCAGCTAGAAATAATCATTTAGCATTAAAACACATCTGCTATTCACAAATATTACTTAAAATATTCTACTCATATAGCACTTGTTCAAAGGCATTGTTCTTCTCAGGCTGTGGCTGAATATTAAACACCTTCCTGCTTCTTACATAGTGCACTATGTAGAAAATTAAATACTGGCTCCTGCAGCACAACTGTGCAAAATATAGCTAAAAATAGTAACTTGGGATTCAGACATCTCCAAACTTATTTTATTACTTAAAACGATTACTTATATGGCAACAAACACATTGCATCGTGGGTAGTGTAGTGTATGTAGTTGTAGTCGCCTGGTGTTGCGTGCCTCGAGCAGCACGTTAGCTTTGCTCTCCGCCTTTCTTTTCTTTCGTTTTCACCATGGCCACAGTTTTTTTTAATAAATGCCAAGTACTCATTGGAGTTAAGCTTTGACTCACGTTATTTTTTGGGTATTACCCCAGAACGGGCAGTTCGGCTCGTTCTGGCCCTGGAGCTGGTTGGCGAAGCAGCTCCCTCCGAGGCAGTAGCGGGGAGAGGTAACAACCTAATCAGAACCACTTTAAGAAGAATGAGGTGTAGTTGCGTTGAAATTCAACTGACACTAAAATGGAATGGAAGTCCATTGAGGAGATGCTGATTTTAGAAAACTTTGCAGTGGTCTCTTAGGGTCTGTCTCAAAACCTACTGAGCTCCTACATAGGCAGCATTTTATGTCATAGTACGCACTCCTGACATGTAGACTGTCCCAATTCTTACATACCTTAAACATGCTGTCTACTGAGGAACCTTATTTAGACCTGATTTTAAGGAGGCATTGAACTCTTCCTCAACCGCTAAGACAATCCCATGATGCACCGCAGGCTAATCTACGAGCAGTGAAGTGGTTTTAAAATGTGAGTTATTTTGATTCTCTCTGGAGTTTTAATGTGTTTCTGGTCATATAATCACACAAAACAGTATTTTATTATCAACTCTGTAACGAGTCCTTCACCATTTACACTATTATACTCCAGACATTAGCATTTACGCTAGCGGATTTTTAAGCCTCAGCTATTGTTTTGGATGCCGGCTGGTAGCTTAGCAACCAGCTAAACCACCGGTGGCGTGCTGCAGTGGGCGGGAACAAGCCGTGACCAGTCTCTCTCTAACTAGAGCGTCTCAGTAATCTGTTTTATGAGGAGAGATGAGGAGAGAACGCTGCTACTTACACAGCTGCTTCCTAGACAGCCTACTTACACACTCACTAGGTTTTGAGCGCCCCCTAATGTTTTTCCAGAGCTGTATATATACAGCCAATAATTACCTGAAGCGTAAATGCTGTCAGTGGTTTCCAGTCTTATCCTTAAAGAACTGATAATGTAGCTGCAGCCTTTCAGTCCAAACAAGCAGGAGCTTCACATCAGTAGCTCTAGTCTTCAAACAACTGATCGTGTTGGCTTCTGCATTGTTGGGAAATAAGACCTGCAGCTCTTAGTGGACAGGACTGGACCAGTAGCTCATACAGTCAAAGCATGCCCCGCTGACTGCATGTGTTTCTGTAATATTATATTGTGTGACCACTGAGTTTTATCATTACTGAGTAATGGACGATGGAAGCCACTGGATTGAATCCTGAGGGTAAACACTGAGTGAGCACTCACTGAATTAATGTGACAGTGCCGTAGCACTAGAACAAATCTGTTAGACCTCTACTAGACCTTTTAAAATAAAGCAATAAGCTACGAGGGGCTGTGCGTCGCTGTGTTTCTATCACAGTAACACACAGCCTCGAGTGGCTTATTACTTTTAGAAGACAAAGTATAATAAAACAGACCATTTTCCTGAAAGGTATTATCAATAATAATCAGCATAAACAAGCACTTCACCATGTCCTTAGATTATGGTTTCTTATACAGTATATCATGGAAGTAATGAGAAGAATGTCTGGCCACCCATTACTGTATATGGCCGTAATGTCATTAATGTTTTCTTTTATAATAGTAAATATATGATAGCAGCACTGTTTAGTGCAAAGATATTTACTTTAGAAGTACTTTTCTTACAAAGTGACCACCAAAATGAAAAGGAAGACCAATTTAAAGTATAAGCTTTATTCCTGATGATATCGCGATACATACATGATCTGAGGAGGTCTGAAAATAGTCTGAATCCAGCAAACACACCCTATTTAAGTCCAGCCCACTACACGTCCAACTAGCCTCGACCTGGTCATTATATCTTGGGCATAGGGTAGATTTCCTTGGGAGGTTCCTGCCATAAACCAACACAATCTGCTGAGTGTCTGGGGTGTCAAGTAACAAAGTACAAATACTTTGTTACCTTACTTAAGCAGGAATTTTGGTTATTTATACTTTACTGTAGTAATTATTTTTCCTTACATTTACACTACATTATCAGTACTTTCTACTCCTTACATTTTAAACATAGCCTCGTTACTTCAGCTTGTACATAATACTTGTAGAAAACTAGTCATCATATCTTCTGCTTCATGAAACACATGTTAATGTTCAGTGGTAACAGATATGCTTCTTTAATAAATTTACATTGTATTAAACTACATTCATGTTCAATGGGTGTATATGAGCTCAAACAGGAAGCCTAGCGCATCCCAAATTTATCAACATTAACATTTTAATAACATTATAGTCTACTATAATTATAACATTATAGTAGAAGAATGGGGTTTTTGGGGAGGTGGGCTAGACTGGGTATAGACCGGGTATAGGTGGGTATAGACCCCTGTGGTGTGGCCTAAGCTTTTGTCCTTAATGGCATTTTTTCCTTTACATTACTTTTATACTTTAAGTAGTTATGAAAGCAGTACTTTTACACTTTTACTGATAAGCTTGAGTTGATACTTCAACTTCTACAGAAGTATTTTTAAACCCTAGTATCTACACTTCTACCTGAGTAGTGACTGTGAATACCTCTTGTGAATACTTTTGTGAGCCATAAAACTATTTTTATGGTCAAGAAATATTTACAACAGTACCAATCCAAAGCCATCCCTTAATTGCCTACCTGTTCCCTACATAGTGCACTACGTTGGAATTAAAATGCAGCCCAACAGCACATAGACTCAAAGAAAACAGTAGTCAAGCCTGTGAAACTAATGATGGAGTTAATTAGCAGGTTTGCTAGCTATTAGAATCCAGTATTGCTTCACTGTGGTACTACTATACACTATATCGCCCCCTCCTGGACCCAAATCACACTACAGCTGCAATAATTGGATATACTACTTATCCTCAAGGAGGAATAGAGGGCGTAGAGTTTGTATCTGACGGAAGTATGTTAGGCAAAGCAGGTCTGGACAGCTACAAAAAAATAAAAACCTATAAATATAAATTAGAATTTTACACTTTGATATATGACTTTGTGATATGCACTTTGATGGTGATAACAATTAATTTTAGAATAGAATAGAATTTAGAATTTGACCTCTGCATTTAACCCATCCCTTCAGTGAAACACTCACATACACCATATACACACACAAGTGAACATACATATTATGGGACAGTAAGAGTGTTGGGCAGCTCCATCCACAGTGCCCGGGGAGCAGTTAGGGGCTAGGTGATTTGCTCTAGGGCACTTGAGTCAAGTTCTCTAGGTCCAGAGGATCGAACCAGTGACTTTCTGGTCACAGGACTGGACCCATTACCTTACTTTTCTTACTTTTGCACCATTTTATCAGTTGTTTCATCAAGAAATGGTCCAAATATCACTGGAACTGATGTAAATATGATACAAAGTAACATGAATATGTTATTGTGAGAGAAGTAGATCAGATCTTGAGCTCCAGTTTGAAGAACAAAGTTAGGTTCCAGATTTCTCCTGGACGCCCCAGACATTGTATGAATGTATTCAGTTCCTTCAGCAGCAATCTTGGTTTAGCTTAATGAAGTCCTATATGTGTTGTGTATGTATCGAGACTGACATATGTATGTTGTACATGAACCCTACAGGTAAACTGGACAGTACAGCAGTAGTCTAACAGAGATACAGCAATTGATGTACATTGGGCAACTCGACTCCTTCACTATTACATTAGGCTGTGGCTCGAACTGAAATTGTTCTGTTGATTTGATTTTTATAGACTTTAAACTCTCTATATAAAAACTCTAATTTTCAGTGACTTCAGTACATCGATTTTCTTTCAACCATTGTCATTTCGTGCTGTGAAGAAAAAAAAATAAGAAAAATCATTTGTTAGGCTTACCTGCACAGAAACTCCACATCAGCACTCCTGACTGGTCTTCTCTCGCTCTGGCACCTGCTCTCCAGTCGCTGAAATATTAATCCTCTTATATATACACACACACGCCCGTGTTTCCTTCAGTAGATCGCAAAGACGTGTCAGTTTGTATGGGCTTTACTCCTTGTTTCTCCATGTCCTTAGTTCTGATTCTTCAGTGTATTACATTGTCCATCAAAAGTTCGGAGACACTGAGCTGTTGGAAGGTGGTAGACAGTTAGAAGACTTGACATAACAAGACTGACACTGTTCAGATGCATCTAAGCTAAAGGAACAACAGATCAAAGCAACTGATAGGTGCTACTGAGTACAACAACCACCTGGAAGACCTGCTAGACCTTCAACACCATCCCCATTAGATAACCAGCACTTTCATATTTGAGAGAACATCCAGCTTCACTCCTGCTTCAGATCTGAGAACATCATTTCTCTCCATCCTACCACTGTGAGAAGACGCCTCAACACTGTGGGTCTGAAGGATGTGTAGCTGTTCAAGAAGCTCCTTACTGAGAAAAGGAGACACAGACACATCACACAAAGAAGCTGCTGCTGTTCTCAGAACAATGGATTGACCAGCCCAGAGTCCAGAACCTCACACATACACACACTAGTGAAAACGCACACTTAGGGGCAGTGAAACACCCACATACCTGCCCACCCCACCCACCCCACCCACACCACCCACATACCCCCTCATCCACATACCCTGCCCCCCCATCTCTTCCCCCCTCACACACACATACACTAGTAAACGCATACACTAGGGGGCAATGAAACACCCACATACACACACAGTAGTGAACACACACACACTAGGGGGCAATGAAACACCCACATACACACACAGTAGTGAACACACACATTAGAGGGCAGTGAAACAACCACATACATGCATACACACTAGTGAATACATACACACACTAGGGGGCAGTGAAACACCCACATACACCCACACAGTAGTGGACACACACACTAGGGGCAGTGAAACACCCACATACACACACATACATATTAGTGAACACACACTAGGGGGCAGTGAAACACCCACATACACAGATACACATTAGTGAACACACACACTAGGGGGCAGTGAAACACCCACATACACCCACACAGTAGTGGACACACACACTAGTGGCAGTGAAACACCCACATTCAAACATACATACACTGCTGAGTACACACACTAGGGGGCAGTGAAACCCCGCCCAGCCACCCACATACACACACACAAACACACACAGCAAACACACTAGGGGACAATGACAATGACACTCACATATATACATACAAACACACACCCACACAAGCACACACACTAGCGAACAAACAGTCACTAGGGGGCAGTGAACCACCCACATACACACACACACACACACACTGGTGAATACACACACTAAGGGGCTGTCAAACACCCACACACACACACACACACACACACAAGTGAACACACACACTAGGGGACAGTGAAACACACACCCCAAACACACAAACACATGTGAACACACACACTAGGGGGAAATGAAATATACACACTAGTGAACAAGCTCACTAGTGGCCAGTGAGCACACTTGCCTGGAGTGGTGGACACCCCTATCCGAAGTACCCAGGGAGTAGCTGTTTTGATCAAGGACACTTTGGTCGTGTCCTGTCGATTCAGGGGCTTGAACCAACAACCTTCTGGTCACAAGGCCGGTTACCCAACCTTCAGCCCACGACTGCCTTATTATTATTATTATTATTATTATTATTATTATTATTATTAAACATATTTCATTGTTGAGGCATCTTTCTTTATTTTACTCACCCTTGTTAGAAAGTGCACTGCTTTTAAAATGGAAACAAATAAGGTGGGATTTGAGCTATTACAACAACAAAAAGGAGATTAATCACAATTAACTATGCAAGTACACTAATTGTGACTCATTATTTTAATGGGTTGACAGATTTAATTAATTCATTCATTTATAACTTCAGACAGAAATAAAAAATAATAGTAGCAATAACGATAATAAAAACAATGAGACGCTTTACCAGTCCAGGTACTCTGCACCGTCCACCCTGCCGTGTCACATAAGGGTCAGTCTGTACGACTAGAAGACGTGTTTGCAAGCACTGATGGTCTGTCTGCAAACTGTGATAGTATATGTGTGGGCATGTGTGTGGAAATGGATTGGAGGGGTCACACACTGATGAGCCCCCAGGAGACACGGCACAGGAATGTATGTGTGTGTGTGACAGCAGTCATCGTTCAACTGGTATCAATCTCCTGCTGTCTGTCCGAGAGCTAGTTTAGCAGTGATGGAGAGAGTGACGGGAAAGCAGCAGGAGCAGCAGCTAAAGCTTTCACTTTTAAAGAAATCGGTAGCAGATCAATATCAAGTGGATATAGATAGAGTGATATTATATTGATAATATAATTATAGGCTATTTTTAATTGTTAATGAATTTTAGGTTAAAATGTGTTGTGTAAAGATATGATAACAAAAGATATATACAATATGATAACAAAAGTATTCTCTCGTCTGCTTTTACACATATATGAACTTGAGTGACATCTCATTCTTAATCCATAGGGTTTAATATGATGTTGGCCCAACCTTTGCAGCTATAACAATTTCAGCGCTTCTGGGAAGGCTCTCCACACGGTTTAGGAGAGTGTTTATGGGAATGTTGGACCGTTCTTCCAGAAGAACATTAGTGAGGTCAGACTCTGGCTCTCAGTCTCTGCTCTAATTCATCCCAAAGGTGTTCTATCAGGTTGAGGTCAGGACTCTGTGGAGGCCAGTCAAGTTCTTACACACCAAACTCGCCCGAGTTCGAGCTCACCTCCAGAAAAACAGCCCCACACCATAATCCCCCCTCCACCAAACTTTATACTCGGCACAATGCAGTCAGACAATGCCGTTACAATTTACAATAAAAAATTTGGACGCATAATCCCGGTTGTATTGATTACTGAATAACTGTAAAGTTGTTCTATAAACTATAGAATAGTCGGTATGGAATTATTCCTGGAGCAGAATTAAACATCTGGTTGTGTTTAAAGAATGTTTAGAGGGTCTTTTAGAAATGAGCTCATTTGCTCTGATGCAGGTTTAAATACTTTGAACATTCTGACCAGCAGCTTCATGAAGAGCCACATGAGCTGCTTCTCCAACAGGACTGAAGAAGATAGTGTAGATGCTGAGATCTTGTTCTGATAAACAGGTTTGGAGGTTTTATAGCTCTTATAAACATATACATTCTCATTTTTACATTTAAATACAATACATGGGCTCCAACGTTACTATTTACACTTGTCTCTTAATGCATTAAGATCAAAACATCTTTTTAATTTTAAACACACACACACACACACACACACACACACACACACACACACGCACACATATATATATATATATATATATATATATATATATATATATATATATATATATATCAGTTAGGCGTGTCCAAACTGGATCTAAACCCTTTAGAATGTGATATAACGGGAGACTCTCAGCATGAAAGTGCTGCTGAAACATCTGCAGGAACTGTATGATGCAATCCAGTGAACATGGACCAGAATCACAAAGGAATAGAGGCTATTCAGAGAGCAAAAGGAGACCCTACTATATAAATAAAGAAATGTTTAAAAAGCAATTTTCTAAATAAAAAGTTTTTATTTACTCAGCAAAACACTTTATTATTTAAATATTCAAACAGTATAAATAAATAAGCAGTGCTTTTACATTCGTCAGTGTGTTTATTTAACCCTTTCCAAGCTTCTCCTAAACAACCCAGTATTATTATCAGTTCTCATCTAATACCTGCTTTGACTGCTCAGTACTTCATTAAGATAAATCAAGATTTGCTGCTGAAGGAACTGAACACATTCATACAATGTCTGGGGCGTCCAGGAGAAATCTGGAACCTAACTTTGATCTTCAAACTGGATCAAGATCTGATCTACTTCTCTCACAATAACATATTCATGTTACTTTGTATTGTATGTATGATTATTTACATCTGTTCTAATCAGATCTGCTGTTCTTAATGGTGGTTAGTACGGTGGTGTAGTGGTTAGTATAGTGGTGTAGTGGTTAGTATGGTGGTGTAGTGGTTAGTATGGTGGTGTAGTGGTCAGCACCGTGGTGTAGTGTAGTGGTTAGTATGTTGGTGTAGTGGTTAGTACAGTGGTGTAGTGGGCAGTACGGTGGTGTAGTGGTTACTATGGTGGTGTAGTGGTTAGTATGTTGGTGTAGTGGTTAGTATGGTGGTGTAGTGGTTAGTACGATGGTGTAGTGGTTAGTATGGTGGTGTAGTGGTTAGTATAGTGGTGTAGTGGTCAGCACCGTGGTGTAGTGTAGTGGTTAGTATGTTGGTGTAGTGGTTAGTACAGTGGTGTAGTGGGCAGTACGGTGGTGTAGTGGTTGCTTTGGTGGTGTAGTGGTTAGTATGTTGGTGTAGTGGTTAGTATGGTGGTGTAGTGGTTAGTACGGTGGTGTAGTGGTTAGTATGGTGGTGTAGTGGTTAGTACGATGGTGTAGTGGTCAGCGCGGTGGTGTAGTGGTTAGTATGGTGGTGCAGTGGTTAGTATGGTGGTGTAGTGGTTAGTACGGTGCTGTAGTGGTTAGTATAGTGGTGTAGTGGTTAGTATGGTGGTGTAGTGGTTAGTATGGTGGTGTAGTGGTTAGTATGGTGGTGTAGTGGTTAGTACGGTGGTGTAGCGGTTAGTACAGTGGTGTAGCGGTTAGTATGGTGGTGTAGTGGTTAGTATGGTGGTGTAGTGGTTAGTATGGTGGTGTAGTGGTTAGTACGGTGGTGTAGCGGTTAGTATGGTGGTGTAGTGGTTAGTATGGTGGTGTAGTGGTTAGTATGGTGGTGTAGTGGTTAGTAAGGTGGTGTAGTGGTTAGTACAGTGGTGTAGCGGTTAGTATGGTGGTGTAGTGGTTAGTATGGTGGTGTAGTGGTTAGTACGGTGGTGTAGTGGTTAGTATGGTGGTGTAGTGGTTAGTACGGTGGTGTAGGGGTTAGTACAGTGGTGTAGCGTTTAGTATGGTGGTGTAGTGGTTAGTATGGTGGTGTAGTGGTTAGTATGGTGGTGTAGCGGTTAGTACAGTGGTGTAGCGGTTAGTACGGTGGTGTAGTGGTTAGTATGGTGGTGTAGTGGTTAGTACGGTGGTGTAGTGGTTAGTACGGTGGTGTAGTGGTTAGTATGGTGGTGTAGTGTTTAGTACGGTGGTGTAGGGGTTAGTACGGTGGTGTAGCGGTTAGTATGGTGGTGTAGTGGTTAGTATGGTGGTGTAGTGGTTAGTACGGTGGTGTAGGGGTTAGTACGGTGGTGTAGTGGTCAGTATGGTGGTGTAGTGGTTAGTACGGTGGTGTAGTGGTTAGTATGGTGGTGTAGTGGTTAGTACGGTAGTGTAGTGGTTAGTACGGTGGTGTAGGGGTTAGTACAGTGGTGTAGTGGTTAGTACGGTGGTGTAGCGGTTAGTATGGTGGTATAGTGGTTAGTATGGTGGTGTAGTGGTTAGTATGGTGGTGTAGTGGTTAGTACGGTGGTGTAGGGGTTAGTACGGTGGTGTAGTGGTCAGTATGGTGGTGTAGTGGTTAGTACGGTGGTGTAGTGGTTAGTATGGTGGTGTAGTGGTTAGTATGGTAGTGTAGTGGTTAGTATGGTGGTGTAGTGGTTAGTATGGTGGTGTAGTGGTTAGTATGGTGGTGTAGCGGTTAGTAATGTGGTGTAGCGGTTAGTACGGTGGTGTAGCGGTTAGTATGGTGGTGTAGTGGTTAGTATGGTGGTGTAATGGTTAGTATGGTGGTGTAGTGGTTAGTATGGTGGTGTAGTGGTTAGTATGGTGGTGTAGTGGTTAGTATGGTGGTGTAGTGGTTAGTATGGTGGTGTAGTGGTTAGTATGGTGGTGTAGTGGTTAGTACGGTGGTGTAGTGGTTAGTATGGTGGTGTAGTGGTTAGTACGGTGGTGTAGTGGTTAGTATGGTGGTGTAGTGGTTAGTACGGTGGTGTAGTGGTTAGTATGGTGGTGTAGTGGTTAGTACGGTGGTGTAGTGGTTAGTATGGTGGTGTAGTGGTTAGTATGGTGGTGTAGTGGTTAGTATGGTGGTGTAGTGGTTAGTAATGTGGTGTAGTGGTTAGTACGGTGGTGTAGCGGTTAGTACAGTGGTGTAGTGGTTAGTACGGTGGTGTAGTGGTTAGTACGGTGGTGTAGTGGTTAGTATGGTGGTGTAGTGGTTAGTACGGTGGTGTAGTGGTTAGTATGGTGGTGTAGTGGTTAGTACGGTGGTGTAGTGGTTAGTATGGTGGTGTAGTGGTTAGTACGGTGGTGTAGTGGTTAGTATGGTGGTGTAGTGGTTAGTACGGTGGTGTAGTGGTTAGTATGGTGGTGTAGTGGTTAGTATGGTGGTGTAGTGGTTAGTATGGTGGTGTAGTGGTTAGTAATGTGGTGTAGTGGTTAGTACGGTGGTGTAGCGGTTAGTACAGTGGTGTAGTGGTCAGTACATTCGTCTCATAGAACGATATTCTGGGTTGGATTCCTTCGCCCGATCACTCTGTGATTGGCTCGAGCCCCACTGTGACCCTGACTAGAGGGATCCAGCCAAAGATTATGGAAGGTTGGAGACCTCATAGGCTGATGTATCTCGAGATATATCTTTCCAAAGTGAACGTTCCTGGGATTCCCACACAGATGAAACCAAAGCCATTTGCATCCATTGATAGTCTGGATTGTCTGGATGAGCGCCCCATGTGTTCAGACTAATGTCAGATATAGATCATATTTAAAAGACCCAACAAGAAGATCTGATTCATGGGAAAATTGGATTGGGATTCGATCTACTGTGACCAAACAGCAGCCGTCGCGTTGCACACGATTGCGAATTCCCTGTCTCGTTTTAACCGCGGGCCTCCGTGCCGGCAGCTCTCCGCCTCCTCCATCGCTTATTTGAATTCCAGGTCCGTCCTCGCTCACCTGAGCTTAACAGGAGCCGAGACAGAGGCGAACGCAGCCGTCTAATTCAGCAGGTTTAAATTCATCCCAGACATCTGCCGTCCTGTTTCCAGCAGCAGGCCGCTAAGCCCCCGCGCTTTGTGTACTTCAAAGACGCTAAGGCTCGGCTTTCTGTCGGCGAGTAAAACAAAGGAGCTTTGCTGCTTTTGCCTCTCAGGTTTAGAGGCAGGGAAAAAAAGGCCCTCGGTATTAAACCTCGAGGAAAACCACATTAAACAACAATGCGGAGGGAGAGAAGAATGGCGCTCACACAAAAGGTTTTTTTCTCTAAACTTTTTCCGCCTACTTTACACTAAAGTTCTTGAAACGATTGCTCGGCGGCTGAGAGGCGGGGGTGAAGTTTAGAGGCAGAGAAGAAGGGATGGGGGAGAAAAAGGAAGAGGGCAGTCTCGCTAGGAAACGGACACGGCCTGTCTTATCGTCTCCTAGCACGGCATAGATTAGTGCTGAGCAGGACACAGAAGAAGAGGAGGAAGAAGAGGAGGAAAAAGAGGAGGGAGAAAAGGTAGAAGAAGAAGAAAGGAGGCAGGAGGAAGAAAGAAATGACTAAAGCTGCTCCGCAGTATTAAAACAGACAGCTGCATTAGCTTTCTAATAAGATGAGACAGAGCAATACAGAATCAGGGAAAAAAGAAAAGCCTCTCTCTCTCTCTCTCTATCTCTCACTCTCACTTTCTCTCTATCTCTCTCGGTCTCTCTCTATCTCTACCTTGGAAGAGCAAAGGAGAGGTAGACAGAGAATGAGAGAGAGGAGAATGTGAGAGAGGCAAAGAGAGAGAGTGAGAGACTGAGAGAGATAAAGTGTGTAAGGTATTTTGAGAGAGACAGATAGAGACAGAGAGATAGAGAGAGAGAAAGACAGAGAGAGAGAAAGAGAGAGAGAGAATAAGAGAAAAGAGTGTGAGAGCGAGAGACAGAGAGAAAGATAAGATAGAGACAGGGAGAGAGAGAAGGAGAGAGAGAGAGTTAGAAAGAGAGATGCAAGAGAGAGCAAGAGAGAGAGAGAGAGAGAGAGAGAGAAATTGGGAGATATAAAGATAGAGAAATATAGAGTCTCTCTCTTACTCTCTATTTCTCTATCTTTATATCTCACTCTTTTTCTGCCTCTCACTCTTTCTGTTTCTCTCTTTCATTCACTTACACACTCCCTTCATCTCTCTCTTTCTCACTCTCTTTCTCAACCCTCTTATTTCCTCTCTCTCTCACACTCACTCTGTATCTCTATCTCTCTCTGTCTCTCTCTCACACTCTCCTCTCTCATTCTCTCTCTCTACCTCTCCTTCGCTTTTCCCTTCTCCATTCTCTCGCTCCCTGTCTTTCTCTTTCTTTCTCCACCCTCTCATTTCCTCTCTCTCTTTCTCTCTCTGGCTCTTCTTTGTTCTCCCCCTTCTCCATTCTCTCTCTTCCTGTGTTTCAATCTCTCTCCACCCCTTTTCCTATCTCTCACTCTTACTCTCTGTCTTTCCCCCATTTTTCCCTCTCTCTGTATCTATCCATTTCTCTCTCTTTTGATGTTACTTCCCACTTCATCTCTCTCACTCTCTTACTCTCTTTTTCCCTTCTCTCACACTCTCTTCTCTCTACCTCTCCTTCGCTCTCCCACTTCTCCATTCTCTCTTACTCTCTCTCTCTCTTTCTCTCTATCTCTTTCATTCTCTCTATCTCTCTTCCTGTCTAACTCTATCCCTATATCTTTCTCTTAATCTCTCGTTCTCTTTTCTGTCTCTCTCAAAATCTCTTACACACTCTATCTCTCTCAGTCTCTTACTCTCTCTTTTTCTCACTCTTTTCCCCTCTCTTCTCTCTCATTCTCTGTCTAGCTCTCTTTCGCTCTCCCACCTCTCCATTGTCTCTCTCTCTGTCCTTCTCTCTCTCTGTTTCTCTTTCTCTCTCTTTGTTTCTCTCTCTCTATCTTTCTCTCTCTCCACCCATTTTTTTCCCTCTCTCACTTACTTTCTCTCTCTCTTTTGATGTGACCTCCTACTCCATCTCTCTTTCTCTCTCTCTACTCTCTCTCTCTTTCTCTCCCTTTATCTCCCTCTGTCTCTCTGTCTCTATCTCTCTTACTCTCTCTCGAACTCACTTTCTTTCCCTCTCTCACACTCTCTTCTTTCTCATTCTCTGTCTAGCTCTCCCGCTTTCTCTCTCTCTCTCTTTCTCTTTATCTCTCTCTCCATCTCTCTTTCTCTTTCTATCTTTCTCTCTCAAAATCTCGTACACAATCTGTCTCTCTCAGTCTGTCTAGCTCTCCTTCGCTCTTCTGCTTCTCCATTCTCTCTCCCCTGCCTTTCTCTCTCTCCACCCCTTTTTTCCCTCTCTCGCTTACTTTCTCTCTCTTCACCCCTTTTTTCCCTCTCTCACTTACTTTCTCTCTCTTTTGATGTGACTTCCCACTCCATCTACATTCTCTCTCTCTCTACTCTCTCTCTCTGTCTTTCTATCTCTCTTTCTTTCTATCTTTCTTTCTTTCTCTCTCTCTCTCTGTCTCTATCTTGCTCTCTCAAAATCTCTTACACAATCTGTCTCTCTCAGTCTCTTACTCTCTCTCTCTTTCCCTTCTCTCACCCTTTCTTCTCTCTCTCTCACTCTCTCTACCTCTCCTTCGCTCTCCCACTTCTCCATTCTCTATCTCTCTCTGTCCTTCTCTCTCTCTCTCTCTCTCTCTGTCCTCTTTCTGTCTCTTTTTCTCTCTATCTCTCTCTCTATCTCTCTTTCTCTGTCTCTCTGTATCTTTTTCTCTCAAAACACAGTCTGTCTCTTTCAGTCTGTCTAGCTCTCCTTCGCTCTCCAGCTTCTCCATTCTCTCTCTCCCTGTCTTTCTCTCTCTCCACCCCTTTTTTCCCTCGCTCACTTATTTTCTCTCTCTCTTTTGATGTGACTTCCCACGCCATCTCCATTCTCTCTCTCTCTCTCTCTCTCTCTCTCTCTCTTTCTCTCTATCCCTCTTTCTCTCTATCTCCCTTTATCTCTCTCTCTATCCCTCTTTATCTCTCTCTCTGTCTCTCTCAAAATCTCTTACACAATCTGTCTCTCTCAGTCTCTTACTCTCTCTCTCTTTCCCTTCTCTCACACTTTCTTCTCTCTCTCTCACTCTCTCTACCTCTCCTTCGCTCTCCCACTTCTCCATTCTCTATCTCTCTCTGTCCTTCTCTCTCTCTCTCTCTCTCTGTCCTCTTTCTGTCTCTTTTTCTCTCTATCTCTCTCTCTATCTCTCTTTTTCTCTCAAAACACAGTCTGTCTCTTTCAGTCTGTCTAGCTCTCCTTCGCTCTCCAGCTTCTCCATTCTCTCTCTCCCTGTCTTTCTCTCTCTCCACCCCTTTTTTCCCTCTCTCACTTATTTTCTCTCTCTCTTTTGATGTGACTTCCCACGCCATCTCCATTCTCTCTCTCTCTCTCTCTCTCTCTCTCTTTCTCTCTATCCCTCTTTCTCTCTATCTCCCTTTATCTCTCTCTCTCTATCCCTCTTTATCTCTCTCTCTGTCTCTCTCAAAATCTCTTGCACATTCTATCTCTCTCAGTCTCTTACTTTCCCTTTCTCACACTCTCTTCTCTCTCTCTACCTCTTCTTTGCTCTCCTGCTTCTCCATTCTCTCTTACTTTCTCTCTCTCTTTTGATGTGACTTCCCACTCCATCTCCATTCTCTCTCTCTCTCTCTCTCTCTCTCTCTCTCTCTCTCTCTCTCTCTCTCTGTGTGTCTGTGTGTGGAGGGGGGTATCTGAGGGGGGCTGAGGGGAGAATAAGTGTCACAGGTTTAAAAGGCAGCACATTAATAATAGCTGTCTTTGGGCCGGGCCAGGCGGGGCTGATAATCTGGCCCTCGCTCTCCTGCTCTCTCGCCCCTTACATCCCTCTTATCAGCGGCGTGACCGGCCCTCAGAGGAACAGGCGCTCGCTGGCCACTGGCGAACGGGGCGCGCCCGACTGGGACTTCTATGATTTATGAGGCTCAGATGGACTAATCAGCACGGAGACGCTGTCTGCAGAAGAATCTCTCTCACATACACGTGTGCCTCGGACTGCCAGATTAGATGTTTCAGAGTTCTTTGAAAACATGCCTCTCTCTCTCTTTCTCTCTCTCTCTCTCTCTCTCTTTCTTTCTCAGAAATGCACAAACAGAGAAGTGCTCACATCTGCTGAACGTATTGTTGTGCGACCTTGTACAGAAGCAGAGCTCCTTCCAGTAAAAGCACAGATATCAGGAACGTGCGTCACTCCTGCTCTATACAGCTACACTTAACACAAACACTCAGGTATGTTATACTGTCCATCACACACGTCCTGTACACCCACCTTCATCTTCATTAGCTACACCTCCTTGTGTCTGCACCCCCTCTCCATTGATCAGCTCCACTGAACATATAGCAGCACTTTGTACACTACAGACTGTAGTCCATCTGTTTCTCTGTATTCCCCATAGGACCCCCACAGGACCACCACAGAGCAAGTACTATTAGAGAGGTGGGTCATTCTCAGCTCTGCAGTGACACTGACACAGGACGCTGGATCCTGTGGGCAGCGTCCTGTGTCCACTGATGAAGAACTAGAGGAACACAAACTGTGCAGCAGCAGATGAGCTACTGTCTCTGACTTTACATCTACAAGGTGGACCAGCAAGTAGTAGGAGTGTCTAATAGAGTGGACAGTGAGTGGACACAGTGTTTAAACACTCAAGCAGCACATATACTGTGTATTTGGATGTAGACGACCTGAAGACACCTAAGTGTATGAACAGCAGATCTGATTAGAACAGATGTAAATAATCATACATACAATACAAAGTAACATGAATATGTTATTGTGAGAGAAGTAGATCAGATCTTGATCCAGTTTGAAGAACAAAGTGTAGCTCCAGATTTCTCCTGGACGCCCCAGACATTGTATGAATGTATTCAGTTCCTTCAGCAGTAATCTTGATTTAGCTTAATGAAGTACTGAGCTGTCAAAGCAGGTATTAGATGAGAACTGTAAATAATACGGGGTTGTTTAGGAGAAGCTTGGAAAGGGTTAAATAAACACAAGGATGTATGTAAAAGCTCTACTTACTCTATTAATACTGATTAATATTTAAATAATAAAGTGTTTTGCTGAGTAAATAAAAGCTTTTTAAATATAATAGTCCGCCTCACTGTATCCCCCCCCCCCCTCCCACTCCACACTTTGGCACTGGCTACATTCAGGCTAGAGGTAAATAAGATTCAGATCAGATTGTAAGCAATAAGCAAAATAAGTTGTGTGTCCAGGCATCCCTAATCTTGTAGGGTGTCTGTAGTAACAGCATCAGCATCAGTGACCATATACACAACCCTACAGGTTCTTCTTATTGGACTTATATTAGTAGTAATAATATTAGTGAATATTAGTGAAGAGATCAAAATGATAGAATAGTCGGTATGGAATTATTCGTTGAGCAGAATTAAACATCTGGTTGTGTTTAAAGAATGTTTAGAGGGTCTTTTAGAAATGAGCTCATTTGCTCTGATGCAGGTTTACATACTTTGAACATTCTGGCCAGCAGCTTCATGAGTAGCCAGGTTTGGGGGGCTGTATAGCTCTTATAAGAATATATATATATACGTCCAATGGTTCAAACATTGTATCCTGAAGGCGGTGCTGTGTATCAGGATGCCCATGCACCAATACACAGAACAAGACTGGAGAAAGATGGTTTGATGAACATGAAAGTGAAGTTGAACATCTCCCATGGCCTGCACAGTCACCAGGTCTAAATATTATTGAGCCACTTTGGGGTGTTTTGGAGGAGGGAGTCAGGAAACGTTTTCCTCCACCAGCATCACGTAGTGACCTGGACACTGTCCTGCAAGAAAAATGGCTTAAAATCCCTCTGACCACTGTGCAGGACTTGTATATGTCATTCTCAAGACCAATTGATGCTGTATTGGCCGCAAAAGGAGGCCCTACACCATACTAAAAAATGATTGTGGTCTAAAACCAGGTGTTTCAGTTAATTGTCCAACCCCTGTATATATATATATATTGATGTGTTCAAATGTTTGACTGGTAGCATAGGTGCAGGAGAGATAGAGGCATATAGTGTATAAGTAGAAATTCTCTAGTGGGCATGAATCCTCGCCCTTCCGTAACTCTGGGTTGTGTAGCGAGTGACACAAAAGACACATTGAATTCCAATTTGAGGGTCCAGACTGGGACAATCCAATTTGATTCACATTTCAAATCACCTACAAATGGGATTAAGCTGATTGGATTTTTTTGCTATCCAGGCCACCAACAGTCAATCAGGACACTGATATCTACACATGTATTAAATATGTATTACTGCAATACCTCAAGCATGATGATTCTATTAGATCCCAGGAATCATTAAGCCTTCACTGAAGGCCTAGAAGGTCCAAGTGTTCTACTCTGATTGCTACACTATTCACAGCGTGTGAAGTCATGCCAACAATAGCGAAACCAAGTCTACGCCACTGTCGCATGCAGTCCGCAGTGAGGAGGGATGCAGATGTAACGCGAAGATGGACCCCGCCAGCACAGGCAGGATAAGTTTCCACTGATAGTAGGATGTTGAGGGATGTGAGAGTCTCCAATTATTTCCCTCCACGGGGGTAGGAGATGGGAGAAAAGAGGTGGATTAGAGCAGAGGGAGAGCGAGAGTGGAGAGATGGAGGGAATGATAGAGGCAGAGCAGAGATCAGCACCCTATGGTAATGCAGAGTCCTGCAAAGGAGCGCGTGAGCCGAATGTTAACGTCTAATGATACAGAGGCCTCCTGTTCCGGCTTCTCTGCACTCGCTTAAAGCGATGATTCAGCCAGATCTACACCCAGAAAGGCACGGCTTCCTCTGAGGGTTTGCACCAGAGCTACAAGGCTAATGGGACAGCATCTTAGAGCCGAGCACAGTGGGTCATTAAGCCTACAAGCAAACCGCAGCTGGTCTGATGTCAGTGGAGAACAAGGAAAGTATAAACGACTGAATGTATGTAGAGATAAGTAACGGTGAGAGAAGTAAACAAATAACATTGTGTGTGTAATACATACTGTAGGGCTTTTTTATATTTTAGAAAACATTACTTTTTTGCTGCGTTTACAAATTTGCAGTGAGAAACTGTCCCGTGGCATGTCATGCTGGTTCGTGGTGAGAGAAAATATGCTAATATCTGCCCACCTGAGGTGGTCACCTCCCTTGCTTGTTTGTATGACCCGTATGACCCTTTGATTGCCGACCATAAAGTGATACAATCACCCGGCCAAGGTGGAAACCATCTAAGAGTGTTGATATTCGCCCATCCCTTGCAGGGAGTCAGCACCTCTCTCCCTTAAGGTGATGACTATCAACCCCGCACCCTAATGTTGACACCCCAAATGCCCTCACCTTCATGCCCCTCTTACCCCTCCTTAAACTCCCTCGTTGACTCTTTTAATGACTAGACTAGACTGGTTTAGAGATGGACTAGACTGGGTTAGAGATGGACTAGACTGGGTTAGAGATAAACTAGTCTGAGTAAGAGATTGATTAGACTGGGTCAGAGACTAGACTAGACTGGGTTAGAGATGGACTAGACTGGGTTATAGATGGACTATACTGGGTTAGAGATGGACTAAACTGGGTTAGAGATGGACTAGACTTGGTTAGAGATAAACTAGACTGGGTTAGAGACTAGACTAGACTGAGTTAGAGACTAGACTAGACTGAGTTCTACACTAGACTGGGTTAGAGACTAGACTAGACAGGGTTAGAGACTAGACAAGACTGGGTTAGAGATGGACTAGACTGGGTTAAAGACTAGACTAGACTGTGTTATAGATTGGACTAGACTGCATTAGAGGTTGACTAGACTGGCTTAGAGATGGACTAGACTTGGTTAGAGATTGGACTAGACTGGGTTAGAGATGGACTAGACTGCCTTAGAGACTAGACTATACTGGGTTAGAGATGGACTAGACTGTTTTGGAGACTGGACTAGACTAGGTTAGAGATGGACCAGACTGCCTTAGAGACTAGACTATATTGGGTTAGAGATGGACTAGACTGGGTTAAACACTAAACTAAACTGGGTTTAAGATGGACTAGACTGGATTAGAGACTAGACTAGACTGGGTTAGAGATGGACTAGACTGGATTAGAGACTAGACTAGACTGGATTAGAGATTGAACTAGACTGAATTAGAGATGGACTAGACTGGGTTAAAGGCTAGACTGGGTTACAGATGGACTAGACTGGTTTAGAGATTGGACTAGACTCGATAAGAGATGGACTAGACTGGGTTAGAGATGGACTAGACTGGGTTAGAGATTGACTAGACTGGGTTAGAGATGGACTAGACAGGGTTAGAGACTAGACTAGACAGGGTTAGAGACTAGACTAGACAGGGTTAGAGACTAGACTAGACTGGGTTAGAGACTAGACTAGACTGGGTTAGAGACTAGACTAGACTGGGTTAGAGATGGACTAGACTGGGTTAGAGACTAGACTAGACTGGGTTAGAGACTAGACTAGACTGGGTTAGAGATGGACTAGACTGGGTTAGAGACTAGACTAGACTCTTTTTTCTTTATTGCTCCTATAGGCACTCTTATGCATATAAATCCCAACAAATATTCAAACCAGCCCATGTGGCACCAACAATCCTGCCACACTCTCTCTTTAAACGTATCACTTAAACTTTTTTATCATTCTTTAATGGTCTTTGTGACCCCCATTGTAAACTTGACTGCACATATCTCTCATGAAGTGCTTCGTAAGTGCACAGGAGTGTTTAATACATCTTACATAATCAGTATATACTTTACATATGAATTAAACATGTGATGTAATATTTATTAAACACTCTCGTGCACTTTTAAAGCTCTTCTTAAGAGATAAGTGCAGTTGCTGTAGCAGAAATGAAACGTCTCCTTGTGGAAAACTATTAATACAGTAAGAACCAACATTCAGCTTAGACGCAAACCAAAGTCACAAACTCTTGTTTTTAGTAATGCATCGTTTTTATTATAATATTTTTGTACTAGCAGCATCACAAGACCTTTACACATCAAGTGTAGTTCATTCATGCAAGTTGTTCAGGACCAGTCCATTCAATACTTACAGCTTAGATCTTAGACCTGGTTTATATTTACCTAGTCTATATTTTTTGCACACTCCTTTTTTATAGTTTATATATAGTTTATATGTAGTATTTTACACTTTATTCAAATTTTTTTTAGATTATTTTGTTTTGAATAAGCTTGTTATAGGTTTTAAGAACATATGTGTGTGTGTGTGTGTGTATATATATATATATATATATATATATATATATATATATATATATATATATATATATATATATATATATATTAATAAAATATATATAATATTTTGCTTTTTGATTTTGATTTCAGTGCATTGGGTGCATTGATAGTTTCACTTTTTATGCTTTTAAATTTTCAAAATTAGACAATGAATATTTTTATTCCAATGAATATAGACAATGTTCACTGCAAACACTGTAAGATGGTTCTTGAAAGGTTCTGTAGTGCAATTCTATATTTCTATATTTCATGATTTCTCAATTTCTTCTATGTTTGCTAATTTATTATGTTTAAATAATAACTATATAAATAGTATAACCCAGCTGTGCTTGAGCTTTAAGTCAACTACTGACTGGGGGACATTCTCCTTCAGGACCTTCTGTTAGACAACAGAATTCATTGTTTCATCAGTCATGCTAAGTCATCCAGGACCTGACAAAGCAAAGCAGCCCCAGATCATCACACTACCACCACCATGTTTCACTGTTGGCATGATGTTCTTATGGTGGAATCTGTGAGTCATCTAGATGTGTTTATTGCAAATGTGAAACAAGCCATCGTGTCCCTTTTGGTCAGCAGTGGTTTTGCACCTTGCAGCTTCTCCCATATATGGCGTTTCTGCCCAGTATCTTTTTCTGTGGAATCTCGTTCATTGACCTTAACAGATTGAAGTCAGGCATGCAGTTCTTTAGATGTTTATCTGGTTTCTTTTATGACCTCATGGATGATTGGGTGATGAGCTCTTGGTGAAAGTTTGGTAGGCCGGCCACTCCTGGGAAGGTTCACCGCTGTTCCAGGTTTTCTCTATTGGTGGATAACGGCTCTCACTGTGGTTTACTGGAGTCCCAGAGCCTAAATCTCTTTAGAACCGTGTGCTGATGTTTGAGACCTTCAAGCTGATTCACATTACCAGACAGGTTCTAGTTAAGAGATATTTAGATTCAACTGGTCTGGCAGTGAACATGTCTGGATGTGGTAGTGAAATTGAACCCAACAGTCAACTGAGTTTAGTTAACTAGTTGGTTTAGTGGCTACATTAACTGTATACTTCACCAAAAAGAGTTCTTCTGTTGTTATGATATCAATTTTGGATCTAAATTAAACCCTTTCCGTTTACTAATGAAGCTTTTAAGAGCCATATTTTTTAAGAGTGTGGTTTTGGTTTCAGTAATCGTTTTATAAAATTCCTCATTGAGAACAATCAATATTGTTACCTTGTATCAGCCCAATTCCCTACTCAGTTAACCCTATGTTAGCTGCTGCCCTACAATCCAATTACTCAAACTGGCAATGAAGATGGATCTGCTCATAAGAAAAGTAGACTTACTGACTCTGCAGAGGACCAACACATGTCGGTCTCTAAAATAATTTGTCCAAGCTGATTGCTTTTCATTTTCATTACAAGTCTGTACATGCAACTTCACTCTGTTAGGCTGATAGTACTGTAGCATAAAAAAATATCCTCAATAAACTTCATAATCAAAGCTTTTATTTCAGAGACAGAACAAAGAGCGAGGAGAAAACATAGCCGCACTTAGCTCTAAGCTAAAAACCCAGTCTCTCTTTTTCTTCCCTCAGAAAAACTCATATTCTGGTTCCTTGTCTAAAGAAAATCCCCACATAAGCATTTCTTCTTTCTAACTGGACTACATAAATGCACTCTGGCGATCATACTGTCCTGCAGTGTACATAAAAGTGTGCAGTGTTAGCCGAGCTGCTGGAGTTCAGTCTCTCAGCATGTTGTCTAGTACTCGGTGCACAGCGTGTCGTTGTAAATGAAACAGCATGAACGGAGTGTTTTCGTACAGCGTGAGTACGGCTGAATAAAAACCTGGTCTTGACCCTCTTTGCCATTTTCCTTGTACGAGTTGTTAGCCTGTCCTTAGCCTGTATCGCTCCACTATGCTGTGACTAAACTGGAATTTTAGAATTTGAGGATTCTAATTTGACTTCCATAATTAACCCATCCGTGCAGTAAAACACCCACATACACATTCACACTAGTGAACACACACCCTATAGCTATAGCTTTATAGGTTTAAGTGTTTTGTAGACTCTAGAGTGCTGTTGTGTTTGTACATTTGTATTAAAGATGCACACATGTAGCATCATATTTGAGATTGTAGGTTAATGAATGACAAATTCACATCAGTGGGTACATTGGGAGATTAGAAAACTTAACATTAGCTAATTTTGCAAACTGAAAACAGCTGATTTCACTGCAAAAAAATAAAAAAATAAATAATATATATATATATATATATATATATATATATATATATATATATGATAAAACCATAAAAACTAATCCCAAAACTAAACTAAACTAACAACTCAGTTAATAAAGGCCCATTTCTGGTCTATTCTGGTTCAGTTTGGATCTGTTTATCTGGTGTAAAACTCCCTCTGCTGTCCAATTTCAGTACGTCGCCGCGGTTTCCATTCCATCTTAGCTCTGCTAAACTATCTAAAACAACATAAAATATCTTTTTCTTTGGTTTGTGACTTTGCTTAGGGTTCATAGTTAATGTTTGGACTGTTGTTTCGTGTTTGTGTTTCTCCTGCGTGGCATGTTTCCACTCTGTATGCGCTCTAAGACTCAAAAAAGGGACGTCCCACCTGAAACAAGAGCCTTCTCGGTTATGCCTCCAGATATCTTCACACCTGATTGGTCCACTTAATTGACATGGCATTGGAAAGAAGAAGAGGCCGGGCTTTAAGGGAATGTGTGTAAAATGGCTCAAATGGAGTTCAAATGGAAGATATTTTAAAACATTTTTCAATTTGATCGATTATTAACGATCAGATTGATGGAAAAACACAAATTTGGTCTCGTTTTGAAGTTGACAGTCTGAGGTATGTGGCTGGCTTGTTGTTGTTTTGGTGGATTTCAATACTCCTACATTTCAGAGTATAACAACTTACACCATTGTAATCCTGAGGGTCTCCCCGTTCGTTTGATGTATAATATTTATCCAGATTGGCCAAAATATAGCTTTACGAAAAATAAAAATCTTCGTAGTGTACCTAATATTTTGTCATACTAACGCTCTGGACAAGGTAGTTTTTGACCAAAATATTTCTTTTCTGAATGACATTAAAGCAAAAAAGCCAAAACGACCGAAAAGTAGATTCTAAGCTTTCATATGGTACCTTGGTTGTCTTTGGTGGAACTGTAGATCTTCAGATATATCCTTAAATATATGTATTATTGATTAATAGATTAAAACACAGCTGTTAAGACTTATGAATACTGGCACCATGTCTCGTCTTACTTATTCACTTTTCTTTCTACTCTTTCTTACAGGACCTGTAACATCCGCAGTGCAAGGACCCCCCTTCCCTCCCTGACCAGTGGATCCTCCTCCCGGCCCAGAGAAAAGGGACCCCTGCTCCGGTCGGCCCTCTTTTCGCTCCCTTGGACCATGCAGGATCTCAGGGTAAGTAGTTTTCCTACACTTCAGCACACATTTATACAGTTAACGCTTCTGTTAACGTCTTCTCAGTCTCTCAGGACCACCTTAAAGCTGGCGATGGGGTATGTAGGTCACAGTTTGTGATAAATAATTAACTTAAGATTTGCACAAGAGCTTGTCTTGAATGAATAAGCGCTAACCTCGTCCTCCAATGCACTTAAGTTCAGCACTGAAAATAGCAGGTGTGGTGAATGTCGTGGCCCGACAGACTGTAAAGCTCAAACGCCGGTGACTCACTCGCCTCACTGAGAGGGCTCGCGGTGATGAAGGCCAGCCTCAACTGGCAATGAGAGCTCTTTCAGCAGAGGGGGCCGTTACTGGAAATGAAATGGTCAGTGTGTGCTCAGACGAGTTTCTGCAGACAGACTACGGAGTGAGCTGTCTCTGTCACTCCACTGGACCGTAAGTCATTCAGAGAGATCCACTCAGCGGCAATAAACCAGCCAGCCTCATCCCGGGATCCCTCGCGCTCGCGTGTCCGGAGTTTGCTGAACAGCCGCTGAGAACGTTCCTTCATTTTTATTGCTCCTCTTTTAATTAAAGCAGATTAATATTTGATGTTTGCGTGGCATTTGCCAAAGCACCGTCCACACTCAGGTGCAGCGGGCGTTCGTTAAGGTCACACGATTATTCTCACTATCCGTCACCTTGTGAGCGTGAGCTGGACACATTCGAGAAGTCACAGCTCGTGTCTCGACCTGCAGGGTCAGAAGATACCTCTGGGCTATTCGGCCTTTGATGGACAGATGCTTCATAAAATCATATATAATGTTTTTTAAATACGTTTGTTTTGGTATGTAATCGAAGTTCACATTTCAAAGCATTCACTCTGCGGTACATACAGTCTATATATGAAAACTGAGCTGCTAAAACAAATATGGAGGAATTGTTGTCCACATTTACATATAAGCACCTTATTCATATTCAGAACACAGTACTTTAGCCCCGCCCACTCACATTGAAGTTATAACAAGGGTTTTAAGCCTGGACTGCTTTTTGAATGCAGCAGCCAATCAGAAATCATTCTGTTACAAATCAGTTTGTTTACTTCTGGCAGATGAGCAGTGTTTATAGTTACAGATAAGATGAAGCTTTTATTGAGTGTGTTTATATTTAAAAAAACATGGAAATCATTTCTTTGTGTATGTCAGGTCATTAAAAATTCTAACTAAATAACTAAATTTCCCAGATCATCCCCGCTCGGTAACATCGCTCTTCCAGCCACATGCTCTTCCAGCACCAATCCCAGCCAACCTGTCCGCTCGGCCTTGTCTGACTTTTAAATAGCTCTCACCTGTTGCTCATTACACCTGTTTGTATAAGTATCTGTCCTGGTTCATTCTCCTGTTATAAGGTATTACCACTAGCTGACATGCTAAGCGTTCTATCTTGATATTCTTTATTGCTCTCTTGTGTTTTGACCTAGTTTTGTTTCTCTGTTCTACTCGTTTGGACGTTCCCTTAAGTTTTGGTTGCAAATTTTTTGTTTTAGTCATAGTCTTTTGACTAAAATGCCATTTAGTTTTAGTCATAATTTAGTCATCTGAATTGCTTTTAGTTTCAGTCTAGTTTTAGTTGACTAATTATAATAAGAATATAGTCTAGACTAAATCTACAGTCGATTCAGTCGACTAATATATATATAAAGGGGGTAAAATGTAAATGTAAATGTAAATTAGCCAGTTATGGAATTCATGTTTGAATGACCAATACACACACAAATAGATTTAACAAACAACATCTGAGCTCTTCCGTGACTGCCGATTGTTATTTTATCCTTTTATCACCTTTTTATTAATCTTTTATTTATTTAATAATTAATTAAATAATTTAATTAATAAAACTAGTGCTGTCAATATAATTAAATCACATGCTCTGTGGTTAACTAATCTACATTAATTGCATTTATCACCTTTTACTATGAAAATATTTTTAATTGTGCAATTTAAATAAATTTTAGCATAACAGTAAATCAATAAATGAAAAACTGCCACATCTCTAGATCACAGTGTTTACTAGAGACACACACTGCACATTAGATGTACTAATAAATTGTAAATAAAACTAGCTAATCTCCCTATCTAGCTAGTTTCCAGACTCTAGTCCGGACACACTAATCTGCACATACAGCATTTCACCTGCTTCCCACATACCTGATCTGATCATTAACACCACCTTACTGAGTTAATTCAGCGTTTACAGCAGGACTCGCTCTAAACTGTAGAGGGCCGTGTGCTTTCAGGACTACGATTAAGCAAGGCTAAGCTAGCGTTAGCAGCGATAAAGCTAGCTAAAGGTGGTCCTGGGGGGCTGATGTTCAGGGCGGTGGTGATTTTCTCTAAACACAAACTCTAAACTCTCTTTCTCTCTGCTGATACTGTCTAGAGAACTTAGATCCATCATGAGTAGCGACAGTTCACAGGCTCGTATGGTCTTCCCGGGTTTAGACCAAATTTGTGTAAGTGTGTGTTTGATTGACGGCTACTCAGCTTGTCCCGCCTCTCCATACATGCTGAAGTAGTTATGATTGGATGTTTTCCTAACTTGTCCCCGCCTTTCACAAAACTAAATCAGTTCTGATTGGATGTCGTTCCTGCCAAACATGTTTGTCTCGTTTTTATTCGTTGACTAAAGTGTTAATCAATTTCGTCATAGTTTTTATCCTTTTATGTAGTTTTTATTTAGTTATCGTCTCGTTTTCGTCATGCAAAAAGATTGGTAGATGAAAAATATGTCGATGTTTCACTGCCCCCTAGTGTGTGTGTGTGTATGTGGGTGTATAATTGCCCGCTATAGAGTGTATTTACTAGTGTGTGTTTATATGGGTGTTTCACTGCCCCCTAGTGTGTGTGTGTGTATGTGGGTGTATAATTGCCCGCTATAGAGTGTATTTACTAGTGTGTGTTTATATGGGTGTTTCACTGCCCCCTAGTGTGTGTGTTTACTAGTGTGTGTGTGTGTGTGGGGGTATGAGTGTTTGTATGCGGGTGTATCGTTGCCCCCTTAACTAGTGTTAACTAGTGTGTGTACATGTTTCACTGCCCCCTAGAGTTTGTGCTCACTAGTGTGCATATATGTGTGTTTCACAGTCCTCTAATGTGCAAAACATGTTTGTCTTGTTTTTATTCGTTGACTAAAGTGTTAATCAATTTCGTCATAGTTTTTATCCTTTTATGTAGTTTTTATTTAGTTATCATCTCGTTTTCGCCATGATAAAAAGATTGGTTGATGAAAAATATGAAACTAGGAAATTAACACTGGTTGCCTGATTGTTTGCACATTGTGTTTTGACCTCTTGACTGTTTTTGACTGGGTCTTCTCCTGCCCCCCTTTGGTATTGTTGCCACAGTTTGTTTAATGAGCTGTTCTGTTCTATCCAGGTTCTTCTTATGTGTACTATATTAATAGTAATAATATTAGTGAATAAGTGTGAGGAGATCAGAACTATAGAATAGTCGGTATGGAATTATTCCTGGAGCAGAATTAAACATCTGGTTGTGTTTAAAGATTGTTTAGAGGGTCTTTTAGAAATGAGCTCATTTGCTCTGATGCAGGTTTACATATTTAAACATTCTGACCAACAGCTTCATGAGGAGCCACATGAGCTGCTTCTCTAACAACTTCACTATTTACACTCATGTTTCAAAGCATTAAAATTAAAATGTCTTTATAATTATAAACATATATATTCAGTTAGGTGTCTCTAAACTTTTGGCTGGCAGTATATAAGACACGTAAAGTCAAATAAAGCACAAACAGTCCCACACGGTACATGCCTGTGAACTAAAGCCCTGAATCTGAGCTTACATGTAGAAAAACGAGCTGGACTCTGAGAACATCCTTCACCAGAATGGCAAACGGTGACACTGTGAAGGATGGAAAGTGAGAAAAAGTGAGAAGGGAGAGTTTCTCAATCTCATCTCAGGAGCTGAAACTTCCTGAACTCTTCCTCACACCGCTCCCGTCTCCGTAACTCGGTCTTCAAGTGCAAATAAGATCTCGTTTGCTCCTCGCGGAATGGAAAACCTGTGACAGCGTGTAGGAAAAGGTCTGGAAAAGCAAAAGGAGAAGGAGTTTCTCCACCTCGCTTCAGGAGCGAAAACTTTCACTCACAGCTTGGATCGCCGTTACTCCAGACAAAGCACACACGGGCCGAGTGTCTTCAAGTGCAGAGCTTTATCATTTCAGTGGGAAGCTGAAACCGTGGGTGCTCCACGGAGCCTGTAATTTAATTCATAGTCCAGTTTGTAGAGCAGCTGCTTTTGGTGGTTCTATGCCTCGCTGCATAAAACACTGGAACATGAACTCTAAGGCTTTTCGTGTTGCGTGAAATCTCTCAGATGTTTGTCAGTTTGATGCTAAACAAATTATCTGTGTGTTTCTTTGTGGAGCTCAACAACTGCCCATTCTGTGCGGTCCAATACCTGTACTCTTGTTTCACTGCCCCCTAGTGTGCGGGGTTACTAGTGTGTGTGTGTATGAGTGTTTGTATGTGTGTATGTCATTGCCCCCTTAACTAATGTATGTACATGTCGAACCCCATAGTGTGTGGGTTCACTAGTGTGTATGTATGTGGGTGTTTCATTGCCCCCTAGAGTGCGTTCACTAGCGTGTGTGTGTGTATGTATATGTTTCACTGCCCCTAATTATCTGTGTGTTTCTTTGTTGACTTCAACAACTGCCCATTCTGTGTGGTCTGATACCTGTACTTTTGTTTCCCTACACCCTAGTATGTGTGTCCACTAGTGTGTGTGTGTGTGTGGGTGTTTCACTGCCCCCTTGAGTGTATATTCACTAGTGCAGGTGTATGCGGGTGTTTCACAACCCTCTAGTGCGTGTGTATATGTTTCACTGCCCCCAGTTTGTGTGTTCACTAGTGTGTGTATGTTTCACTGCCCCTAGTTGTGTGTTCACTAGTGGGTGTGTATGTGGGTGTTTCACTGCCCCTAGTGTGTGTGTTCACTAGTGTGTGTATATATGTTTCACTGCCCCTAGTATGTGTGTTCACTAGTGTGTGTGTGTGTATGTGGGTGTTTCACTGCCCCTAGTGTGTGTGTTCACTAGTGTGTGTGTATGTTTCACTGTCCCTAGTGTGTATGTTCACTAGTGTGTGTGTGTATGTGGGTGTTTCACTGCTCCTAGTGTGTGTGTTCACTAGTATGTGTGTATATGTTTCACTGTCCCTAGTTTGTGTGTTCACTAGTGTGTGTGTGTATGTTTCACTGCCCCTAGTTGTGTGTTCACTAGTGTGTGTGTGTATGTGGGTGTTTCACTGCTCCTAGTGTGTGTGTTCACTAGTGTGTGTGTATGTTTCACTGTCCCTAGTGTGTATGTTCACTAGTGTGTGTGTGTGTTCACTAGTGTGTGTGTTCCAAATTCTAGCTGCATGTATATTTTATACTGACTCCAAGCGTCTACAAGAAACATTACTCTGTCCATTATCAGCTTAGTACCTAGAACCCAGTTAGTCAGTGTAATTAAGTTCCCTCTGATAATTTCACTCCCCATAGATTATCTAGTGCTTACCGTATAATGAGTGAACGAGTAGGGGTGATTAGTCAGGCTGTGTCCTTCTCCAACAAGGTGAAACATTTCTCATCCATCTGCTGCCTCTGATTCAGAAGGGCTTTCTTTCCGAGCGAGGTCTGACTCACGTCAGCATTGTTGTAGGCAGCATTGTCTGTTAAAAGCACCAGCGCTTTCCGAGAGGGTCCTGATGCCCCCAGCGTGTGCCAGTGGCTGCGTTTCATCCACCCAGTCCAGTGATAAACACTCTATGATTCAATACGGACTCCACCATGCTGATTCGATTAAGAGCAAGCATGCTGGGGATCCGCAGACAACATCCCGCGCGGATAAGAGGGGTTTGAGGGGGGCTGAGAGAGTGTTGACGCAAGCATTGGGCAATCCTCGGATGTGCTGCTGAAAGTTTCGAAGCATGGCCTGAGTGAGGGGGCTTCATCTACAGCTCTGAAACATATTTAGAGCCAAACAGTGGCGGCTGCAGGAGTCGTGGCAACCAAGAGCAACACGATTTCTTACAGGAATCCATCAGGCGTCATCGCGTCAAGCAATAATACAATAACAGCAATAAATCACAATAAGTAATAAATAAATATATTAATTAATTCATTCATTGATTGAATTCAATCAAGTTGAGAAGACCTACACAAGGAATTTGGTACACAAAAATAAGCATCAAAATATGCGCTACCAATTTATCCATGCATCCATATCCATGTGTCGGGGTCACAATTAGGCTGGAGCCAATTCCAGCATCATCGGGCGAAGGCACAGAGAGAACATACACACTCCACACAGAACCACCCGGACCGGAAACCCAACCCAGATCATCTTACTGTGAGGAGACAGTGCTGACCACTACACCACCATACTGACCACTACACCACCATACTGACCACTACACCACCTTACTGACCACTACACCACCATACTAACCACTACACCACCATACTAACCCCTACACCACCATACTAACCACTACACCACCATACTAACCACTACACCATCATACTAACCACTACACCACCATACTAACCACTACACCACCATACTAACCACTACACCACCGTACTAACCACTACACCACCATACTAACCACTACACCACCGTACTAACCACTACACCACCATACTAACCACTACACCACCATACTAACCACTATACCACCATAC
The DNA here is from genome assembly GCA_021613375.1 of Megaleporinus macrocephalus. Lineage (NCBI taxonomy): Eukaryota > Metazoa > Chordata > Actinopteri > Characiformes > Anostomidae > Megaleporinus > Megaleporinus macrocephalus. Next base: position 42,784,106 of record CM038713.1, read on the forward strand.
TAACTACTACACCACCATACTAACCACTACACCACCATACTAACCACTACACCACCATACTAATCACTACACCACCGTACTAACCACTACACCACCATACTAACCACTACACCACCATACTAACCACTACACCACCATACTAACCACTACACCACCATACTAACCACTGTGCTGAATACTACACCATCATACTAACCACTACACCACCATACTAACCACTACACCACCATACTAACCACTACACCACCGTACTAACCACTACACCACCATACTAATCACTACACCACCGTACTAACCACTACACCACCGTACTAACCACTACACCACCGTACTAACCACTACACCACCATACTAACCACTACACCACCATACTAACCACTGTGCTGAACACTACACCATCATACTAACCACTACACCACCATACTAACCACTACACCACCATACTAACCACTGTGCTGAACACTACACCATCATACTAACCACTACACCACCATACTAACCACTACACCACCATACTAACCACTGTGCTGAACACTACACCATCATACTAACCACTACACCACCATACTAACCACTGTGCTGAACACTACACCACCATACTAACCACTACATCACCATACTAACCACTACACCACCGTACTAACCACTACACCACCATACTAACCACTACACCACCATACTAACCACTGTGCTGAACACTACACCACCATACTAACCACTACACCACCATACTAACCACTGTGCTAAACACTACACCACCATACTAACCACTACACCACCATACTAACCACTGTGCTGAACACTACACCATCATACTAACCACTACACCACCGTACTAACCACTACACCACCGTACTAACCACTACACCACCATACTAACCACTGTGCTGAACACTACACCATCATACTAACCACTACACCACCATACTAACCACTGTGCTGAACACTACACCATCATACTAACCACTACACCACCATACTAACCACTACACCACCATACTAACCACTGTGCTGAACACTACACCATCATACTAACCACTACACCACCATACTAACCACTGTGCTGAACACTACACCACCATACTAACCACTACATCACCATACTAACCACTACACCACCGTACTAACCACTACACCACCATACTAACCACTACACCACCATACTAACCACTGTGCTGAACACTACACCACCATACTAACCACTACACCACCATACTAACCACTGTGCTGAACACTACACCACCATACTAACCACTACACCACCATACTAACCACTGTGCTGAACACTACACCATCATACTAAGCACTACACCACCGTACTAACCACTACACCACCGTACTAACCACTACACCACCATACTAACCACTGTGCTGAACACTACACCATCATACTAACCACTACACCACCATACTAACCACTGTGCTGAACACTACACCATCATACTAACCACTACACCACCATACTAACCACTACACCACCATACTAACCACTGTGCTGAACACTACACCATCATACTAACCACTACACCACCATACTAACCACTGTGCTGAACACTACACCACCATACTAACCACTACATCACCATACTAACCACTACACCACCGTACTAACCACTACACCACCATACTAACCACTACACCACCATACTAACCACTGTGCTGAACACTACACCACCATACTAACCACTACACCACCATACTAACCACTGTGCTGAACACTACACCACCATACTAACCACTACACCACCATACTAACCACTGTGCTGAACACTACACCATCATACTAAGCACTACACCACCGTACTAACCACTACACCACCGTACTAACCACTACACCACCATACTAACCACTGTGCTGAACACTACACCACCATACTAACCACTACACCACCGTACTAACCACTACACCACCGTGCTAACCACTACACCACCATACTAACCACTACACCACCGTACTAACCACTACACCACCATACTAACCACTACACCACCGTACTGACAACTACATAGATATGTATATGTAGTAGTAAAATAATAATAAAAGTAATACTAAAAGTAATAATAATAAAATTCATACCAATGAATGGTAAAAGAAAATTAAAAGAGAAATAAACTAAACAATTGAATATTAAAATAATAAAACTGTAAAACTAAAATTAAAACATTGGTGGGTCATACAGAGGTCTATGCTAGATGATACAGGGGGCTGTGAGTCTTTGTTAACAGTGTAATTCCACAGGAACCACACATTAACAACAGTGTAACTACTAGTGATGTAGCCACTGATACAAATAGACTACGGCAGTATAGCTTATGTAGTTACACATGTCTGTCAATTTCTTTTTTGCCTCATGTAATTACATGGAGGTATGTTGACAGCATATTCTGTATATCATGGTAATAACATGAACGTAGCTGCATTTGTAATGAAATTAGATCAGCGGTCCTCTCCTGTAAAGAAGCAGAACTTAAGATCTACCACTGTAGGCTATCTTGCCATTTGATTGCCAGTTGACCCAATGGACATACGTACACAGTCATATTCCGGGTTTGAAGACCTCACATGCTTCCTGACTGCTCTTTCTGTTGATTGGTGTTTCTGATATCGGCCTCAGTCTCCTCCGCTCTGTGAAGCGGCTTCACAAGAGCTTCTTCATAAGCCCGCATTGTCATTATCAAAGCTGTCACATCTGCTTGTCAAAATCTCACGTCAGGCATGCCAACATTCAGTGACAGTAGCATCAACAACTGCTTCAGAGACCAAAGCTGTCCCAGTGATGTGCTCTTCTCTAAGGGCAACTCCTCTGCCTTTTTGATTTTTTTCTGCCAGTGAATTATTAAGTCATCAGTGATGCTCTGAAAATCTTACCAAGTCAGGACTGGTAACAGTGGGGGAGATAGAAACCAGGGGTTAGCTTGCCAATCACATGATGTGATGGCTTAATGACCCTCTCAACACCAGCAAATGACCCTCCACATGCCACATTCTCAGAAGAGGGATGGAATATCTTAAGGTAGTCGTGATGTACTCGACTATCAGCTATAGAGCATTCTCCAGTGTGCTCACAGTGAGTGGAAGGTGAGGGAAGACACACACCAGTTGGCCGTAACATTAATACCACCCTGTTATTACAATTGTTATCCACTTCATCAGCTTCACTGACCAACAGATACTGGCATATAGGTTTGAACAACTCTGAATACCCCAGCAAGTCATGGGTGAGGGGGGCTATCTTTTAGGCTACGTCCTGAACATGATCTTGAAAGCCACCATATTGGATCAAGGGCAGGTTTTTCCAATGGGAAGGTGGTCGTGTAGCAGATCAAAGAAGACCAGAATTGTCTCAGAAATTCATTGACGCAATCAGATTTGAAATATCTCTTTTGGTTCAAATTTGCAACAACAAATACCTTAAAACATGTTTAGTGCGCTGTCCTTGGTGCTGAACTGCACCTTCAGATCTGTGTTCAGGCCCCCCATTACTTGCTGGGGTGTTCAGATTCCCTTTCATCTCTGAAAGAAAAGGGTGTCTTGAGACTTTTGACTCACCCTGTATATATATATATATATATATATATATATATATATATATATATATATATATATATATATATATATATATATATATTTATTTAAATTTATATATATATATATATATATATATATATATATATATATATATATATATATATATATATATATATATTTACACCTGTTGCAAAAGTTTGTGCACCATACTGTAGACAGCTACGCTATAAGTTAAAAGTTTGGAGACAACTAACTGAATATATATATATATATATATATATATATATATATATATATGTGTTTATAATCATAAAGGTGTTTTGATCCGAATGTGTTCTATACCTCTTATTTTAGTCTCGTTACACTTATGCACTAATATTATCACTATTAACATAGTACAGATAAGAGCAGCCTGGATAGGTTTATTCAAACTTTTGAGTCTTTTAGTTCTTGTTTGGGGCATTCTTCCTCACAATATCTTTATAGTTCTGTGAGAATCTCTGGTTGCCTTGCTCTTTTAAAGTCTATCCACAGGTGAGGGGACAGCAGAGCCTTCAGCTTGTGCCTACTGAGGAAGTCCATTGAGGATTTTGAGGTGTGTTTAGGATCATTGTCCTCTTCTAGAAACTATATTTAGGCTATATTTAGTGATTTTCCACATCGGGGGGCGCTATCACACTCTCTCACAATGTCTGTGAATTACATTGTTTACAGTCAACAGTCAACAGCAGGAAAACTGGCCAAGCCTCCATCTGCAGTCAGGATTAGGCTGAAGGAGCTTCCTTGTAGGGCTTCCTGCTCTGTGGTGGTCATGTCTGGGTGCTGTTTGGACCACTGAAAAAGGGTAAAAGGGGGCTAGGCAAAGAATTAGAGTGATTTTGAATCACTGTGGGCTTCATTGACTGCGCTCTTTAAAATGTGAGATATAATTATAAGTAAACAGATTCTAAATATTTTCTGGTCCTGCTTTAAATGCTGGGGCGTTTGAAATGCTTTTAGAATCACAGAAGCAGTCAGACATGTCCGAGCGTCTGGAGATACAATAGGCCTAGTAGGTTTTGACGGTCTCACCAGCTTTGTGAATATGGCCCAGATGTTGAAAGTGCCAGAAATGTGGCTCTAAAAGCTCCCTGGCAGAAGGTTATTACATGAAGTGGTTATGAATCCACTGAAAGGTTTTGGTCTAAAATGTATTTATAAAATCTATTCATGCCAGAGAGGTACATGCAGGGTCTTGTAAGGCAAAAGAGCCCCCGGAGAAAGCATGTTTTCAGGTTTTTCCACTAAGAAAACTCTCACATGTAGGTTCACTGGTGGTTTTAGGAAGTAAATAACATGGCTGTAAACATTTCTTGTTTCTATAACTACCACTGCAAAAACCCTGATGTGTCTGTCTACAGTTAACCAGTTCAGATTAAATGACTCTGAATGTCTTTGTTTAGGTCTTCTAACGTTACAAGACCAACACAAGACTAACATTACTGAGGCTGCGTCCCAAATAACACACTCTGGAGCTTTACATACTACAAAGGGATAAATAAACGACAAATAGATGAGTGTGTGTCAATGTGTTTGTGGATTAGTGTTTGGGGGATCTGCCTTAAAAGAGTACAGGCAGTTTGGAGGCCGTGTTTGGATGTGACCAAAAATGAATAGGACTCTATTGGGATAAACGAGGGATGGAAGAAAAATGACAAACAGACGAGTGTGTGTCAAACCAACACTACAGTCATGGACGGGGGTCTTCCCTGAGTCAGTGTATGCGAAACGGTGTCTGCAGGTCGAGCGGAAGTTCAGTAGATTGGCATGCACTTTTCCATCCTATTCATTCTCTATGGGGAAAAATTCCAGAAAAAAACTGTTGTTTTCTGGAATCTGTGCATCCAATCAAAAAGCTGTATGCAAGATGGTTCACACAAGCACACTGGATAATCTGGAGTTGGAAGTTGATATATCTAAAACTTTACGCGTTACGCGATGAAGATCTGACAGAAAGCAAAAAATTAATAATAATATAGTAGATAGTAGATCATCGCTGTCCAATGAAAAACAAGTAACTACAAAATTCTAACTTTACAGGAGAGACAAAAAAAACATACTTTACTTTCAATGGGAGTCAATGGAACCAAAATTTTTTCCAAGCTATTTTGGAGCATTTCTATTGGTCTATTCATCATTAAAATGTTTACACAATGTAAACGACCATTGGCGTGTTTAAATGATGTAGAAAACTCTACATCAGGTCCTTCCCTCTTCTTGCCCTCATTACTCATGTTATGGAGTACATTCCATGACAGAGGCACATACACACATATATATTGTATATATGTATATGCATATGTATAAATTTGTGAATATGTGTATGTATGTATGTATATCTATATTTTTTCTCTTTTTTCCTTTTTGTTTGTTTTTTTTTCTTTCATTTGTTTGTTTATATAGTTTTTATTTATTTATTATTATTTTTTTCTTTTATTTTTTTCTTTCTTTCCTTTATTTTTTTCCCTTTCTTTCTTTCTTTTTTCTTTTTTTCCTCTTTTTCCTCTCCTTTATTGCCTGTCAGGCCCGGCTAAATAAATAAATGAATTAAATAAAAATACAAACATTAACAAGAATAGGCTATAGAAACCTATAGAGCTGTTCTTGAGCTATTCTTGCATTCGGATTGCGAAAATTGCCAGACATGACAGGTTTTTAAAAAAATAATAATTATGTAGAAAACTCAAAATCGACAAAAATGGAGATACATATTTTCCATTGGACAGCAATGAATATACCATAATAAGAAGATTGTCTGAATTGCTTCCCTCCATGTTCTCCTTTCAAAATAAAAGGTTCTGTCCATATAAGGCAATATGGCTTAAGGGTATAAATGCACCTGGCTCCTATACCACTGACTGAATGATGTATATCCAGGCCAAGAACCATTAAGGAACCTTAATAAACAGGGTATAATAAGTACTGGTCAACATATCCAGGTTCAGGATGCTGATACTAAGTTTTCCAAGCAAAGAAAGACCGACAGCCAGAAATAACGTCCTTCTGCTGTTAACTCTGGCCCTGCATCTCCAAATGCATCTCCAAATGCATCTCCAAATGCAGTAAAAGGTTAAATTTGAATGGCGTCTTACCTACTTAGCTGAAAGTTCATCAGGTGAAGAGACGAGAGAAGGCTGGTTTTAAGCTCGGAGCTCTTTAAGTGAAATGAGAGGGACGCTGCCCCTCTCTGCCTGATTGCTGTCGGGAAGGAGGCGAATGCTTGGCTGTAAATGCACTCTGAATGCCACGCTTCTATAAGCTGCCCAGTAAGATTAGAGTGACAGCGGTGTGAAGGGTTGAAGGCACTTTCTGACACCCACAGAGGATTTTAGTCATGCCTCAGGAGAATATGCCTCTCGCACCCACTACAGAAACCCGAGGTACGTTTGACTGACAGCGGCGAATATAAAAGCATGAGCACGTTCTCTGTTTCCGGCTCCGAGAGCCCGCAGGTAAAAATTAAACCAGCAGCGGCGCTTTTACCTGTCGAGTGACGTCTGTGTTTAATACTTATGCTGTAATGCGTGTCAATCATGCGCTGTGCATTGTTCGTTATAGGCGTAAGCGCCAATGAGTCAAATCCATAAGCGAGCAGCTTTTGTTGGCAGGTGCAGGTTGCACCAGTGTTTGGTGACGTACTAGGCGGTGCACGATCTTTTGTTTTTATTCTACAGGGTGGGCCATTTATATGGATACACCTTAATAAAATGGGAATGGTTGGTGATATTAACTTCCTGTTTGTGGTACATTAGTATATAGGAGGGTGATCTTGGTTTTAATTGACATGTCTCAGAGGTTAACACGTGAGGACAGGTAGAATTTGTGTTGATGTGAATGGTGAAGTTAACAAACAAAACCACCGCTATTGATCTGACACTAAGCCACATTGGATAGATCCGTCCAAGACTGTTGGAACAAAAAAATTGATGGAATGATTTGGTATATGGGGTACAAAGATAGTGGGGCCATTCTTCATCAATGGAAACCTCAAGGCCACTGGATATGTGAAATTACTACATGATGATGTGTTTTCCTCTTTATGCACTGAAGCTGAAACGTTCCCTGAGTTTCTCCAGCAAGATGGTGCACCACCACATTATGGGTGTCAGGTCCGAGCATTCCTAGATTAACAGTCTCCTGGAAAACGGATTGGTTCCAACCACACCATACCATCCATTTATTTTGTTCCAACAGTCTTGGACGGATCTATCCAATGTGGGTTTTCCTGGAAAGTGGATTGGTCGTTGTGGGCCAGATGGAAGTGAGGAACAAAGTGGAGGAGATGGAGGTGTGTAACAGAGTGGAGAAGATGGAGGTGAGGAGATATCAGGAGATAATGATCCAAGCAGATCATCACAGTAGATGTTGGAGGTGATGCTGATGTGATGAAGAGAGGTTTGAGCTGAACTGAAAGATGAGCTGCTATCGAGCAGCAGATTAAGAACCACCAAGAAAACAAACCACCACATACTAAAGTGTTGAGCTACAACTTGTGTGTTGGCGGTTGGTGGACATTAATACAGAGGAGCTCCACATCGTCTGTCGTTTACCGTCCTGTGGATCAACCAGCACCACACACTCAACTCTGCCCCTCTCCTGCGGGGTTGCTATCAGTGATGAGTGGGAGAAGAGGGTTGCATTGACAATCCAGCACATCGGGCAACACTTTGAACACATTTTATAAGTGGTCAGAAACTTAAATAACTCCTAAAAGAATAAAGTTATGTTAAAACCAATCACATTATTGTTTTTCTTGTTAAATTCCCAATAAGTTTGATGTGTCACATGACCCTCTTGCCATTGAAAAAACAAAAGTTGGATCCAAAATGGCCAACTTCAAAATGGCTGCCATGGCCACCCATCTTGAAAAGTTTTTCCCCTCCCATATACTAATGTACCACAAACAGGAAGTTAATATCACCAACCATTCCCATTTTATTAAGGTGTATCCATATAAATGGCCCACCCTGTAGAGTCATGTGATGAGCGTCGACTAATTGGACGTCAGCTAATTGGTGACGGTGTTATGAATAAAAGTGCAGGTGAAGGTAATGTGCAGCAACAAGAGGCTTTAAAAAAAACAATCAGAACTGTGACAAACACAAACTCTAAAGGTCAGTAGAGCGTGATGTGCCCTTTCCAACGAGACCTGGATGGCATCGCAGGACTTCGGGGAATCGCACAAATTTGAAGCCTTGGCAAGACGCTTGGCCACTGTGGCAGACCAGAGAACCAAAGAAACTTACAGAACCTTAACTGTATGAAGATGAGAGTGACTGTCTTTAAGCTGTTCTGGATTGTAGGGCATTGTCCAACCTTTCCAACCACACAAACACTGATATACTGTCTGTTCCTATGTAGGTAGCCTTCAAACAAAGTGAAACCCTATAGTTTAAGTGCCCTTCTGTCAAAACACTGTCTGTTAATACATGAAACATGCTATATCACCTCACTGATATGAGCTGTGGATAAATATTAAAATATTTAAATTTAGGGTGTTTATTTTATTTATTTATGTTTACTATTAATAATTTTATTTTGAGTTGAGCGATTTATGTATATAATTAATTGATTGGGGCGTTAACTTGGAATTGGGACCAGCCAGGATTCGAACACCTAACCTCTGGGCCAGCAGCCAGAAGCTCTTACCGCTACGCTACGTCAGAGCTGGGAGATTTGATGGAAACATAAGGCAGGAAAACACAACAAAGGAGACGCCAGTCTGGGCATAAACAAATAAAATACAGAAAGAAACAAACGATATTAAACTCAAACCGGGCTGAGCTCAAACTCAGACCTCTCTCTCTTTATTATTTCTTTCTTTTTTCCAAGAAAACATTTTCTTAACAGAAACTTCCCTTGAGTTCCTTTCTTTTCTTTTCTTTTCTCTTTAAAACCCACCTTACCGGTTACCCCTCTACAAAGGTGCGACCGTGAGCCAGGCTCAAAGCTGGGCTTTTATGGTGCTGCTGGTTGGCCTTGATCAGCCCTGTGCATTCTGGGACTTGGAGTTTTTTAACCCAACTCTACCATTTCTTTCTCTACCAGTCCCCCTGCTGGCAGCTGGTGGCACAGTACCATCCCTCACAGATGTAGTGTGCAAGATTTGGTGTGGGGGGGTGGTCTTTTATCAGAAATAGAATATAATATACAAGACTATGTATAATTTAGTGTATAATTACCTGTAACTACAAATCAGTGTGTTGTCGTTAGCTTAGAATGAGCCTTTATATGTATTTATCTCAAAGAAGCTGCCACCACCATGTTTCTACTGCAGCCCAGACAGAACCAGTACACCACACACTGGCTGTAGACAGTGACGGGTTTATTACCGGATGGAACTGGCAGATTTTGGTGGCGCTCTAGCACCGACTGTGTAGATGTAGAAACAAGAAAACTTTTTACTGTACACATATTTATCTGTAGCTCCATGTGGAAAACTCCAGGTATGACAATAGCTCAAATCTCCTTAATCAAAACACTACCAGCATTAAAACTATGAGGCTAGAGTCTAGCTTCTTATTTACCAGCTTTTTGTTCAGATTTTTCAGTTCCACTTTAAATGGAGCAGCAGCTGTTACTATAATGTGTCAGGTGAATGTATCTGCAGGATCTGCATTTAAGGTGATAGGGGTACCTGATCTAAGTCAACTTATCTTTGGGGGGGGGGGTGCTGATATTAAGCTGAATGAGAACAGAACTGACACACCACACACTGGCTGTAGAAAGCGCCTTTCACATTTTGGGTTGAAGTGGCAGCTTGAATTTGGTGGCACTGTAGCACTAACTATGTAGACGTAGAAAGAAGAAGAATCTTTGTTTTACTGTGAACATATTTATCTGTAGCTCCATATAGAAAACTCCAAGTAGAATATTATAATAACTCAAATTTCCTTAATCAAAATACTACCAGCATTAAAACTACAATGCTGAAGTCCAGCCTCTTGTTTAATATTTCCAGTTCCACCTTAATTGAGGCAGCAGCTGTTACTATAATGTGTCAGGTGAATGTATTAGTTGGATTTACATTTAAGGTGGTTGGGGTAAATTTGAAAACGATCACTATCTTTATCAGAAAATGTTGCATTAAAATAATAAATAAGTTGTTTTGCTGAATCTAAGTCAACTTATCTTTGGGGGGAGAGCACCTTTCACATTTTGGGTTGAACAGGTAGCTTGAATTTGGTGGTGCTATAGCACTGACTATGTAGACATAGAAAGAGGAAGAATCCTTGTTAAAATGTTTTACTGTAGCACATATTTATGTGTAGCTCCGTGCAAAGAACTCAAGATTTGTATAATAGCTCAAATCTCTTTAAATAAAATTAGCTCAAAAATACTACCAGCATTAAAACTACAATGCTGAAGTCCAGCCTCTTGTTCAATATTTCCAGTTCCACCTTAAATGGGGCAGCAGCTGTTACTATAATGCATCAGGTGAATGTATCTGCAGGATCTGCATTTAAGGTGGTAGGAGTAAATTCTAAAACGACAACTCTCCTTATCAGAAAATGTTGCATTAAAGCAAGAATTAGGGTGTTTTTTCTTAATCTTAGTCAACTTATCTTTGAGGAGGTGCTGATATTAAGCTGAATATGAACAGAACTGACACACCACATACTGGCTGTAGAGAGTGCCTTTCACATTTTGGGTTAAACAGGTAGCTTGAATTTGGTGGCGCTCTAGCACCAACTATGTGGATGTAGAAAGAGGAAGAATCCTTGTTTAAAACTTTTACTGCGCACATAAACTTCAGGTAGGATATTATAATAGCTCAAATCTCCTTAATCAAAAACACTACCAGCATTAAAACTATGAGGCTGAAGTTCAGCTTTTTAGCTCAGTTTGTTGTTCAATTTTTTCAGTTGTCAGGTTAATGTATCTGCAGGATCTGCATTTAAGGTGGTAGGGGTAAATTCTAAAATGATAATTATCCTTATCAGAAAATGCTGCATTAAAAGAATCAAAATTATCTTTGGCGTGGGGGTGGGGGGTGCAGACACTAACCTGAATATGAACAGAATTGACACACCACATACTGGCCGTAGCCCCAACTATGTAAACATAGAAAGACGAAAAATCTTGGTTAAAAACTTTTACTGTAGAACATATTTATCCCTAACTCCACACAAAGAACTCCAGATTCTTATAATAGCTCAAATCTCCTCAATCAAAAACTACCACACTATCAGCATACTATCAGCACTATCAACTACGAGGCTGAAGTTTAGCTTCTTATTCAATAGCTTTATGATCAGATTTTCCAGTTCCACCTTAAATGTGGATGTATCTGTATCTGTATCTGTAGGATCTGCATTTAAGGTGGGGGTAAATTTGAAGATGGCAACTCTAACTCTAACTTAAAAGAATAATTAGAGTGTTTTTCTAAATCTAAACCAATTTATGATGCTGAATATGAACAGAATTGATGCAATAACTATGCTGCACTACTGTTATGAGCATGCTTGGTAGGTTAAAATGCTAGAACATCAGGCTGGACAATCATTTCATGTCTAAGAACCCAGTTTTTGGGTTCTCACAGCTGGAGGTCACCCTCTTTTAAACTGGTTATGCTTAGCACCAAGTCCTTAGGTAGACATCCTATGGTGTTACACTTCAGTTTGGAGTCTTGTTTGTCAATACAATGCCTGTTAATTCATTAAACATCTGAAAGCAAGTTTGCCTTCATACTGATACTGATCAAAATCAAAGTAATGCTTCTTAAATGCGATATTCATTATTCAATGCATAAGCATGCGTCATAAAGCTTTTGAGTAGAGAGTTAATCTGTTCATTCCATTCATCAGTTCGAATGTATTATCTGATGCTTACGCAACCGATCTTCAAACAACCTGGAAAACCAAAAAATAAAAAAAGACCCTGGCTTGTGTTTGATTTGATTGAACAGGACGTCTCTATTGTCGTCGCACGAAAACGCACAAGCGCAGCTGAGAATGTTTAAAGGACGAAGACAGCCGTAAAGTGTTGAGCGCTCTTATTGTTGTTCATCCAAGCTGGAAACATGAAGGATGAAGAATAAAAGGCTGAGATTTGTACGGCGTGCGAGCTATCGCCAGTTGACTTTCTACACAAAGCTTTCTTCAGCCAGCATTTTCTGTGCTTCACAGCCTCCCACTTGCTTACCTCGGCCGACCCCTTCAGTGGGCGATCTGTGCTTACTGCAGGCCCAAAACTCCACTCAATACTCGCAACCTGCCATTCACAACCCACCCATCAGCATTCTCAGCGCACAACCCTGCTCGGTCCACAACAAGAGGGAGAGAGCCATTCAGCATCAAAACCAGCGTTACTGACAGCCTTCCTGGTGTTCTGGAAACGAGGAGGCAGCTCTGCTCATGCAGTGAAACACAATGAATTTGAAAGAGGGAGCTGATGTTGTACTACTTAAATATTCAAGTTTTAAAGTCGACTTTGATTTGCACTTAGCCTGGCGACACTAATGGTACCAAATCAAAGGTTTCAAATCAATTAGTTTTTAAGGCATTTAATAGGTCGGCAGCTATATATATATATATATATATTAGCAGTATGCTTTCTTGCTTTCTTGCTTTCTTGCTTTCGTCTTCTCAGGATCTGTTAGTTGTGCCCAGAGCTCGTTTGAAACTCAAAGGCGATCGTGCTTTTGCAGTTTAAGCCCCGAGACTGTGGAACAGTCTTCCATCCACTAGATTCAAGATTCAAGTTTTATTGTCATATGCACAGCAGAAACAGACAGTTACACTGTACAATGAATAGATAAAGATAGCAAAAAAGAAATTATATATATATATATATATGCGTTTTGCCTTTTTTATCATTCGTGAATCGCAGTTAGCATTAGCCACTGTTATTGCCACGTGTGGCAATAACAGCACGCGACAAGGTAGGCTTCTTTTGAACCTTTTAGTTATGAACTCAGGGGGGTATTATACACTCAAGACCGCCTAGCTCCAGCACCCGAACTACCTACTGGGTTCAATGCTGGGGCTGTACGGCGAGTCTCTAACATAGAAACTAATCAGTCTGATTGCGGGAGTGACTATTTAAACGCAGGAGCTGAATTCCCATTGGCTACGCTGAAAACCCTCCCATTCCACCCCTACAATATATATATATACAATATATATATATATATATATATATATACCAAATATATATGCCATATATATACAAAATATATAAAGTAGAATATTATTAGTTGAAGTAAATAAAATTTAAAGTTTTTTTATTATTAAAAATAAAAAATAAAAGTTACTTGTGCTTTTATGTGCAAGTATGAAGAGCAGCAGCCATTCGTTATGCCTCCTTAATCTCATTTTTTAAAACAGGACCTATTTTTACAGGCTCATAGTCATGTAAGTTTGTGTTTTTTATTGTTTTTTTTATTTGTATTGATGTTTGTATTGTATTTAATGTAATGTTTTAGATGTACAGCACTTTGGTCTAGCTTTGGCTGGCATCCGTCTGTCTCGGGAGACAATGGAGATTGCGCCATGGGTATCAATCTGTGGTTGAACTACAGCGCCGACTGTGACTGTAGAGCCTGATCCTGGAGCGACAGGTCCTGTTGCAGGTGCTGCAGGTGAAGCCGGTTACTGCTGCCACTGCTTCAATGCCTGATAATGCGATGCCACCCGCTTTGAGGTCCTGCTTGCACTTATCTTTGTGGGCCTCCCTGTGGGTCTAGAGCCAGTGGCAAGCTCGCCAAACAAAATATCTTTGGGTATTTGGGTCTTTCATGCGGGTCACATGGCCAAGCCAGCACAAGCTTCGCCTTGTGAGCAGGGCAAATATGATGGTGGTTCCTGCCCATGCCAGGACTTCTTTGTTGAGAATGTGGTCCTGCCAGATGCCTAGGATTCTTCTGAGGCAGTGGAGGTGAAATATATTGAGCCTGATGCTCCTGGTGGGAGTACAGAGTCCAGCACTCGCTACCATACAGAAAAGTGCTCAGCACACAGGCTTGATATACAGAAATCTTTGTCTTGATGGTAAGCTTGGAGTTAACAGGCCATTGCTGATGAGGCCTTGCCAATTCTGGAGTTCAGCGCAGTGTCCAGGTTGAGACTGCTGGAAATGGTGGAGCCAAGGTAGGTGAAATCCTCCACCACGTCGAGAGTGCAGTCACCAATGGAGATGCAGGGTGCCGAGCTGACATCTTGACCTAGGACTTTGGTGTTTTTGGTGCTTTTTGCATAACCGAACTATTTGCAAGCGTCGGAGAAACAGTTGATGAGCTCTTGAAGGCCAGCCTTGGTGAAGGCCATCAAGGTGGCATCGTTGGCCAACAACATCTCACGAATAAGAACTTTCCACACTTTAAGAGATTAAGATATGATGCTGTACTTTCTTTGTATAATAAACTTATCTATTTACAACCAGAGTCAGAGTCAACAAAGATTTCTTTGAAACATCCAACAGAGGATCGTTACAGAAGACAATTTACGAAAGTTTCTACCACCGTCTCCTGATATTTGCAAGTAAGAGAAAGATAGACGTGCTCAAAATAAAAAACTTTTTTTGTTCGACTACAGTTAATAAAAGAATTTAGACACTGTTGGTTATATTTATGTAGACCCTGATAGCCCCTATTTATAATGATATATGCCTCTAGCAAAGCCCCAGGTAATATGCTGTACACTAAGTATTCACTCATCCAGCGCAATACAAAGTGTCAGATGCAGTGGTGTAAAGTGGAGACATGTTCTCTGGAGTGCCCAATCATGCTTCTCCGTCTGGCAAAGTCGGGGTTTGGTGGTTGCCAGGAGAACGGTACTTGTCTGACTGCATTGTGCCCAAGTGTAAAGTTTGGTGGAGGGGGGATTATGGTGTGGGGTTGTTCTTCAGGAGTTGGCTCAGTCTCTTAGTTCCAGATTCTGGACAATTTCATGTTCTAAACTCTGTGGGGACAGTTTGGGGACGGCCCCTTCTGTTCCAACATGGCTGCCCAGCAGTGCACAAAGCAGCTACATGAAGACATGGAGGAGCAAGTTTGGTGTGGAAGAGCTTGACTGGTTTGCACAGAGTCCTGACCTCAACCTGATAGAACACCTTTGGGATGAATTAGAGTGGAGACTGCGAGCCAGACCTTCTCGTCCAACATCAGTGTCTGACCTCACACTCCTAAAAGCATGTGGAGAGCCTACCCAGAAGAGTAAGAATGGGACATCACTGTGTGTGAAGGCAGATAAGCAAGCACTTTTGGAAATATAGTGTTATACGTTCAAACAAAAAGAAAAAAGTCGAGATCGAGCAGAATCAGCCCAGTTTATAAAGAGTTCCGACCAAGCTGGTCCTAAAAAACACAGATGTCTCCAAATGATAAACATACTTTATCAAAAAACATACGAAAAATCTAAATCACACACAATCCAAACAAAGAGAGAGAGAACAAAGAAACCAGCAAAGAAGAAAAATCAATTTCAGTTTCTTGACTTATTCCCAACTGCTCCTGGGATAATCCAACATCAGGAACAAAGGTGAGCAGAAGACGGGAGATAGAGAAGAACAGTTATATTTCTTATTGGTTGGCAGAAGTGAAGCAAACATTGAGTTTTTGGAGAGAAAACCTGGAAAGTCGAGTAAAAAAATTCATAGAAGTCAGTGAGCCGTAAAGGTTAGTGTGATCTGGATCACTGCTGATAGCTCAACATTTCATGAATACTAAACTCAGTGTGTTTCCACACTTAAACCATTTCTTAAACCATAACTAAGATTCTTTACACTGTTAACCTGTAATTAGTTTCTGTGTAAAGAGTTTGTGTACTGATTGCTTAAAAACTAAAGTTTTATTTCATTACTTAAAATGTTTTAGTATGTTCTACTATTTTAAAAGAATAACTGATACACTAATATTTTTAAGTTGAACAAACTTCAAACATCAGGTTTTAGCTTGGACCACGCCCCTGAACACTTTACACTGTAAACCCGGATAAGCTGATTGTAATTAAAGAGTTTGAGTGATGGCCTTAAAATATTTAAGTAATGCAAACTAGAGAAAGTCTAATGGTTTGAAAATCAGCTTAAATGTCAAATAGACTGGAAGTAATCATTTGAGTTGAATACAATGAAATCTAAATTTTGTTTGTACTTAAAATATTTTGTAAAATCAGCCCTACTGACCATTTAATTCAACTCAGCATTGAGTTTCCTGTAATCAGAATTAAGTTGTGAAAAACTTAAAACTAGTCCCCATAAAAAACTGATGTTTTCTACATCAAAAGAACACAAACAGCAGTTAAATGTAGTTTAATTTTATTTAAAATTACATCACTGGGATCATCTAGGATGATCCTGACCCTTGAAGGGTTCAGTAGTGATGATGACTGGTTTTGATTGGTCTAGTTAGAATACTGTTTATCTTACAATAATTCTTAAATACAGTTTACACATTGAAATGATAAAAACACAGTAAATTACATTTTCTTACTTTAGATAAGCATCAACTGCAGAACAACAGTTTTACACCACTTGAACACAGAAAACAACTTACCAAGTTCCAGAATGTGAAAAAGAGAGGGAAGATGGCGGCTTGGTTAATTGTAGTCCTCTGTAGTTCTTCAAGAAAAGAAAACAATGGAGAAAATGTCCACTGTAGAGAAATCCCAGCACTACAGAGTTTCTGTCCAAGAAAAAGAAGTTAAACACAGAAAACACCAAATCTCACAGTGAAAAATAGAAAAAGACTTCAAAACCTTTACAAGCTCCACTAAACAACTCAAACTAGTCTTGATTGAACTGACCAATGAGAATCTGGCAAGGTGCTACAGGGGCGTGGTCCAAGCTAAAACCTGATGTTTTAAGTTTGTTCAACTTAAAAATATTAGTGTACTCAGTTATTCTTTCAAAATAGTAGAACATACTAAAATATTTTATTTTTAAGCAATCAGTACACAAACTCTCTACACAGAAACTAGTTACAGGTTAACAGTCTACATGTCGGGAGCTGCCTTTGTAGGAGCTCACTAGGTTTTGAGACACACCAATTGCCCATTTTTCTTCCTGCCTTGTGGTTTGTTTTCTGTGATGTTGATGTTCTCGTCTGCTCCTAATTTCTGTCCTGTTTGTATTTATTTTGTGTTTATATACTTTTGTGTTTATAGATAATGTGACAATTTTTCTCAAATGACTGTGTTTATTTCTTCAGTTTATTAAAAAAATATACATAAACTTTTGCAGATGCCACATTGCATGATTTGTTTTTTTCCCAAATTATTTTCTTCTGTTTATTGGAACGTGAAGAGATCTTCCAAGACATCTGTAAAATTACAGAAATTTAAATTATGATGAATTTCCTTTTTTTTTATGTTCAGTAACTAGATCTAGAACCAGATAACTAGGTCTCTATGGTGGGCCCTTATCCCACCATACAACAACTACTGTCAATTGTAGTTTATATTTGTAGTTTATATCTCAAATAAGATATACAATGTGAGTCAAAAGTCTCAGGACACCCTTTAATATCAGAAACGAAAGGGAAAATGAGGATCTGAATACCCCAGCAAGTAACGGGCGAGGGGCCCTATCTTTTAGGCTCAAACATGTTCCAAACATGGTCACCATGTTGTATCAAGGGCAAGTTTTTTCAATGGAAAGCTGATCGTGTAGCAGATCAAAGTAGACCAGAACTGTCTCAGAAATTGATTGATGCAATCAGATTTGCAATACCTTTTGTGTCATTCTCTCTTTTGTTTTTGAAATAAAGAGGTGTCCTGAGACTTTTCACTGTATGTTTTATATTTTGCTGCCCAACTGTACGCAATCTGGGAGCAGCAGCGACACCAGCACGTTGGAATAAATACAAATAAATACAAATACAGTAAAAACAATTTGTTGTTTGGCAGTGAATTATGTAGGCCAGACAAATTCAGTTAGAAGATCACAGGTTTATTTCTAGAGTGCACTCCAGCCATCGCATAGATTTGTTCAATCTGTTTCATTAACAGCACCTGAGTTTAAATGAATGAAGGCTTGATTAGATTGATTTGTTATTGGGTAATAACTGTGAATGCTGGACTTCCTCCAGAACAGATTTAAGAAATGTTTAACACCATGTTTCAGCACATCAAAACACGATGCATTTTAAATTTGTTTTCTAATGGACCAATAAACACTTACAGTCTACACCAAACCTTATAACCCCTACAACCCCTACAACCCTCAAACCCTCCAAGTCCTCCAACCCCTACAACTTCTCCAACCCCTACAAGTCCTCCAACCCCTCCAACAACTCCAAACCCTCCAACCCATAAAATCCCTACAACCCCTCCAACTCCTTCAACCCCTACAACATTCTCCAACCCCTACAAGTCCTCCTACCCCTCCAACTACTCCAAACCCTATAACCCCTTCAACCCCTCCAACCCTCAAACCCTCCAACTCCTCCAACCCCTATAACCCCTCAAACCCCTACAAACCCTTCAACTCTTTCAACTACTCCAAACTATTCAACCCATAAAATTGCTACAACCCCTATAACTCCTCCAACCCCTACAAGTCCTCCTATCCCTCCAACTACTCCAAACCCTATAACCCCTCCAACCCCTCCAACTCCTCCAACCCCTACAACTTCTCCAACCCCTACAAGTCCTCCAACCCCTCCAACCCTCCAACTCCTCCAACCCCTACAACTTCTCCAACCCCTCCAACCCCTCCAACCCTCCAACTTCTCCAACCCCTACAAGTCCTCCTACCCCTCCAACTACTCCAACCCGTCCAACCCCTCGACCCCTTCAACTCTCAAACCCCTTAAACTCCTCCAACCGCGACAACCACTTCCATGGTTTCCGTTGTTTGACCCTGTTGACTCTGTTTACTTTGTTTCACTGTCTTCCTGGTTGTTGACTACACTTTCTTTCCTGCTTTGATCTTTTTCACACCCCTTATGTTTTTTTTGCCCACCCTTTTCTGCCTGAATTGGACACAGATTTCCTTTTTTGGCAATGAAGCTTCACTGCTTCATTCTATCCTTAATGCCTGACCATTTCTGACCAGTTTCAGTCCCAACTTTACCTGAAACTTCTAAAGGTTGAAAGCGGCCTTTAGATATGACAGGGCAACGGATTCTGAAGCTCCATATATCTCTATCTTGTGTGTTGAAAATGTACAGAAGGTCATACTGACCTATTTTTTTTTTTTTAAACTGTCTATGTAATTGATACCTGAAGGAGCACAAGCACATACTTCATTTCGAGTAAGTGGTTCGCTGCTCTGGGAGCCAGTCGATGCCTATTGATCTGCCTCGTGCTCTGTAGGCGCTGAGAAGGTTTCCGTCATGTCTGTAAAGCTTCGTTTATTGGACTTTCTCAGAGTATGAATTATAACATGCGTGCGAGAGGTTTCTGCGCTCGTCTATGGTCTGATGTAAGTACTCTGGACACAAATCTGAGCTTTTTCCAGGAATCGCCTTGTCTCTTTGCAGCCGTAGACGAACTTCAAAGATCAGTGATCCTTGTTATAAGAGACTTGTTAAACTAAAACCAACTCTTAGATTCTTGGAACAACATACTCATGAAGGCCTGGACATGTTTTACTCAATCTAATCAATCAATTTTCAAAAAGCTTGTTATGCTGTGGTTGTTCTTATGACTCTAACTCCTCAGAACCTTGAATCGGCTATACACTGTTAACCCGTAATTAGTTACTGTGTAAAGAGTTTGTGTAATAATTGCTTAAAAAGAAAAGTTTTATTGCTTTACTTAAAATGTTTAGTATGTTCTACTATTTTGAAAGAATAACTGAGTACACTAATATTTTTAAGTTGAACAAACTTAAAACATCAGGTTTTAGCTTGGACCACGCCCCTGTAGCACCTTACCAGATTCTCATTGTCAGTTCAATCAAGACTAGTTTGAGTTGTTTAGTGGAGCTTGTAAAGGTTTTGAAGTCTTTTTCTATTTTCACTGTGAGATTTGGTGTTTTCTGTGTTTAACTTCTTTACTTCGGACAGAAACACTGTAGTGCTGGGATTTCTCTACACTACGGAACCTTTCAAGTGTCAGGATCATCCTAGATGATCCCAGTGATGTAATTTTAAATAAAATAAACTAAATTTAACTGCTGTCTATGTTCTTTTGATGTAGAAAACATCAGCTTTTTATGGAGACTAGTTTTAAGTTTTTCACAACTTAATTTTGATTACAGGAAACTCAATGTTGAGTTGAATTAAATGGTCAGAGGGGTTGATTAAAAAAAAATATTTTAAGTACAAACTAAATTTAGATTTCATTGTATTCAACTCAAATGATTACTTCCAGTCTATTTGATATTTAAGTTGATTTTACTCTAGTTTGCATTACTTAAATATTTTAAGGCAATCACTCAAACTCTTTAAGTACAATCAACTTATCCGGGTTTACAGTGTAAAGCATGCACTTGCTTTCTAATTTGTCTGTTTGGTCCCAAAAATAATGATTCAGTCTCGCTGTGCTTGGCCAAATGAATCATTCAATGCTTCTGAATGATCCCTAATTAATGATTCAGTGCCATTGAATCTGTTTACTTCTGGGCCCAGATTAGGCCCTGGGTAAAAGCCAGGCCTGGCACTGCCTTGATCATTGGACTTGAGAGGAACTCTCTGGAGGACTGAGTCAGACATCCCAGCTGAGTCAGAGAAGTCTGGACTTTGTGTTCACAATCTGACTCGCTTCCTGTTTCTACCTTTGTAGCTGTCTTCTCTCCTTCTCTCCATCCCCAGTTCCCCCAGGGTTTGCCTTCCAGACCTAGATCCCCTCTCTTTCTAGCACAGACGACGAGCTACATCCAGAAATGCTAATGTGGCTAAGAGGATATACACTACCAGTCAAAAGTGTGGACGCACCCAAGATATTCTGATGTAAATGTGTTGAGAGACGAGTGTAAATAGTGAAGTTGGAGCCCATGTACACCAATATTACTAAAACAAACATTTGACTGTATTTAAAGGTAAAAATGAGAATGTATATATAAGAGCTATAAAACCCCCAAACCTGTTTATCAGAACAAGATCTCAGCATCTACACTATCTTCTTCAGTCCTGTTAGAGAAGCAGCTTATGTGGCTCCTCATGAAGCTGCTGGTCAGAATGTTCAAAGTATGTAAACCTGCATCAGAGCAAATGAGCTCATTTCTAAAAGACCCTCTAAACATTCTTTAACCACAACTAGATGTTTAATTCACTAATATTATTACTATTAATATAGTACAAATAAGATAAACCTGGGTAGGTGTGTGCAAAGAGTTGGGTGCAGTGGTGTAAAGCACGCCGCCACTGGACTCTACATTGTAAACCCGGATAAGTTGATTGTACTTAAAGAGTTTGAGTGATTGCCTTAAAAAATTTAAGTAATGCAAATTAGAGAAAATCTAATGGTTTTAATAAAATTAACTCAAATGTCAAATAGACTGGAAGTAATCATTTGAATTGAATACAATGAAATCTAAATTTAGTTTGTGCTTAAAAGATTTTGTAAAATCAACCCTACTGACCATTTAATTCAACTCAACATTGAGTTTCCTGTAATCAAAGTTAAGTTGTGAAAAACTTAAAACTAGTCTCCATAAAAAGCTGATGTTATTCCACATCAAAAGAACTCAAACAGCAGTTAAATTTAGTTTAATTTTATTTAAAATTACATCACTGGGATCATCTAGGATGATCCTGACCCTTGAAGGGTTCAGTAGTGATGATGACTGGTTTTGATTGGTCTAGTTAGAATACTGTTTATCTTACAATAATTCTTAAATACAGTTTACACATTGAAATGATAAAAACACAGTAAATTACATTTTCTAACTTTAGATAAGCATCAACTGCAGAACAACAGTTTTACACCACTTGAACACGAAAAACAACTTACCAAGTTCCAGAATGTGAAAAAGAGAGGGAAGATGGCGGCTTGGTTAATTGTAGTCCTCTGTAGTCCTTCAAGAAAAGAAAACAATGGAGAAAATGTCCACTGTAGAGAAATCCCAGCACTACAGAGTTTCTGTCCGAGGAAAAGAAGTTAAACTCAGAAAACACCAAATCTCACAGTGAAAATAGAAAAAGACTTCAAAACCTTTACAAGCTCCACTAAACAACTCAAACTAGTCTTAATTGAACTGACCAATGAGAATCTGGCAAGGTGCTACAGGGGCGTGGTCCAAGCTTAAACCTGAAAAGTTTGTTCAACTTAAAAATATTAGCGTATTCAGTTATTCTTTCAAAATAGTAGAACATACTAAAACATTTTAAGTAATGAAATAAAACTTTAGTTTTTAAGCATCAGTACACAAACTCTTTACACAGAAACTAATTACGGGTTAACAGTGTAGAGCAGTGGAGGCATGTTCTCTGGACTCAGATCCTCAGTTCCAGTGAAAGGAACGGCCAGACATTCCCATAAACACACACCTAAACACTCTGTGTGGAACTCCTTCCCAGGAGAGTTGAATCTGTTATAGCTGCAACTGTTGGGCCGCCATCATATTAAACCCTATGTATTAAGAAGATGTGCTTCAAGTTCATATGAGTGTGAAGGCAGACGTGCGAATACTTTTGGCAGTGTAGTGTATGTTGCTGGAACACTTCAACAGACATTAGATCTTTAAGTCTGACGTGAATATATCTCCTGCCAACTCCTGAAGGTTTATGCGCAGAGACACGGCCATAAATGCCCTCTCCGAATCTACATCACAGAAAAGGCCACGAAGCAACTCCTCCACCGCCCCCGAGGGTCAAAGAGCCAATCGCTGGTACTGGACGCGCAATTTCAGGTGCAGCCTCACTTCGATTGGCTTAAAAGAAGCGGTGATCGCCGACGACCACGCATGTTTGCATGTCTCCGCTCCTGTTTGGAAGTGCTTGACCCCTTTTTCGAAATGCATGAGCGCGCGCAGGAGAACACTGGGCCAGATAAAAGGCTATAAATAGTAGAAGAAGCGCCGGCTGTGTGAGCTCATTGCTATTTACCGTCATGGAGCGCGCGTTGTTTGAGAGAGTGGCAGAGGTGGGGATTGGATGAGAAAGCCCACTTCAATATTTACTCTCCATCCTCTTAGAGGCATAAAGTGCATCTGGGAAACAGGATGAACAGCCCCGTTATGTACCCCCATGCATTAGTACAGAGGAACAGACGGGCTGGTGCTCTTGAAGGTCTTCTCCTGAATGCAGGAACACACTTATACCAATAAAAGACACTTTTCAAGGGTAAAAGCAGGCAGGAGCTTTGTTAAGGAGGAGTGACCCTCAAGTACATGTCAGAAGCAATTTTGGTGTCTGTGATGCGTACCTGTGGGACCTGGAATATATTAATTACAAGGTTTGCAAAGCATTGTATTGTTCTACCCTGGCTTCTTATTATTCCTATTATTCTTTATTTATATATATATATATATATATATATATATATATATATATATATATATATATATATATATATATATATATATATATACAAACTGCTGTCTATCTGTTCTCCGAATACTTTGTAAACCCCCTTTTATCATGTTCTGACTTGGTGGTGGTGGTGGTGTGTTAGTGTGTGTTGTGCTGCTGGAGTGTTTAAACACTGTGTCCACTCACTGTCCACTCTACTAGACACTCCTACTACTTGCTGCTCCACCTTGTAGATGTAAAGTCAGAGACAGTAGCTCATCTGCTGCTGCACAGTTTGTGTTCCTCTAGTCCTTCATCAGTGGACACAGGACGCCGCCCACAGGACACTGCTGTCTGGATAGTTTTGGTTGGTGGATGATGATTCTCAGTCCAGCAGTGACACTGAGGAGGTGTTTAAACACTCCAGCAGCAGCACTGCTGTGTCTGATCCACTCACATCAGCACAAAACACACTAACGGGTCACTAACACACCACCATGTCAGTGTCACTGCAGTGCTGAGAATGACCCACCTCTCTAATAGTAGCTGCTCTGTGGTGGTCCTGTGGGGGTCCTGATCATTAAAGAACAGAGTAATAAAGTATACAGAGAATCAGATGAACTACAGTCTGTAAGTGGAGCTCCTGTATGGTCAGTGGAGCTGATACAGTGGACAGTGAGTGGAGGTCCTGTATGGTCAGTGGAGCTGATACAGTGGACAGTGAGTGTAGGTCCTGTATGGTCAGTGGAGCTGATACAGTGGACAGTGAGTGGAGGTCCTGTATGGTCAGTGGAGCTGATACAGTGGACAGTGAGTGGAGCTCCTGTATGGTCAGTGGAGCTGATACAGTGGACAGTGAGTGGAGGTCCTGTATGGTCAGTGGAGCTGATACAGTGGACAGTGAGTGGAGATATAAGGAGGTGGTTTTAATATTATGGTTGATTGGTGTGTGTGTGTGTATATATCTAGTGTTTATTAAGTCTTCTAAATTGTGGGCTTGATGTTCCGTGATTAACCTTGAATTTTAGGTGTAAATTTTATTGTTCTTACATTTTCATATTTTAGTTCATTTGTAAAGGTCAACATTGCAACAAATGTTTCTAATAAAATAAAAAAAAAAACAATGCAATACAAAAGCAAGCCTTAAAACTAAATGCTAGAAAACAGTAGCCAAGCTTGGTGTAGTAGCCTAAAGGTGTTTTCACACTAGGATTTTTATGGACCCAGGACCTCATGCTCTACTAGTTCAGTACATTTGGTCAAGTGTGCAGGAACCGATCTCTGGTCCTCCTGGAATCGGTGGTCTGGGATTTGCTTCCAGTGATCTCTGCTTCCGGCGCTGTGTGTGTGTGCGGTTGCACAATTGGCTCTTTTTGTAATATGACTGTTCCAACTTAACACATTTCTTCCTTTTTCAAGTTTCTTGATGGTGTGGAAAGAATTGTTGTGGACAAAAGCATCAATCTTTGCTTCCTGAGTGTGTTTGTATCCAAGGAAAAACTTTAAAAGCAGCAAGAAAAGTGCTATAGGAATTGTGCAATCCAACCACAAATCAGTCGGAATTCTTGTGGAAGCAAATCAGCTATAATGAGCCCGTCACCCAGAAACAAGAAGCTTAGAGTCAGTCCTGGGTGTGGACTCAAATATTCAGGTGTATATATGTCCTTCACTGATAGTTGCTTCTCTGTTGTGAATGACTTACTGTAATATTTAAAATAAAAGCAATTTATCATTAACATAATGTAATGAGGTGAGATCCATATGCAGGTTGTTTATTTAATACACAATAAAAACACACTAAGCAAAGTCAATGGCTGAGCAGTGGGCGGACATCAGGTAGGCGTAAGACCCAGGTGGGAGGATCCAGGTGAGCAAGCAGAGCAGATTAGTGAGAAATAAGCGAGAGGTTCGTTGCCAGATGTCCATCAGGGGAATTCAGGGCAGAAGTATCTTGTGAGAGCAGAGACAGTGACAAGTTCCAGGAGACAGGCAGAGATCAGAAAACACAGGTAAACAAGGCTAAATTTGGTTTGGCCTGGTTGGTCTTGTCTTATCTTGGCTTGGCTTGGCTTGGCTTGGCTTGGCTTAGCCTGGCCTGGCCTGGCCTGGCCTGGCCTGGCTTGGCTTGGCTTGGCTTGGCTTGGCTTGGCTTAGCCTGGCCTGGCCTGGCTTGGCTTGGCTTGGCTTGGCTTGGCTTGGCCTGGCCTGGCCTGGCCTGGCCTGGCCTGGTTTGGCTTGGCTTGGCTTGGCTTGGCTTGGCTTGGCTTGGCTTGGTTTGGCTAGTCTTGTCTTAGTTTGACTTGACTTGACTTGACTTGACTTGACTTGACTTGACTTGACTTGACTTGACTTGACTTGACTTGACTTGGTTTGGTTTGGCTAGTCTTGTCTTAGTTTGGCTTGACTTGACTTGACTTGACTTGACTTGACTTGACTTGACTTGACTTGGTTTGGTTTGGTTTGGCTAGTCTTGTCTTAGTTTGGCTTGACTTGACTTGACTTGACTTGACTTGACTTGACTTGACTTGACTTGGTTTGGTTTGGCTAGTCTTGTCTTGGGTTGACCTGGCGAAACGCTCTGTATTGCAACAAGTGTCAATTGTCGATTAAGCAGGATTGCTTACACATAACTTTCATAACTATGCCATAAGCAAATCATCAAAGATCACTTATGACAAATTATATCCAGTATAATAGCATAGTTATCATTTCTGTTAGTGTTATCAGATATTATCACTCCTGCCAGTACAGTTAGCAGTAACAATAATCATGTTATTCTACTGGACATAATCTGTCATAACAGACTTTCCATGATATGTTTGTTAGGATGTGGCATAAGCTGTCATGACATCAAGCACTGCCATCAACCAGTAATAGTAACACGAGACTGGAATATATTGCAGAACAAAATCTGAAACAACAGCATATTTTATCTGCTATGGCACTATTTTGATAGATCTGTCAATGTTACATAGAGAGACCAAGTCAAGCCACGTAAAGTCAAGGGTTATTTATATGCATCTTTTACCACAGATGTTGTCACGAAGCAGCTTTACTGAAAATCCAGGTCCAAGCCCCCCAGTGAGCGCCGCCTGGGGCGACAGTGGCAAGAAAAAAACTCCCTCAGAGCAAAAAACCTCAAGAGGAAACAGACTCAAAAAGGGGAACCCACCATCCACTGGTCTACACTAGATAGCAAAACAAGCACAAGCATACAAAGAGCCCCATCAGAGCAGCAGCGAGACCCAGCTCAGAGGCAGGAGAAAAAAAACGTCTTCTATTAAGTAGCAAACAGGATCTTCTGGAAGGTCAGCATCATGCAGGTGAAGCTTTCCACAAAGCACTGGACAAACCAGTCCAGAATGCAGGCAAATAGGGGCAACTGGTCAAAGCAGATAAAGCAACAGCATCAGACCATACAGGATGGGCAGTTGTTCAGTGTCAGACCACAAAGGATGGGCGGTTGTTCTGCATCAGACCACAAAGGATGGGCAGTTGTTTAGTATCAGACCACACAGGATGGGCAGTTGTTCAGCATCAGACCACACAGGATGGGCAGTTGTTCTGCATCAGACCACAAAGGATTTGCAGTTGTTCAGTATCAGACCACACAGGATGGACAGTTGTTCTGCATCAGACTACACAGGATGGGCAGTTGTACAGCATCTGACCACACAGCATTTCCAGTTGTTCAGTATCAGACCACACAGGATGGGCAGTTGTTCAGTATCAGACCACACAGGATGGGCAGTTGTTCAGTATCAGACAACACAGTATGGGCAGTTGTTCAGTATCAGACTGCACAGTATGGGCTGTTGTTCAGTATCAGACCACACAGGATGGGCAGTTGTTCAGTATCAGACTGTACAGGATGGGCTGTATATGGTCCCATGTCCTTTGTGTCCTCAGGAAACACTTTTGTTGTGTTGTGGACGGTTTTGCAGCACGTTTGTATATTTGCATTGCGTTGGATCTTCTCTGCCACCGTAGTAGTACTATTTGTTGTGTCTACGTGTGGTCTGGTGTTTCACTGGGACGTGAAAACTTATTTCCATGCATTTACGTGTCATGCATTCCAGACAGCGACTGTTTCAATTCATGAGAAAGAGGCTGGCGGTCGTGTCTCCTGGAAAGAATATTACCACGGCCACTATTACAGTGTCCTAGCGAGCGTTCCAGGCTTCAGGGGCTTCTATTCCTGCGCTTTGCTGGAGTTCTTCCAAATACATATTGATGTCTGTGTCTTGCAGTGTGCGCCTCTCCACCTCTCCAACACCTGCATTCTCTACATCCGTCTTCAGCTCCAGCCTCAAGTCAGGGAATCGAGAAAACAGGGCTCGGGACGCTCAAGCGGTGGACACGAACGTCGGATCAATTTGCAACCTGAGGTAGCTGGTGGTCCACGCGAGAGGCAGCTAGGTGAAGCTGTGAATAGTTACACTACCACTCAAAAGTTTGGGATCACAGTGAAATGTTCTTGTTTTAATGGAGTATCTTCTTCCTTAACACAACAATGGACTGACGGGTCTCTAAAGAAAGTTGTTTCTTTCTGGTCATTGTGAGTCGGTCAGCAAGCCATCAACTGCTGATCTTCAGGTACTAAACTAACCTAGAATGTTGTTCTCCCTTTTATACTCACTTATTAGTAGAATGTTTTTCAGCTGTGCATCACAATTGAGCAAGAGTGTCCTAACAACCAATTAGTCCAATAACATCCTTAACTTGGATTGGTGGTCGTACCAGGAGATTTAGACAGAGGACTGAGAATTACTGATAATAGAACTATATGTAAAATAAGCCTCTATACAAAAATAGACTTTAATACACACATTTTTATTCTTTAAAAATCATCTGATACATTTACATTAATTATGAAATGGACAATATTGTTTGTGAATTGCATGAAAATTGCATGAAATAAAATTCTAAACTTTTGAGCGGTAGTGTACGTTACTTACCTGACTATCAAACTTTAATGGCGCACACCATTCCATTCCCTTCCCTCAGACCTTCAGACCCGCCTCTCACACACATAATATGCTCACACCAGAAACCCCGGAGTGAGGCGTTAGCTGGAAATACATTAGACGGGCATTAGGGAGCGCCTGTTTGTCAGTGCCCATCACTCACGGCTTCCCCTCGCCGCCTGGATGTGCACATGCATCATTATACCAAAATACGTGGAGCGGCGTGAAAACTGATTATCCTTTAAATATATCCATCCAGCCTGAGAAGGAGAACGAGATCCACTCGGGTTCAGCAGGAAGCCATGGTTTTGCTTATTACATGGTAATACGCTGATTACTATTATGATATTAAGAGCCACGACTATTCGTACCTGTTACTGAGGTGGCTGAATAATTTATTCTGCAGCCACGAAGCCGTGGAATTGAATTTCTGGACGGAGGGAAGATGGCTTTGTCAACGAAAAGGGGGGAAGAAGGAGGCAGCGCTCGTGTTTATTTCGGTCATTTTCTTTGAAAGCTTTCGTTTTCCAGCCGTATGATAAAAAATAATGGGTTTTTGTCTGTACGCCTGTTGGACAGAGATATTGATTGAAAGTTCTTTGAAACTCTGCAAAAAGCCATCCAGAACGTGGCGTCGCTTTGACTCTCTTTTTTTTTTTTCCTCCACAAATGAAATCATAACAAGGTGTGAAATGACAGCGGCCTGCAAACGGTCATTTGCTGCAATCTGCGGGTAAACAACCGTGAAAAAACAAAAAAAATAAAATCAAAAAAATAAAAAGAAAGAAAGACAGACTGGCTCGTAACCTGCCAGAATCTTAGTCACCGACTCTAAGCCCTATAGCCGCCCGCACGTCCCACACTTGTTTCGCTGCTTCCCGTGTTGATGCCAGTGCTTATTTATTTCTAGTGTTTGTTTACACTATTTAAGCTTCGTAATGCCTGAAGTCTAAAGTTTGGGGTCACCGAACTGAATATATATGTGTTGAAAGACACGTATAGAGTTTGAATGTGAAGTAAAAACGAGAATGTATATTTTTATAAGAGCTATAAAACCCCCAAACCTGTTTATCAGAACAAGATCTCAGCATCTACACTATCTTCTTCAGTCCTGTTAGAGAAGCAGCTCATGTGGCTCCTCATGATGAAGCTGCTGGTCAGAATGTTCAAAGTATGTAAACCTGCATCAGAGCAAATGAGCTCATTTCTAAAAGACCCTCTAAACATTCTTTAAACACAACCAGATGTTTTATTCTGCTCCAGGAATAATTCCATACCGACTATTCTATAGTTCTGACCTCTTCACAGTTATACACTAATATTATTACTATTGAAGATTATTACTACTAATAGGTGGACCACAGGTTCTGGACACCGATAAACTATTAAGAAGGGTTTATTCTGACAGGGTTTAGTTTAAGTGGCGGAAGGTTTTTTGTCTTTACGGTATACAAGATTTGTGGCGCAGTAAACTCACAGACCAATCTCGTGCACTGTAAGTTCACCAAAGGCGTTCATCAGCCAATCACTGCAGCGCGCACACAGACGAGGTACAAAACGAGAAGCATCAATCGGAGAATAAAGCGAGTCAGTGAATAAAGCGAGTCAGTGAATAAAGCGAGTCAGTGAATAAAGCAAGTCGGAGAATAAAGCGAGTTGGAGAATAAAGTGAGTCAGAGAGTAAAGTGAGTCAGTGAATAAAGCGAGTCGGAGAATAAAGCAAGTCGGAGAATGAAGCGAGTTGGAGAATAAAGTGAGTCATAAAGTAAAGCGAGTCGGAGAATAAAGCGAGTCGGAGAATAAAGCGAGTCAGTGAATAAAGCAAGTCGGAGAATAAAGCGAGTTGGAGAATAAAGTGAGTCAGAGAGTAAAGTGAGTCATAAAGTATAGAGAGTCGGAGAATAAAGCGAGTCAGTGAATAAAGCGAGTCGGAAAATAAAGCGAGTCGGAAAATAAAGCGAGTCGGAGAATAAAGTGAGTCAGTGAATAAAGCGAGTCGGAGAATAAAGCGAGTTGGAGAATAAAGTGAGTCAGAGAATAAATTGAGTCATAAAGTAAAGCGAGTTGGAGAATAAAGTGAGTCAGTGAATAAAGCGAGTCGAAGCATAAAGCAAGTTGGAGAATAAAGTGAGTCAGAGAGTAAAGTGAGTCATAAAGTAAAACGAGTCGGAGAATAAAGTGAGTCAGAGAGTAAAGCGAGTCAGACAATAAAGTGAGTCAGTGAATAAAGCGAGTCAGAGAATAAAGTAAGTCAGAGAGTAAAGCGAGTCAGACAATAAAGTGAGTCAGTGAATAAAGCGAGTCAGAGAATAAAGTAAGTCAGAGAGTAAAGCGAGTCAGACAATAAAGTGAGTCAGTGAATAAAGCGAGTCAGAGAATAAAGTAAGTCAGAGAGTAAAGCGAGTCAGACAATAAAGTGAGTCAGTGAATAAAGCGAGTCAGAGAATAATGTAAGTCAGAGAGTAAAGCGAGTCAGACAATAAAGTGAGTCAGTGAATAAAGCGAGTCAGAGAATAAAGTAAGTCAAAGAGTAAAGCGAGTCAGACAATAAAGTGAGTTGGAGAATAAAGCGAGGTGGACAATAAAGTAAGTCAGAGAATAAAGCGAGTCAGAGAATAAAGCGATCCAGAGAATAAATTGAGTTAGTGAATAAAGCAAGTCAGTGAATAAAGCGAGTCAGAGAATAAAGCGATTCAGAGAATGAATTGAGTTAGTAAATAAAGCGAGTTGGACAATAAAACGAGGAGGAGAATAAATTGAGTCAGAGAATAAAGCGAGTCAGAGAATAAAGACAGGCAGAGAATAAATTGAGTCGGAGATTAAAGCGAGTCAGAGAAAGGCTGGTTCAGACGGCGTGTTTTAATTAAAGTTTTATTTACTGCCTCTATAAATAAACTCTTTAAGATGCTCATTTTTTTCAGAAATGTTCTGTTTGTTTAATGTAGCTCTTGTTTTTATTGAAGTAAAAACATTTATTATTAGTTTATAAATAATTCATTCAGTTCAGTTCTGAAATCTACTGAACGGTATGTGTGATGTGTTGGTGTTTCAGTAGCTGATGGTATAAGATGCTGATACTAGACTTCAGTAAACAGGATACACCACTGAATCAGAACACACGTTAGAGATGATGACGGTGGCCTGAGGAGATCTCCTCTAACTGGACTTTACTGACTCTAGTTAAACCCCCTAGGTCTAGGGGACAGATCTGGCAACCTCCCTAACCTCCAGCTTGTGACTGCCCTACTGTTTATATATATATATATACATACTGCATCATATAACTCCTGGCCTGTAGTCCGAGTCCTGAGTCCCACTCGGGCTCTTCCAGCAAATGTATGGCTGTCACTCACAGAGTTCAAAAAGCCAAACATATTTTCTGATTATATTTGATCTGATCAAACCGGAGTTGGCTGCTGTGTGAAGAGAGTCACCCACACATTGACACTCTTGAACAGCTGGTGACGACCAATGTTTGTGCAGGTTAATCATCGAGCTGGACCCTGAAGATCCTGAAATATGGCACCTCCATCTCCTACTCACTCACTGCCAGTGGCCTCTCTGCGTCTTGCGATATTTATTTTTTCTTTATTTATTTTGAAAGGCTCTTCAGCGGAATCACACCGTATTACACGCAGTTCTTCACACGTGACCCTCTTGACTTTTAACTTCCTGTAAACAAACCATAACACGCACACCGAGTAAAGTAGCTTCTAATCCCCGAGTCAGCCGGCGCCTCTACACGAGTCATCCCGACCGCTCTTCCAGCCTGACATGAGGACGGATGAAGAACGGACGCGTCTCCTGCGCTGATAAGGTGGGAGCGGTGAAAATGGCGGCAAAGCTAATTAGCCGAAGGAAATTGGGCAGCAGTCCATATCGGCCAGCTCCAGAGGAGCCAATCTCCCTGAGCCCTGAGGGCCAGCTGTCTGAGCCGCCGGACGTGGCCTGCCATTGATAGGTAAAAGGGTTCAAGTGATTTTTGCAGGGAAATAAAGGAGAAAGCCGAAAGAAAGAGAGAGATTTTTCAGTTACTACAGTTGGCTGAACAGTCTCTTAGATTTTGCCTTGTCATTTAGACAACCAGAGCTTCAGTTATACTTTAGAAGATGTGGAAAAATATTATCATTGTACCACAGTTATAATGTAATAACCATATAATAACCATGTATTACACATAAAAAAACATGTAACTATTAGTGATGCAGCCACTATTGCATCTGCAAAAACATTGAGACACGTATGTAATTACATACACATAATAACCATGTAATACATCATAACCATGCAATAAATAATAATGATGTAATTACATATGCATAATAATCATGTAATACATCATAACCATGCAATAAATAATAATGATGTAATTACATATGCATAATAACCATGTAATACATCATAACTATGCAATAAATAATAATGATGTAATTACATATAGATAATAACCATGTAATACACAACCATGTAATACATAATAATGATGTAATTACATATAGATAATAACCATGTAATACATAATAATGATGTAATTTCATATAGATAATAACCATGTAATACATCATAACAATGTAATACATAATAACCATGTAATACATAATAATGATGTAATTACATATAGATAATAACCATGTAGTACATAATAACCATGTAATACATAATGATGTAATTACATATAGATAATAACCATGTAATACATAATAACCATGTAGTACATAATAACCATGTAATACATAATGATGTAATTACATATAGATAATAACCATGTAATACATAATAACCATGTAATACATAATAATGATGTAATTACATATACATAATAACCATGTAATACATAATAATGATGTTATTACATACACATAATAACTATGTAATACATAATAGCCATGTAATACATAATTACCATGTAATACATAACAACCATGTAATACATAGTAACCATGCGATACATAATCACATGTAATAACCATGTAATAACCATGTATTGATGCATGAAAACATGTAACTACTAGTGATGCAGCTACTGTTGCATCTGCAAAAACATTGAGAAACAAATGTAATTACATACACATAATAACCATGTATAACCATAATGATGTAATACATAACCATACAATACACATAACCATGAAATACATAATAACCATATAATACATAATAATGATGTAATTACATAATAACCATATGATAACTGTGTATTTACACATGACTGACACTTGCAACAAACAGTATAACTACTAGTGATGTAGCCACTGTTGCATCTGCAAAGACAGTCAAACATGTGTGTAATTACATACACATAATAACCATGTAATAACTGTGTATTTACACGTGACTGACACATGCAACAATGTAGCTAGTTGTG
Source organism: Megaleporinus macrocephalus (assembly GCA_021613375.1). Lineage (NCBI taxonomy): Eukaryota > Metazoa > Chordata > Actinopteri > Characiformes > Anostomidae > Megaleporinus > Megaleporinus macrocephalus. Next base: position 42,818,341 of record CM038713.1, read on the forward strand.
TGCAGACATTGAGACACATGTATTTACATAGACACAATAATCATGTAATTATACAGTACCATGTAACATGGAATAGCCATGTAATAGCATGATAACTATGTAATAACTGTGTATATGCAACAAACAGTGTAACTACTAGTGATGCAGCCACTGGTGCAGCTGCAAAGACATTAAACCCCTGTGTATTTACATATGCTATACTCCTATATAATATGTAACAGCATCTGTAATAACTGTGTAGTTACACATTAACAGCACACAGAACCACAACTACTACTGATGTAGCCACAGTTACAGATGGATTACAGCAGTACAGTTTATGTGATTACACATACACATCAAATTAATTTTTGCCTCATGTAATTGTATTAGCATATTGTCACTGTCCACAATGGCAACCTTACAGTAGAGAACAAAAACTATCTTTACTATCAATGTAAGTCAATGGAACCAAAGCTAATTTTGAGCATTTCTATTTGTCCATTCATGTCATGGGATTTACATACAATGTAAACAACAGATGTCGAGTTCATATGTTGTAGAGAAAAAAATAACTAAAATGGAAAATACTGTCTATAACAGTTTAAAAGTTCGTTACAATGTTACTTCAATATTTATCATTAATTCTGCTGTTTTAGTCTAATTTAAAAGCAGTTACACTCATGTTATTACAAATGTGTAATAGAGAATATACTGTTACAACTATTAAGTATTTATATGAGGCAAAAAATAGTTTGATAAACGTGTGAACTGCTGTAATCCATCTGTAACAGTGGCTACATCACTAGTAGTTACACTGTTGTTGCATGTGTTGTTCATGTGTAATTACACAGTTATTACATAACAGTTCATATGACCTGGCAACAAACTACCTACTGAGATGAACAAACCACATTTTAAAAACATGCTGCAATCTCATATGGAAAATAAACACCACATTATTTTATTTTTGTTATATTTCTAACTTTTTTTTTGTTTTAAACAGATATAGTGTATTATAAGCAGAACGAAGAGAAAGGAAAAAAAAAGAAAATTGAGGTCTGAGGTCTGACGTTGACATCATTTCAAACATAAAAGTTAACATTGATCTATATTTGTACAGGCAGATTTAATAATCAAAGACAAACATCTTATTCCATCAACTTCCTTGGGGATAGCAATCACATGTCTTCCAGGCTTTTTTCAATCTCTCCTTTTAAAGACGTATGGAATAAGTCAACATTTCCTTTGAATGAATATAAGTGACAATTTAAATAAAAAGATTCACACTTGGTGGTGGTGAATGTGTGGGGGTGTAGGGGTCTGGTCTTTAGAGTCAGCATTTAATAATAGCTTTCTTACATGCAATGAGAAATGTATTCAGGGGATTCAGTAGGGTGATTCACTGCTTTCAAGTGTATATGTTCACTAGTGTGTGTGTACGTGAATGTTTCACTGCCCCTAGTGTATATGTTCACTAGTGTGTGTGTACGTGAATGTTTCACTGCCCCTAGTGTATATGTTCATTAGTGTGAGTATACATGGGTGTTTCAATGCCCCTAGTGTGTGTGTTCACTAGTGTGTGTATGTGGGTGTTTCAATGCCCCTAGTGTATATGTTCACTAGTGTGAGTGTACGTGGGTGTTTCACTGCCCCTAGTGTGTGTGTTCACTAGTCTGAGAGTACATGGGTGTTTTACTGCCCCTAGTGTGTGTGTTCACTAGAGTGAGTGTACGTGGGTGTTTCAATGCCCCTAGTGTGTGTATGTGGGTGTTTCACTGCATGAATGGGTTTAATGCGGAGGTCAAATTCTGCAGTGGCAAATAGTTCTCTGGATCCACACGACCTTAAAACAATGATTTTCAATCTATCCTGTCACCAGATTCGTCTTACATTCAGAAACACATTGCGGAGAATATGAGCAGTGAGCTCTACATCACAGACCTGTGGGAAAAATTTGAACACATACAGGAACCAGTTTGCTTTAAAAATCCTTCGAGAGAAAACATCAGTCTCAATATGACAACTTGGCCAACATCCATAAAAATCCATTTGAAGCATAAAAACATAAAAACAACAACTACTACAAGCTCAAATAAGATTCACATGACTTCTCAGGTTAGATGGTAAATATTTGAAGGCAAATTTTGTGCAATAAGCATCAAAGTGTGGAGTTAAAAGTAAAATATTAGAAATATAGTGTAGTTAAAAATACAATATTGGAAATATAGTGGTGTTAAAAGTACAATATTACAAATGTAGTGGAGTTAAAAGTACAATATTGGAAATGTAGTGGATTAAAAAAATACAATATTAAAAATGTAGTGAAGTTAAAAATACAATATTAAAAATGTAGTGAAGTTAAAATCACAATATTAAAAATGTAGTGAAGTTAAAAACACAATATTAGTAATGTAGTGGAGTTGAAAATACAATATTAAAAATGTAGTGGAGTTAAAAGTACAACATGTGAAATATCGTGTAGTTAGAAATACAATATTAGAAATATAGTGGAGTTAAAAGTACAATATTTGAAATATGGTGTTGTTGAAAGTACAATATTGGAAGTGTAGTGGAGTTGAAAATACAATATTTGAAATATCGTGTAGTTAGAAATACAATATTAGAAATATAGTGGAGTTAAAAGTACAATATTTGAAATATGGTGTAGTTGAAAGTACAATACTGGAAGTGTAGTGGAGTTAAAAGTACTATATTAGAAATATAGTGGAGTTAAAAGTACAATATTTGAAATATAGTTAAGTTAGAAATACAATACTGGAAGTGTAGTGGAGTTAAAAGTACAATATTAGAAATATAGTGTATTTAAAAGTACAATATTAGAAATGTAGTGTATTTAAAAATACAATATTGAAAATATAGTGGAGCTGAAAGTACAATATGAGAAATATAGTGTAATTAAAAATCCAATATTTTAAATATAGTGTAGTTAAAAGTACAATATTTGAAATGTAGTGGAGTTAAAAGTACAAAATTTGAAATGTAGTTGATTGAAAGTCATAAGTTACCAAAAAAAATGGTTCTCAAGTACAGATACTGTAAAAAAATGTACTTATGTAACACTTGGAGTACTAACCAGATGCGTGCAGAGTTAAAAGGCAAGTTGGGTTTATTTACACAAGCAGAGTCTAAACGATGCTGACAGGCTTGAAAAAAAGCAGGGAGAAAACAGCAAACATAGCCAAAGGGAAAACCAGAGACGAAGCCAAAAAAACAGTCCAAAGTAAAAAACAAGAAACAGTCCAGCCAAGCAACCGAAACAAAAGAGGCAGAACCAGAACCACAAAACCGGCAGCTCAGCATGTAACTAGGTTGGCAATACCTGGCAACGAGTCAAGGTGTACATAATAGTATTAATACAAACCAGTAAATAAACCGCAGTGGAAAATGGTTAAAACTTCAGGGAGCTATAATCATTGATGAGATTTGCCAGCGAAGGGCATGCAATGGTGATGTCATGGAGTGGAGTATTCTCCAATAAAATATTACTTTTGACTCATGAGTCCACAGAGTCGAGCGAACATAATAGTATTAATACAAACCAGTAAATGAACTGCAGGTGAAAGTGGTTAGAACTTCAGGAAGTTCACACTACCACCATCATGTTTCACTGTTGGTATGATGTTATATGATGGTGTATGATGTTTATATGTGGTGTTATCTTCATACCAGGTGACACATGTTCTTTAAAAATATCACCTTTGACTCATGAGTCGAGGCATATATGGTAGTATTAATACAAATCAGTAAATGAACTGCAGGTGAAAATGGTTAGAACTCTGGCGAGGTATGGGATTTGGCCAGTGAGAGGCATGTGATGGTGACATCATGGAGTAGAGCATTCTGGGGATTGTAGTTGGGGGTGGCAATGGAGGCGGAGAGTACATCACTCAGTTAAATGTATTTGTTTCTGTCCGCCTCATACTTAAAACCCAACAAAGTCGATATGGCACAAAGTCCAAAGTCACAAAAACAGTCCAGGTCAACGACAAAACAGACACGGGTGAGGCGAAGAGGTAAACAGTAATCATGCAAGGTTCCAACCCCAAAAACAGAGAGACAGACAAATCCAGAACAGGCAAAAAGAAAGTAGAGGCAGAAAAACGGGTCAAAAACGGGAAGGAAAACTATAATGAGCACTCCGTAACAAGGTAATTAGCAAAATTTCGCAATGGTGGAAACAGACAGGTTTATATACACAACAGAGCAAATGAAGCTTAGGTGTGAGTGGTTAGAACCTTGGTGAGGAGCTTCTGCAATTGGCTGATGATGGACATGTGATGGTGGCCTGTTGGTGAGGAGTATCATGGGAGTCCAGAGAGGATCTTGGACACTAATCCCCCCATACCTTCCCAAAGGGGTTGAGTTTTTGGACGACCCCCAACTATATGAGCGTGCTCTACGTCTGTTGCCCCACTCTGCCTCAAGCAGGGAAACGAGTCCCAGTTAGCCTGGATTTGAGCTTTGGCGTGATCAGAATCTTCCAGCCAAACTCCTTCCAAGTCTGATTTAGTGGGTAAGTACGCTGGATATTCTATACTCGTGACCACACTTCCTCTGAAATCTCCACTCCTGAGTCTCGTTCCCAGCAAAGTCTCCCATAATTAGTAGATTTTTCTTCATTAGACACGTGGCTGAATAGCCAATTACTCCCTTATTTCCATCACCCTCATATGCAGCCATGACAGTCTGAGCCAGTCTTGAGAAAAAGAGCAGGGCTGGGGTCTTTAACCTTTTTCATAAGTAAGTGATGCACCTGTAAATATATAAACAAGTCTTGATACCGCCTTGAGACCACTATATCTACTTATGATCATACAAAGCTGGTTTTAAATGTAAATTATAAACTGACTGACTTAATACACAGTATTTTATTGATATTGATTCAGAGCCCATATCAGCCTCTTGAAGTAGATGCCCTTTAACCCTAATAACAGCAATCACACATTGTGTGTCTAACTTTCAATGAGTCCTGTACATCACTGAGAACTGTTTCTTTACAGAATTGTATTAATTCGACTACATTGAAGCCTGTTTAAGGTCTTGCCACAGCATCTCAATGGGATTAAAGTCAGGTCTTTTGGTGTATATATGTATATGCATATGTATAGATATGTAAATATGAATGTGTATGTATGTATGTATATATATATTTTTCTTCTTCTTTTTGTTTGTTTTTTCTTTCATTTGTTTGTTTATTTAGTTGTTCATTTATTATTATTATTATTATTATTATTATTATTATTATTATTATTATTAATAATAATAATAATAATAATAATAATAATAATAATAATAATAATAATAATAATAATAATAATAATAATAACAATAATAATAATAATAAAAAAAAATATAATAATAATAATAATAATAATAATAATAATAATATTTTTTTCCTTTTTATTTTTTTCCCTCTCTCCTCTTTTTCCTCTCCTTTATTGCCTGTCAGGACTGGCTAAATAAATTAATTAATTAAATAAAAATACAAACATTAACAAGAGTCTATATAAACATTAACAATAGGCTATAGAAACCTATAGAGCTGTTCTTGTAAAAGCAAATATGATTGGTACATCATACCACCATTCCAATTGTGAAAATTGACAGAGATGATAGGTTAAAAAAAATAAAAATAAAAAAGTCAGGACTTTAACTCGGCCAATCCAAAACCTTCATTTGTTTCTTTTGAGCCATTCCAAGGTCAACTTGATAGTGTGTTTTGGATCATTGTCCTGCTGCACAACTCGGAATTTTAGCTTTAGGTCACAAGTTGACATGTGGACAATCTGGATTTTCTGACAGAGAGCAGAATTCATGGTGCCATCAATTATAAGTCTGTGTATGATAAGTTGTCCAGGTCCAAGCAGCCCCAGACCATCACACTACCACCACCATGTTTCACTGTTGGTATGATGTTATAAGATGTTTGTCTGGTGGAATATTGTGTTAAATTAATACCAGATGACACAAGTTCTCCAACAAAATTTCACCATTCACTCATGAGCCCACAGAATATTGTCCTAAAAGACTTCTCATCTAAGGTCCTTTTGGCAAATGTGAGATGAGCCTTTGTGTTCTTCTTAAGCAGTGGTCTTGTGTTTTGCAACTCTTAAACAAATACATTTTTTTCCCCAGCATCTTTCTTATTGTGGAATCATATGTACATTGACCTTAACTGAGGCAAGTAAGGGCCCAAAGTTCTTGAGATGTTTATCCAGGTTTATTTTTAAGACCTCCTGAATGAGTCACCAAGTGAAGTTCTGGTAGGCTGATCACTCCTGGGAGGGTTCACCATTATTCCAGGTTTCCTCCATTTGTGAATCTTACTGAGGTTCAATGGAGTCCCAAAACCTCAGTAATGGCTTTGTAACTGTTTTCAGATGGTAGATCTCAATTACTTTGTTCTGCACTGTATTTGAATCTCTAGAACATATTATCATGACCTGCTGTTTGAGACCTTCTAGCTGCTTCACATCACCAGACCAGGTTCCCAGGTTCACCAGGTTCTGTTTAAGTGATGTTGAGATTCAGCAGGTCTGGAAGTGATTATGTCTGGTTGTGGTAGTGAAATTGAGACCAATAGTTAATTGAAATAGGTTATCTGGTTGATTAAGTAACTAAGGACTAATTACTAGTTCACACAGGGCTGGGCAGGCTGAACAGCATTTTTCTTTCAATACATAAATCATTTAAAAGCAGCATTTTGTGTTTACTTGGGTCCGTTGTCTAATATTACATGTAGTTTGATTATCTGAAACAAGTAATACAAATATGCAAAAATAGAATCAATTAGAAACGGGGGCAAACAAATTTTCATAGCACATATAAATAATACGCACAAGCACGACCGGCCATATTCATTTAATTTAACAGTGTGCAGACAAGTTCTCCAGAACGCTGTAAAAACAGAGCTATTCCAGTAGGGATAACCTTCTGGCAGAGGTACCCGTCACCCTATTTGTCCAATTCTGTAAATACTAACCATGTAATTTCATGCATGTTGATTCATTACTTCTACCAAAGAGCTCAATTTTACCTTTCAATATTCAAAAAATACCTTTCCATTTCAACCAAGGTCTGCCAGCCACGTAGCTCCGAGGCAGTGGTACCGAACAATGCAATCCAATTAAAGGAAAGCCTCATTGAAAACATATAGGCCAATATAATCTTCGATTATCCAGCGTAGATGAAAGCAGACAGGGCCCTGTGGACCCGGCTGATGGCGGAGAGAGCCTGAATAATTGGATTGTGACAGGCTGGTCAGCGTAATTCATTTCATAGCTTTCAACGATTCTCATCTTTCTTTTTTCCATTTGCACTGTAATACGTGTCACATGTGATTCCAACTCGTAGATGATCACGCAATGAAATGTTGAATGTAACACTGCGAAACTGTTTCAGCATCAATACAGCCGGTTTTAAGACTTCTCTTAAAGCAGTTATAGAAGTAGATGTTAAATAAGTAGATATTATTTAACTTTTTGTTTATCAGGGTATAGCTAGCCCTAGTTTAGAGGTGCTTAAGCACGCCTAAATTGAGTCCCAGCACCCCTAAAGATCATAGGAAAAAAAAAAAAAAAGTTTAACATTAACGTTAACCCTATGGTGTCTAAGAGCATTATCTCGATTTTTTTCTTGATTTTGCCTTTAAAGGCACTTGCATGTAACACAATACCCACATATTTTATATTAAAATATTCACAACAGTCTCAGCTGTCTAAATAATGAGATATAAGTTACCAGGAGGAAGTAGGAAGAGATAATGTGGTCCTAAACCTGAAAAAATTGAAAAATTCTACACATATCTTTAAAAAAATATATTTTACTAATGTGAACAAACTATTTTGGTGCTTGAAATGGATTTACCAGGGTCTCAGCTTCACATCAGTAGTTAAATGTGTGAATAAAATTTTATACAAATGTAAAACAAATGTCTAAAATTAAAATAAAATAATTTTGTCATTCTACTTGATACAAAAGTCAACAGCCATAAACTTGGATATAAACATAAAAAAAAATCACTCATTAGTAAATGTTTACTGTATAGAAGTCCATTGTCTGTTTATTAGAAAATGCTTACTTTAACATATAAAATCATCAAAAACATACAGAATAAAAACTAACTACATACACCATTTTCTCTTATTTGTTCTGTGTGTAAACGGTTGTTTAGCGATTTCCTGAAAGCCCATTGGTCAACTTCACACAAAACACAGATCACAACACACAAATCCACCAGTCAGACAAGAGAGGCTGGGTTGCTTGTTTTTGATAGACTCATAACTCCGGACGTGAGTGACGTACAGACTCGGGATTGGATGTAATGAAAGGACGGACTCTGTTGATTCAGAAAATGTTTGAAATGCATTTCTGCGCCGCGTTATCGCAACTATATTAACAGAAACGCAGAGAAGCACTGCGTTTGATGGGCCCCATGTCTGTTTACCTCAGAGGGTTAATATGTCTCTGACTAGCTGGAAATGTTAAAACCATAGAGAGTATATAGAGAGTATATAGAGAGTATATGTTTAAACCAATTATTTTAACAACGAATATACAGCAGCCCCCCCTCCTGCCTTGCAAAATGCTATGATCCAGCTTCTCTTTCTCTCAATGCAGCATCGCAAGCACACACAGTATCAGTGCTTTATTTAACTGGTGTCGTTTTGTTTTGTAAAGGAGTATTTTTGTATTTTATCACTCAGAACCAACACATTACAGTGATTATCAGCCTAGCTCGAATGCTAACCCATATTTCTGATCACTCTTTATTCTGTTATTGTAGCTAGGAGTGAATATCTGAGGGTTTAGTTTAGTTTATCAGGCTAATGCTGCAGGTGGTCTGTTTACTGTTTATAAAGAGTGAGAGAAGCTGTAGCTGCTGTGCTGGTGGTTAGTCTGTATGTTATTAAAGCTAAGGTGCTAGAGTAGTGCTGTCTGTATGTGTGTTAGCTAATTACTTGTTACAGAATGATAAGATATGAAGAGATGATAGATATATAGAGGAAGGCCAACATGATCTTGATCAAGCCCTTCTCATCTGGTCAGCTTAACCCAAAAAAGCTCAATATTCAATCAGGAAAAAATGTGTATACATATAGTTTATTCTTAACTATATTTTACTTTTAATAAAATGTTTTAATACATTTGTAAACTAAGCTTTGTGAATGTTTTTTTAAGATTTGTTGGTGTCTTTCCAGTCTCATTGTTTCCCCAACACTGATTTTGGATTGATAGTTTTTATAAGCTGTTCTCATTTGGGTGCTCAGCACCTCTAAACCTCTAAGCCGTGAAGCCCATGTTGTTTATAATATGCCATTAACATGATTCTGTGCTTGCACTGATGTGTATAGAAGCTGGAGTCTCACAGTAGAGAGGTTAAGCTTCCTTTGTGTGTAGAACTGTGTGCATCTATTGGACTTTCCAGCCATACAGGAGAGGGAGCCATTTTGCCAGGACTGAGTGTTTCTGACCACGTCAGTCCTGGTCTGTCACACCTGAAATCAGAGACTGACCTCCTTACTTCAACTTCTTGGTTACATTAAGCTCAATCTACTTTGTCTCTTCATTCATACTTTCTTCTATAATCATAGTTTTTTGATTGAACTGTGGTGACCTCACCTCTGAATAGCTTTTGATGTTTCTTTACATGCCTGTGCACCAAGCCAGGCCAAAAATGATACTGACCAATAATTTACCAGCAGGTTGACCCTCCCCGTCGTACCAGCCACACTCACTATTCAGTGAAAACCCCAATCATCACCATAGAACCTGTCTGAATATACAAGCTCAAATACATAAGGCCTAGCTCCTGGTACAGAATTTTCATGCTGTGACCCCCTCCCACCTCTGCCTCCTCCTGAATACCAGTATTTTGCCCCCCACCTTCTCCACTCCGAGTGCTGGGGGAGATGCAGGAGGCGAGTAGTTCTTCACGATTGACAGCAGACTGGCATCTGGTTTAGACTCAATGTTCTTTTCGCAATGGCTGCTCATCACGATCCAATCAAACCCCGATCACCAACATTTCTTCACAACCCAATATCAGCTTTTTATTGGCCACCGATTCATTTTGACATTGATGTGACCTTCATCATATTCACCTCCCATTTTTCCAGTGCAGAAGTCTGGAAGTGTATCTAGTCCAGTACCAAATGTTCTAGTTTTATGGCTTCTGGTGAAGATTGGTACCAGCGTAGCCTAATAGTACCTGACAGTGGTCTTCTCTGTCTTTGGTAACGCTGGCAGCAGAAGCTGATTACAATTTAATAACCACTCTTCCAAATCAGTAAACATTATTATATCATCCTTATGTGCACCACAATGTAAAGTAGAACACTATGTACTCTGTTGATGTGCTCAATGTTATTTTTTAGAATGATTATACTTTACATTACAATACAATTCCAGAATGAATTGATCAATTGATATGACTTAGGAAATAAGGTTGTTACATTAAACTACAATGAATGTTAAAAATGTTTGTTTTCTTTCTTTTTTGGGTCAACGATTAGCAATCAAGATAATTTATTAACCAAATTACACAATTAGAGTGTTTTACTGTGATTCCAGTGGTTTCTCAACACACACACACATATATATCATGTACATCTCATAAGCAGCTCATGTGGCTCCTCATGAAGCTGCTGGTCAGAATGTTCAAAGTATGTAAACCTGCATCAGAGCAAATGAGCTCATTTCTAAAAGACCCTCTAAACATTCTTTAAACACAACCAGATGTTTTATTCTGCTCCAGGAATAATTCCATACCGACTATTCTATAGTTCTGATCTCCTCACACTTATTCACTAATATTATTATTATTAATATAGTACAAATGAGGAAAACCAGTGTAGGTGTGTCCAAACTTTTGAGTGATATATATATATATATATATATATATATATATATATATATATATATATATATATATATATATATATATATATATATATATATAAGTGTGTGTGTATAGATAGAGAGAGAGACTGCTTCACAATGAAACCTTATTACTATTCAACAATATTATTACTATTAAATATTAACAATAAAAACATACTTGAGCAGGTGTCCAAATGTTTGAGTGAAAGTATGTATATATATTATAGATAGATAGATAGATAGATAGATAGAGTGTATCTTACTGCTGTTACAATGAAACCCTATTGCCACTGTCGTTTCCTTTCTTCTATATCGATGCTCTGTTGATGATTTGAAGAAACTGCTGACACTGACTTTATTTGTAAATAAAAGAAAGTACAGCTTAATTTCTAACATCTTACGAAGCCTAAGTCATCTTGCAATGTCAGAGAGAGGCTTCGGGGGCCACGTATAAAGATTCTAAAGTTCCCAGCGTTCAGCGCTTCACCCATAGAAAAGAAACACAAGGCCCAAATTACTTAAATACTAATCATCACCGGACGTGAAAAACATGGAACAAAGGAAGCTTTTATGATATAGAATCACTAATTGAAACCAGTTCTGCCAAAATGTATGCCATACTCCATTAACCTTTCATCTAAATATCTGCTTCGCATGCACGTCTCTATATGTGTGAAATATACTTCACCACTATTAATACTATTCAGTAATATTATTAATATTAAAATAGTAACAATAAGAAAAGCCTGAGTAGGCAGGATATATATATATATATATTTTTACAGACATGGTTTCATTCTGCAGTGAGATATGAGATACTATATATATATATATATATATATATATATACAGTATCTCACTGGTGTCAGAACAAAATCGTATATGTCATTTCTCCTTTACTTTTAGTACTTTTAGGCCATGTTTTTGAATTTGTATATTTATAAAACGTACACACAATGTAGTGTAAAGGAAGGGCTACATGAAGATCCTTAAAGTACCTCAAAACAACAAAAAAAAGGTTTTCTCTCGACAGCAGCAATCAGACACTGGCTACTGATGAAGGGCTGAAGGGCTGACCAACACTCTGGAGCTACGGCCTCTCTACGCCCACAAGGTGGAGCTACAAGGGAGGGGCCAGTGAGTATACATACAAACATAGACACACACGTGCAGCTACCATTCGTTAACGGACATTATTGTGGGAATGCCCATGAGGCGGTCTTTACTGTATCTTCATGAATGTTTTAGCAGCAACACAAATGAGATCGCTAACAGGGGGAAGTGGATGTGGATGGTTTAATCCACCTGGGTGCAGTTAAAGCTGGGACAGCTAGTGCTGTGAGCCTCCAAACCAGAGGAAATCATCCAGTCCATCTGAGCCGGGCAAAAGTGGAGGGCGGTATGGAATACGCACTATAGCATCTATTGTGCTTCAGTAGCCCCAATTTTCCCAGAAACACACGTTAAAATTACAGAAGCAGCACTCAGCTCACTGTCCTCTCTCTCCCTCTCTCTCTCTCTCTCTCTCTCTTTGTTTCACTCCTGCTCGGTGCATGAAATATTTAAACGAGTCTGACAATTGCTGAAAAGCTCAGGCCAGCATGAAAGCAGAGAGAAATACACAGGAGGAAAGACAAAACCCAATGAGAGAATGGAGAAAAGCAAAAAAACCTCTTTGTGTGTGAGTGTGTGTGAGTGTGGGTGTGTGTGAGTGTGTGTGTGTGTAGAGAGTGAAATAGCTATGTGTTGCGGAAAGAAAGAGATAGAGCAGCAGCGAGAAATGGACTGTCAATGAGAGATTTATACACACATCACTAAATCACTACTCAATACAATTCAGTGGTTATAAATTCAATCTATCAGCAATATAAACTGATTGAGACAAACAAACACAGATACTCAAGAACAGCCTGCAGAGTGTGTGTGTGTATATATATATATATATATATATATATACAATATCGCTCAAAAGTTTAGGATCACGTTAGAATTTCATTTCATGCAATTCACAAACAATATTTTCCATTTCTCAATGAATGTAAGTGTATCAGATGATTTTTAAAGAATAATAATGTTTGTATTAAAGTGTATTTTTGTATAGAGTCTTATTTTGCATATAGTCCTATTATCAGCAATTCTCAGTCCTCTGTCTAAATCTCCTGGTACGGCCGCCAATCCAAGTTGTTGGGCCAATTGGTTGTTAGGACACTCTTGATCAATTGTGATGCACAGCTGAAAAACATTCTACTAATAAGTGAGTATAAAAGGGAACAACATTCTAGGTTAGTTTAGTATCTGAAGATCAGCAGTTGATGGCTTGCTGACCGACTCAAAATGACCAGAAAGAAACAACTTTCTTTAGAGACCCGTCAGTCCATTGTTGTGTTAAGGAAGAAGATACTCCATTAAAACAATTTCACTGTGATCCCAAACTTTTGAGCGGTAGTGTATATATATATATATATATATATATATGCCAAGCCTATGTAGTTAAGGAAAAACCAGACGAGATAAAGACCACCTGGAACCAGAATGGTGGGAAGAGAAGAGTAAGAAGTGAAGGGACTGCTAACGGTCCAAAGCATACCAACTTATCTGTGAAGCATGGTGGTGGTAGTGTTACAGTTTACCTGTACACAGGTAGGTGGAGGCAGTGTTACAGTTAACCTGTACACAGGTAGGTGAAGGTAATGTTACAGTTTACCTGTACACAGGTAGGTGGAGGTAGTGTTACAGTTAACCTGTACACAGGTAGGTGAAGGTAGTTTTACAGTTTACCTGTACACAGGTAGGTGGAGGTAGTGTTACAGTTTGCCTGTACACAGGTAGGTGAAGGTAATGTTACAGTTTGCCTGTACACAGGTAGGTGAAGGTAGTGTTACAGTTAACCTGTACACAGGTAGGTGAAAGTAGTGTTACAGTTAACCTGTACACAGGTAGGTGAAGGTAATGTTACAGTTTACCTGTACACAGGTAGGTGAAGGTAGTGTTACAGTTTACTTGTACACAGGTAGGTGAAGGTAGTATTACAGTTTACCTGTACACAGGTAGGTGAAGGTAGTGTTACATCTACAGCTATACATGCCCCCACATTAACACTACCCCCACCATGCTTCGTAGATGTGTTACAGTTTACCTGTAGACAGGTAGGTGAAGGCAATGTTACAGTTTACCTGTAAACAGGTAGGTGAAGGTAGTGTTAGAGTTTACCTGTACACAGGTAGGTGAAGGTAGTGTTAGAGTTTACCTGTACACAGGTAGGTGAAAGTAGTGTTATAGTTTACCTGAACACAGGTAGGTGAAGGTAGTGTTACAGTTTACCTGTACACAGGTAGGTGAAGGTAGTGTTACAGTTTACCTGTACACAGGTAGGTGAAGGTAGTGTTACAGTTTACCTGTACACAGGTAGGTGAAGGTAGTGTTACAGTTTACCTGTACACAGGTAGGTGAAGGTAGTGTTATAGTTTACCTGTACACAGGTAGGTGAAGGTAGTGTTACAGTTTACCTGTACACAGGTAGGTGAAGGTAGTGTTACAGTTTACCTGTACACAGGTAGGTGATATATATAAAAAAGAATGTGCCACCTGTATTACTATATTACTAGCACCCCTACATTACTATAAATATCCCTACAATATCAAGAGCACATATGTTATAGCACTACTCAGGGTTTAAATCCCACATACATTTTAGAAACAGCATCTATTTAGCGTATTTCTAAAAGGAGGAAAAAAACGAGAGAAAACCACTAAAATATAACTAATATTACATTTCACTGTTCTCTAAAAGCTTTCCTCAAACATCAGAATCAAAGATTCACACCAGTGGAATGCGATTCACTTCTGTTGTATTAAAAGATTAAAGGCACAATGAAATGTTAAATGTATCCCAGACTTAAAACTCCACACTAGAAAGGAAGCCATGTAACAGGCTTTCTCTGGGCTGCATCTCATTCTGCTTTAAGAACAATGAATAATGCTCTTTCCTTCCTCCGTCCTGTTCCATGATATTCCTTTTTTTTTTTTTTGACAAGGCAGCCCTTCAGCACTTGACATGCAAAGGCAAACACGCCATGGAGTTATTGGTTTTTGAAACGAAACTCCTCCACCACACACAAGTGGTCTCCTCAAGAGCACAGCACACAACAATCTCATAGGAAATAACATGAAAGTGCTTTGATTTCTGAAAACTCTGATTAAGGTCGTAAATGTTCTTTATTGCTTAATGACGGTGAGCTAACATAAGAGCTGCAGTATGAATCCTTCTACAGTGCAATACAGCCACAGCAGAGCGAGGAGTCAGTATTCATAGCTATAGGCTACAGACTTGTATAGGTGTCTCACTTTACGAGATCAAAGCTGTCAGTTCAGGCTGAGAGACCTGCCATGCTCACCCAGATGCCAGCCAGCATTCAATTTCAATCCAGTGCTCCTCTCTAGCCATTCAGACTGGTCATGTGATGGGCTGTTCACCCAGGCGGTGCATGAGAGCACAATGCAATGCAATGCAATACAGTACAGTACAGTACAGTACAGTACAGCACAATATGATACAGTATAATACAATAAAGTACAATACAGTACAATACATTATAATACTTTACAATACAATACAATACAATAAAATACAATACAGTATAATACAATAATACAGTACAACACAATACAATGTAATACAGTACACTACAATAAAGTACAATAAGGTACAGTGCAATAAAATACACTGTAATGCAGCAGTGAAAATATAAATATAATATAAAGTAAAATATAATACTATACAATTCAATGCAATATAGTATAGTACAATACAGTACAATGCAGTATAATACAGTACAGTGAAGTACAATACAATATAGTACAATACAACACAGTATTCTACACTACAATACAATATAGTACAAAACAATCTAATACAATACAATACAATTCAGTACAATACAGTATAGTACAATACAATACAGTACAATACAACACAGTATACTACACTACAATACAATATAATACAATACAATACAATACAATACAATACAATACAATATAACAGTGCAATGCAGTAAAGTATAATATAATACTATACAATTCAATGCAATATAGTATAGTACAATACAGTACAATACAACACAGTATTCTACACTACAATACAATATAGTACAATACAGTATAGTACAATACAATAAAGTATAATACAAAACAGTACAATACAGCATAGTACAATACAATGCAATACAGTATAATATAATATGGTATACTACAATACAATACAGTACAATACAATACAGTATGATATAAAACAGTATACTACAATACAATACAGTGCAATACAATACAGTGTGATACAAAACAATATAGCACAATACACTACAGTATGATACAATACAGTACAATACAATGCAATACAGTACAATACAATGTAATACAGTATAATATGATATGGTATACTAAAATACAATATAGTACAATACAATACAGTATGATACAAAACAGTACACTACAATACAATACAGTATAATACAATACAGTATACTACAATACAATACAGTACAATACAATACAGTATGATACAAAACAGTATACTACAATACAATACAGTACAATACAATACAGTAGAATACAAAACAGTATACTACAATACAATACAGTACAATACAATACAGTACAATACAAAACAGTATACTACAATACAATACAGTACAATACAATACAGCATACTACAATACAGTACAATACAATACAGTACAATACAAAACAGCATACTACAATACAGTACAATACAATACAGTACAATACAAAAGAGCATACTACAATACAATACAGTACAATACAATACAGTAGAATACAAAACAGTATACTACAATACAATACAGTACAATACAAAACAGCATACTACAATACAGTACAATACAATACAGTACAATACAAAACAGCATACTACAATACAGTACAATACAATACAGTACAATACAAAACAGCATACTACAATACAGTACAATACAATACAGTACAATACAAAACAGCATACTACAATACAGTACAATACAATACAGTACAATACAAAAGAGCATACTACAATACAATACAGTACAATACAATACAGTAGAATACAAAACAGTATACTACAATACAATACAGTACAATACAAAACAGCATACTACAATACAGTACAATACAATACAGTACAATACAAAAAAGTATAATACAATAATACTGCAATGCAATACTGAACTTTTTCTTAAAGCACAAGCTAACTAGATCTAGATGTGCTGTGTTTTGTTGTCATGATCTGGTCCTCACAGGTTGTTGTGATATTTCTTCACTAGAAAAGATGAGATAAATAAACACAGCAGCGATTCCTTCTTAAGTACTTATGTGAAGAAGCTGAGTTGGACTGAACTGTACTGGATGGACGGTCCCATGCACTTCACTGACGCTGCTCTCACAGGAGTGGGAACTCGGAGGCCTGTGATGGAGAGCAGCTGTCACGAATAAATCCTGTCCATAGGACGCTATCCAATGTCCAACAGGCCCTCGTGCTTATTTAAAGCAGCGCTATAACCCGTCACATCTTAACTTACACACTTCTTGTGTTCTTGCGTTAATTACTCCCCCGGTTTGCGCTTTGATTGAGGCGTGCATCGACTACATAATCAATCAGCCCTCGATCCCCCGACCCTCTCTGACATCGATTCACTCCGCTTGCCAATCCACATGATTAAGGAAGTGATGTGCTCCCATGCTCTATTGACAGCCCTACCCCAACCCCCCTTCCAATTTCTGCTCGGCTCGACTCCGCCGAGGGTTATCTTAAGGCCAGGGCGCAGAGGAAGTCCGGAGAAATAGTTACCAACAAATGATGTGTCTAAGTGTTGCCCTGGACCTGCTCCAATTCAAAGGCAATTAAACTTCCCCTGTCTTCCCTGTTCATCGTTTTAGGCCTAATTTCAGTCTAATAGCTCCGTTTAATGTTAATAAGACACACAAGCCAAGAATAACCTCCACTATATATCACACTGCAGTGGAAACTCTGGAACGGGCTATATCTTACAAATCTGTGTATTATGCAAGAAGCAGTCGACCGTCCAGGACATGCTTCTCTGAGCTGAATAAGAAACGAGACAAACTTTTCACAACATCAAATGATTCATCAGCGTTTCTCCTGCATGTGCTTCACTAGTACAGAGTCAGTGTGTTAAAGGTTTAGTGTGTTAGTGATATTAACTCAGTTCAGACTCTGTATAATAATCATTAAGCTGATTTAGACACACAGATCAACACGTCCCAATTATTCTCTTAATGCTTTTCTCATAAGAACCTTCATCAGCTTCTTCTTCCAATTTTCAGTTCCACCTTAAATAGTACCGCAGTAACATTCTAATGCTTTAGGAGTTACAACAAGTACTGCTGCACTATTTAAGGTGGAACATGAGAATGCGAACAAGATCGTGGCGAATAAAAGCTACATATCAGCACAAGGCTGTAACTGCTGCATTATTTAAGGTGGAATGGGATAATCACAATAAGAAACTGAAAGCCAGGACCAGAAACAGCTGCTCCGTTTAAGGCGGAATGGGAAAATGTAAATTAGAAGAAGCTGCATGTCAGTGACAGAATTCAACTGCTGCATTATTTAAGGTGGAATGGGATAATCTAAATATATGAAGCTGAAAGTCGGTGCCAGAAAGTAACAGCCGCACCATTTAAGGTGGAATGGTGAATTAATCAAGAAAAATGCCAATAAGAAGCTTAAAGTGAGCACCAAATTGCAACTGCTTCATCATTTAAGGTGGAATGGGAAATGTGAATTATAAGGTGGTGAGTAAGAAGCTGCATGTCAGTGCCAGAATTCCACCATTTAGGGTGGAATGATAAATTTTGTCAAGGAGATGGAGAATAAGAAGCTCCAGAATATAACTGAAAGGAATCATTATAATAAAACTTCAGCCTCCTAATGTTAATGCTGGCAGCATTCTGATTGGAAGATTTAAGTTAATGGAATATCCTAGCTGTACTGAGCTACTGATGAATATGTGCTATCTAAAACATAAACCAAATAAAAAAAACAGTCAATGTGTGGTTCGTCTCCTCTGGGCTACTGTAGAAACATGGCAGTGGCAGCTTCTGTTGGAAGACAACCCACTCCTGTATAGATATGAAGGGCCATTCTAAGATAACAACATAACAGTTTGTAGTTACAAGTAATTATATTACTATTATATTATTATTATATTAATTTGCTGTATTATATTTCATTTCTGAAAATAGACGCCCCCCTAAATCTTACACACTGCGCCTTTAAGGGGGCGACTGTGTACATTTGATTAATTTTTCATGACCACTCATGTTCTTCTTAAACACAGTGATCGCTTACCGCCAACCAATTGCAAATGTCCTGTTATGCCGCAGTCAGTAAATGGAGCATGAACTGCAAGACTAAATTGCCTGTCCAAGCTGATTCTGAGGGCATCTGCCGCTGCGTCCACGAGCAGAGTAAACACAGAGTAAACTCTGGCAGTCAGAGTGGTGCTCACAACCCTGCACACTCACGTCTGTCATATCTCTTCACACTTGTCGTACAAGAACCATCTGCAGCTCACTCATGCACCGCGATGCAGCCTGACAGCTCGGCTTTCTAATGCACCTCCAGCAGCAGTGGGCACACATCACAGTCACGGCGGCGGCTGATGATCCCAGAGTCCTCACAGAGGCTGGTGAGATCGTTTCATTGAATGCCTTGGCTGCACGTTCTTGAGGAACATATACGTTGTTAGTTACAGTATAGATAAATAAATAAATAGTAAATAAATAACGTGCACGCTGAATAAACAAGCCTGTTTAAGCACGTAATGGGAAACAGCGACTGGACTCTGACGTCTATACATAAATAAAATACATTACATCAGCGCAGGTCTGGTCATTGTCTCGACGTGTGCTGTGTTGATGTCATATTATTTATTTATGTGAGATTTAAATTCTGTGCTTTTCCCGTTTACTGTGCATGACAGAAACAGAGCTGTGATTTATTTTAGTTCTGACAGAAAGACTCAACAGGCGACTGAGAGGGAAGACAACATGTTAATGTTTGATGAGTTTTAGAATTAGTATAATAATTTATAATTTGATGTAGGCTGAGGTCACAAAGTGTTCAAAGCCGCACAGATTCTGCATGCTGGATCGTAAGCCTAATCAGGATATATATATATACACACATCAGATAGATAGATAGATAGATAGATAGATAGATAGATAGATAGATAGATAGATAGATAGATAGATAGATAGATAGACAGACAGACAGATAGACAGAAGGACAGACAGACAGACAGACAGATAGATAGATAGATAGATAGATAGATAGATAGATAGATAGATAGATAGATAGATAGATAGATAGACAGGCAGATAGATAGACAGACAGACAGACAGACAGACAGATAGATAGATAGACAGGCAGATAGATAGAAAGATAGACAGACAGATAGATAGATAGTGAGTTGATTACTACTGTCTGTGGTTCTGCCTGTATGTACTTTAATGTAAATATTAGGTCAGATTTATTCTGTTTGTAAAAATCAATAGTTTTCTCATCCTACATAATCCACTGACCACCACAGCGGCTGCGTTTACATGCCGGGAAGCCAAAGACAACATTTCAGGACGTTCAGATTCTGACATCTCTCTTATTTATGACCCGGCGAGCGGAGATTGGAGCGGCTCTCTCACAAACACCTGCCAGCTCTGCGTGTGAGGTCCGGCCACTCTGCAAGAGACTGACCATCATAAACCGCAGCCGATTCCTTTCCGTTTACGGCCGGACGTGAAAGCCCAATTCTGCCCACTCACATTAAAACACACAGACTGTCTCGTGAAAAACAAATCAATACATTCTCTGGTCCTCACTGCATACAGAACTGAAAGGAAGGTCGAACCCTTCAGAACAACAAACGACTGCTCAGCCATCCGTTACTGCTCGTCAGACTCGGTTCTTATTCTGTATACAGCTTAAAACTCAAACACCAGTTCACATGCATCAGAAAATAAACACACGGAGAGAACATATACACCCCACACAGAACAGCCCAGACCGGGAATCCAACCCAGATCATCTACTCTAATCATCTAGTGAGGAGACCACTACACCATCATACTAACCACTACACCACCATACTAACCACTACACCACCATACTAACCACTACACCACCGTACTAACCACTACACCACCGTACTAACCACTACACCATCATACTAACCACTACACCACCATACTAACCACTACACCACCATACTAACCACTACACCACCATACTAACCACTACACCACCGTACTAACCACTACACCACCACCACCACACTGGCCGTATGTGTTACAGGGAGGTAGGACTCCAGTAGAGAACATGATTTAACCCTTTCTGCCCCTCTAGGTTAATGAGACGTTCACAGATCGGGGCTTTTTGGAGGGGATTGATTTATTGGTGGGGACATGTCACTTCCGTCCATGCTAGTTCTACACCCTGCAACGAGCCCGGTGTTTAAGTGATACTCTGTAAAGTGAGGTACTGGAAGAAGTCAGCAGAAGACACAATTATCTGCTGGTTACACACAGAAGAACGGGGACATGTTTTAATGTCTCTTAATAAAGATGCAACACGCGTCTGTCGAGCTTCTGTTTTCGTTCGGAACTTCAGCGGAGCAATCCCTGAAAATGTCACCGCTTGTAAATTACACAACAATTAAGTGCTTTAAGGAGACTGAAAACTGCAACTAAGCCCCGCATCTCCAGCCACAGTGGTGTTTTGATTAAAAGCTGTTGATGGGAAATATTCCAGCGCTACACGCTGCAGTTGTCTTTTAATTATCATTGGTCTGCTTCTTTCATCTGATTATAGTTTTTCTCTCACTAGGCCAACTGCTTGTTCCTCCTACAAGCAATTAACGGCGAGCAACAATGACTGCGTGGGTGTTTTTCCTCGACTCTCTCCGCGTCTTTTTTCCCAACCTTTAAGACTTTGCTATTAACCTCGGAGCAAACTCTGGGGGTGGCTGTTCCACTGTTTCAGCAGTTCCTGATTTAACTAAGCGCAACTACGTAACGCAGGACAACAATAAATTGTCCATTGTAGCAGCTTATCGTGTACATTGAAAAAGTAAAGCGTCCTAAACGGCTCTCAGCGTTAATTCTGTAAAACTTCACATAAACTGGCCGTTATTCAGACTTTAATCAGGTCTTTTACATTTAGTCATCTCATCGAGAAATTGATCCTTTCATCTTAAAGGTTCTTTATGGAACTAGTAATGTTTCTCCTTTGGCCAGTTCCAGTTCTGGAGGACTGCTAGATATCCAGTTTTTAGATAGATAGATAGATAGATAGATAGATAGATAGATAGATAGATAGATAGATAGATAGATAGATAGATAGATAGATAGATAGATAGATAGATAGATAGATAGATAGATAGATAGTCAATCAGACAGACAGATAGATAGATAGATAGATAGATAGATAGATAGATAGATAGATAGATAGATAGATAGATAGATAGATAGATAGATATGGCAGGCAGATAGATAGATATGGCAGGCAGATAGATAGATAGATAGATAGATAGATAGATAGATAGATAGATAGATAGATATGGTAGACAGGAAGATAGATAGAAAGATAGACATCCAGCAGCATCCATATTTAAACCTATTAAATAGAACTAAAGAAACCAGTTCTATTATATGGGAAACTTAATTATTATTAATTAATTAATTAATTAATTTATTTATTTATTTATTATACTTTGAAAATGTACAGCATTTTAAACGAACCATGACTTTATACAGCGCTGCTTGGACGTTGATGAGCCTTTTAGCATCATGCAAATTTCTTTATGGGTTTGAATTAAAATGTCATCAGATCTGACTCGGCGACTCTGTAGGAATGCCCCGTCTCCATCAAATGAGCTTTCTGAGGACCTAAAATAATAAAACAATAAAACATTATTGTCAAATCTCATTAGGCTGGACGAGGGTCCTTTGTCCAAGTCAGACCACTGTAACCCCTCCCTGAAGTGGTCATTCTACAAAGCATGATCCCAAGAATAAGGTGTATTATATTCTGGGAGATCACAAAGAACTGCTGGAGAACATCTAAGGATCTGGAGGCCTTTCCTCCACTGGCTATTGCAGTGCTCATGAGTCCACAGCCAGGTAAACCAATGAGCAACAACAATGTGTATGGAATTATATCACAGAGGAAGACACTTCCCTACAGAACATTTCTGACTGTTTAAAGTTTGCTAAAGACCACCAGGATGAGTATGCGCTCCCGACATGTAGACTGTCCCAATTCTTACATACCTTAAACATGCTGTCTACTGAGGAACCTTATTTAGACCTGATTTTAAAGAAGCATCAAACGCTTCCTCAGCCGCTAAAACAATCCCATGATGCAACACAGGCTAATCTACGAGCAGTGAAGTGGTTTTAAAATGTGAGTTATTTTGATTCTCTTTGGAGTTTTAATGTGTTTCTGGTCATATAATCACACAAAACAGTCTTTTATTATCAACTCTGTAACGAGTCCTTCACCATTTACACTTTTATACTCCAGACATTAGCATTTATGCTAGCTGATTTATGCTCGGGCTACTGTTTTGGATGCCGGCTGGTAGCTTAGAAACTAGCTAAACCACCGGTCACATGCTGCAGTGGGCGGGGTCAAGCCGTGACCAGTCTCTCTCTAACTAGAGCGTCTCAGTAATCTGTTTTATGAGGAGAGATGAGGAGAGAACACTGATACTTACACAGCTGCTACCTAGACAGCCTACTTAGATACTCACTAGGGTTTGAGACACAGCCATAGAAGTGTTAGAGCAAGATCTAATATATGGAATTCATGCAAGAACATCCACTATATAGCAGAGATAAAGCAGCTGGACCAATGTTCCTCCAACAGTTATAAGAACCTTTGGTTGAAGTCCATGCTGCTCAAGGCGGTCAACACCGGTTGAGAGGTTTTTGCCAACAATGCTAATTCATTTTTTAGTATTTTTCCTTAACAAACAAATTAAAAAAAAGTTTTCTACATCATTTCAACATGCCAACGTCATTTACACTGTGTGACAATTCCATGATGAGTGAGCCAATAGAAGTCCTCCAAAACAGCTTGGAAAAAATTCTGGTTCCATTGACTTCCATTGAAAGTAAAGTATGTTTTTGGTCTCTCCTGTAAAGATACCTGTTTTTCATTGGACAGTGACGATATCCTACCTACTGTTTAATCTAATGGCCACATTTATCTACTGGCTTAAATAGAGATCTGACCACAGTGTAGGTCACACACCTCAGGGTTCACAAACTTTCAAGCAGCACCATCCATTGATGACTCCCTCAGCCCACCAAGAACAAGGCAATTAGGCTTTTTTATTACAATCCATACAAATCGGAAGCCTTTCATCAGGGAAGGGCAGGCTAGCATGCGGGTGTGTTAGTTCATGCAATTGACCGCATCTGTCAGCCTGTGGTGTGACCTCAGAGCGCCATGTGCTGATTAAGTGTATGCATCAGTCACTGCTGTGCAATTCCTCACTATCTCCAGCTGCTGGCACAAGAAGCCTCGTGCATTATTTACACTCTTCCTGCCCACCTTAGCATCACTCTCTGTCCTGAACTATAAGTTTGGCTCGGTGACAAAGTCAACAGTTTTCTTTCCTTTCATTGGGGGATATTCTTTCTTTGGATTCGTCACTCATTCGCCATCATCTATATACAGCATGTCTTGAATATGAGTGAGTTTTTAAAGGTACGAGTGGAAAGAAGCTTATTTCAGCCAAGCCCTCGTTGGGAAATCCCATTAATTAGCCTTTAAATAGCACGCCTGCTTCTCGCAGGGTGATGCTCCAGATGTACACCAGAGGCGTATTAATCTCCAGAGGCAGCGAAGGTGTAGAGACATAATTGAGTGCCCATCATCTGCTCCGCAATGAATATATCACCGCTCAGATGCTAATGATAATGGGCATAACCTCCTGTAGAGTCAGCTGTGCTGAGTTCCTCGACTACACGCTTTTTGGGTTTTATTCCATCCACATTAAAAAACATTTGCGGTGTTCAGAAACACTGATTAAGTGGTTTGACTAAAGTAGGGTGTAAACATCCATCCATCTTTTTAAAGCAGAAAGCAGAGAAGCTCAGATGGAAGCTCAGATGGCCCTGCCATTCCCAGACCAGCTTGAAGATATGGTCAATCCAATGTGTCCTTGAACGACCTCCAGGTCTCATCCCAGTCCGCCATGCCTGGTGTACCTCCAATGTGAGGCAGCCAGGGGGCACCCTTTTTAGATGGCCTCAACCACCTCAACTGTCTCCTTTCAATGTGGGGGTGCAAACAGAAATCTTGCTAAGATGAAAATTGGGTGATTGATTTCTTTTGCTCTGTGATCTCAGATTAAATGATGGCTTGTACTGTTGCTAGGTAACGTTGGATTGCCAATAAGATGCCTATGGCTCCTTCCAACACTACCGATCCTCCTGACTCCAGTTCCTAGAGTACACGCTCTTCACTCTCACGTTCTGCTTCCCCAGAGCACTGATTACACTCACCTGCATCAAGACAATAGGCTTGTATGAGATACAGCTACGCCTGGCCTTAGTGGTCAGCGAAAGCGGGCAGACGCAGTTGGGGGTGGGGGTTAGAAAAAAGCCTCTCGGACGGCCGCCACCTGCAGCCTACGTGAACAACGCCACTAAACATGAAGCTATTAATAAATGAAATACATTTTAGTGCACCTTTGGGGGTTATTTACACTATCGCCAAACCCTGTTTGCACTACTGAATGTTTCTTCCAGGTCTTTATCACTGCTGACTCTGGTTCTGACTCTCTTCTTTCTTAACTCTTGCCTACCCTTTTGGTTCTGGTTGTCCATTCTGATTGGCTTATTTGGTTCTGACTTTCCTTCTATACTCTCAACATGGGTTTTACCCACATTTCTCGTTCCCTTGGTTCTCTAATCTCCTGGTGGTCTTGCATTGCGCTTCTGTTGTGTTGGTCCATGTATTGCTGTTGTGCTTCGTTGCTAAACTTGTTAATAAAACCCATTTAACCTTTATCTTTGCATGCGTCAAGCCGAGTTCCTGTGTCTTGAGACTAACACAGTAACGTGGTTTAAGTCTCCAGGGTAACGTCGAGCTTGTATTAATGTTTATTGAACAGAATTTAGTTTATACATTGCTGGATTTAGATAGAATGTTCAGAAAGAATTTGGTTGGAATGAGAGTGAATTTTGTGAGGCTACATTTGGATTTTGAAGATATTTTAGATTAGAATTAATTAGGATAAAGCTGGTTGGGATAAAATTCTGTGGGTATGATATATCAGAACAGAATAGTGTGAGGATAAAGTTTGGTTGGGATAAAATTCAGTTGAGTTACAGTCAGGCTTTGAGAGAATACTTACAGGACAACTTTTGTCAGCCTAGACTTTTGTAGGCTACAGTTGGGCTTTTGTTGAACTGCAGTCAAATTCACTCTTAAATGTGTTAGACTGGAGCTTGGCAGGGATTTCACTGAGCTACATTGAGGTTTGGACAACGTTTGTTGAGCTCAGTCAGAATTTTTCAAGAGACAGATTAGTTCGGAGTAGATCTTGTCAGGCATCATTTGGGTTCAGACAGCAGTCGGGTTAGAGCAGTATTTGGTTAGGCAGTAGTTGGGTTAAAATTGGAATTATTGGGCTACATGTACAGAGATCGGATTATACTCACTAGTTTCTATTCTCTTTACTGTGCGCATGAACGTCCTGCAAAGTTATAAAAACCCAAAGTCTATGCCAGAGGGAGAAGCTCTTTCCCACAGAAACCACTTTCCTCAGCTGCTTGAGGTTTAGGCGAGTGTTTATGGGAATGTTTGACCGTTCCTCCAGAAGAACATTTGTGAGGTCAGACGCTGATGTTGAATGAGAAGGTCTGGCTCGCAGTCTCCGCTCTAACTCATCCCAAAGGTGTTCTATCAGGTTGAGGTCAGGACTCCAGGCCAGCCAAGTTCTTCCACACCAAACTCACTCCTCCATGTCTTTATGGAGCTGCCTTGTACACTGGTGGGCAGCCATGTTGGAACAGGAAGGGGCCGTCCCCAAACTGTCCCCACAAAGTTGGGACCAGGAAACTGTCCAAAATCTGTTGGTCTGCTGAAGTCCAGAGAACACGTCTCCACTGCTCTAGAGTCCAGTGTTGGCGTACTTTACACCACTGCATCCGACGCTCTTCTTTGTTCTTGGTGATGTAAGGCTAGGATGCAGCTGCTTAGCTATGGAGACTCATTCCATGAAGCTCTCTACGCTCTGTTCCTGGGCTGATCTGAAAACCACATGAAGTTCGGAGGTCTGTAGTGATTGACTCTGTGCACTATGCTCCTCAGCATCCATGGCTACCACTTTGGGGCTGAGTTGCTGTCGTTCCCAATCACTTTCACTTTGTTCTAACACCACTGACAGTCCACTGTGGAATATTTAGTAGTGAGGAAACTTCACAACTGGACTTGCTGCACATGTGGCGGCCTATCACGGTACCACGCTGGAGTTCACTGAGCTCCTAAGAGAGACCCATTCTTTCACTAGTGTGTGTAGAAGCAGTCTGCATGACCAGGTTCTTGGTTTTATACACCTGTGACCATGGAAGTGATCGCAACACCTGAATTCAATGATTTGTATGGGTGAGTGAATACCTTTGGCAATTTATAGTGTATATAGAATATAGGCCTGGCTATAGTCATAGTATAAGCTTACAGTTGGATTCAAATCAGAGTTTCAGACCTTGAAAAGGCCCTTCATACAATCCTACCATCCACAAATAATCATATTTCGAGCTGAAGACTGCTGCAAAAGAGCTGGCGTTGTGCTTGTGTGTGAGAAGTCAGGGTAATATACCTGTCTCGTTGACAATGTCAGCCTGCTCCTGTATCTAATAGGCAGCGTTCTCCAAGCAAAACTCGGCGTCGTCTCATTAGAACGATAAAGCAGAGTTTTTGACAGAACTTTGACACCAGCGGGGTGATTAGACCTCTCGCTGGTGCAAGGGTCATTCTTGAATAATGTGATGAGGCCGCCTTATCTCCGCGTCCTGATCTCACTTCGTCTGGAGTCAAGCTGACCGTCTGATTGAGCTACTCAGAAGGTGCAGTCTGTCAAATGATTGAGAATGTGGCTGGAGGTGACAGATCCATTTCGCCTGACCTTTCACGACAGGACGTTTTCGGCTGGATTTTTTTTTCAGCTAATTAAAAAAAAGCCCATTTTGTAATGCATGAAGTGAGTTTGGTTAAAATATATTATTATTATTATTATTATTATTATTATTATTATTATTATGGTTTTTTTGGTAACACTTCCTATTAAACCTGTATACTTTAATAATATGCATATATATTTTAATACACACAATACTTTAATAATAATACATAATGCCTATAAGATCTGCAGTTTTTATCATTACTTATATATATTACTGATTGTGTGGGGTGGACAGGTGTCTTTATGCAGCTAACGATCTTAAACAGGTGCTGTATATGTATTATCTACACTACTGCTCAAAAGTTTGGGATCACAGTGAAATGTTCTTGTTTTAATGGAGTATCTTCTTCCTTAACACAACAATTGACTGACGGGTCTCTAAAGAAAGTTGTTTCTTTCTGGTCATTGTGAGTCGGACAGCAAGCCAACAACTGCTGATCTTCAGATACTAAACTAACCTAGAATGTTGTTTCTCCCTTTTATACTCACTTATAAGTAGAATGTTTTTCAGCTGTGCATCACAATTGAGCAAGAGTGTCCTAACAACCAATTAGTCCAATAACATCCTTAACTTGGATTGGTGGTCGTACCAGGAGATTTAGACAGAGGACTGAGAATTGCTGATAATAGGACTATATGCTAAATAAGCCTCTATAGAAAAATAGGCCTTAATACAAACATATTACACTTACACTTACATTAATTGTGAAATGGACAGTATTGTTTGTGAATTGCATGAAAAATTGTAAAAAATTAAATTCTAAAGTGATTCTAAACTTTTGAGCGGTAGTGTATATATGCATATAGAGATCTGATACATGTATAAACACGTATAACTAGGCAACAAGGCTTAAACCTGGACACAAACAATCATGCAAATGCTTTATGAAGGCACTTCAAAGGACGTAAAATATTCAGGACAGCGTTGTGACGTCTTCTTGTAGAATGTTTTGAATGCTTATGTCACCGTCCTCCATCTAAAGTATTGCAGATAGCCGCAGTACAATAAACCTGTCATGTTGGCTTCGGCTCAAGGACAAAGCTCATGCATGCCGGTGCGAGCTGTTAAGAGCATGCATCTAAATTTTACAAGAATAGGATTCTGTGTGTGACAGAATGCAGCGAATACACTCGGTGAACTGTTTCCCAGCACACAATCGTGAAATGATTGCCTTGCCGAGCGTGAAAAGAAGCTTAAATACACGTAAATGTGTGGAAGCGCGTTGTATATTAACACGACAACACACAACACTGTCAACAAGGAAAGCATTCTTACCTGAGCTTTGCTTTAAAGACAGGCAGGAGGCCCTCCTCACTTCTGAAAGCTGCTCTGAACTTTAGATCTCTGGGTAAAGAAGAAAATATTTCATCATCTATAGTGCAAAACAGGGGGACACAGGGAAACGAGAGCAGATGTCACACAACATGGTTGAAGAGCTGTTTCCCGCGAGTTCTTCAGAACGTTGAAGCCGAGCACTCTTTCCGTGGCTCACATGTTTGTGAACAAAAGACAAGCTTGAATATTTCAATAAAGGCAAGAGGCTGATGCAGCGCGCTAGGCTTCTCAGATCAGAGGCGAACTTGCAGAGAGCACAGGCATGCCCAACTTTGGTATTTGCTTGTGCAGTGAGGCCCGAGCTGGGAAACACGGCTGCGTCCCACCGCTGGTGCGCACAGAGGCTCATGGGAGGTAGCAGTGTTAATTTTGATTTAGTCTTAGTCGTAGTCTTTTGACTAAAATGTCACTTAGTCTTAGTCATAATTATTTTTAGTTGTAGTCTAGTTTTAGTCGACCAATTATAATAAGAATATAGTCTAGACTAAATCTACAGTCCATTCAGTTGACAAAAATATATAGGGTGTAAAATGTAAATGCTGTTTCTTCAGTTCCCTTGAATTATTTAAGTCATTATATATACTTACACTAACTGAAACATTTATTAACCAGTTATGGTTAATTATTTATGTTTGAAAGACAAATACACACACAAACAGATTTAACAAACATCTGAGCTCTTCCGTAACCGCAGAGTATATAAGAGAAAACTGTTATTGTATTCTTGTATTACCTTTTTATTTATTATCTCTTATTTATTTAATAATTGTTACTAGTGCTGTCAATCTAATTAAATCACATGCTCTGTGGTTAACAAATCTACATTAATTGCATTTATCACTTTTTACTATGAAAATATTTTTAATTGTGCAATTCAAATAAATTTTAGCATAACAGTAAATCAATTAATGAAAAACTGATCTCTAGATCTCAGTGTTTACTAGAGACACACACTGCACATTACGTACACTAATAAACTGTAAATTAAACTAGCTAATCTGTTTTGTGCACTTTCTAGTGTGTATGAAGAGATTTGGGACATGACCATCAAACGCAGATGGTATGGTCTTCCCGGGTTTAGACCAAATTTGTGTAAGTGTGCGTTTGATTGACGGCTACTCGGCTTGTCCCGCCTCTCCATATACGCCGAAGTACTTATGACTGGATGTTGTCCCCGCCTTTCACAAAACTAAATCAGTTCTGATTGGACATTGTCCCTGCCAAACATATTTGTCTCGCTTTTATTCGTTGACTAAAGTGTCAATCAATTTCATCATAGTTTTTGTCCTTTCTGTAGATTTTATTTAGTTATCGTCTCGTTTTCGTCATGAAAAAAAAGAAATTTAACGAAATTAACACTGACAGGTAGAACAGACTTTAACTTGTAGATAAGTTGCTGTGGTTCAGTCTAACGCTGCATTTACATTGCTCTGTAAACGCACTCCGCTGGCCACATGTGGGCGTAACAAGGGTGTTCCCTGCGTCGTCCAGTGGAATCAGGTATGTGCATTTCCATGATTTACATCATTTTATATACTTGAATCAGATGTAAATATAAAAGAGGGTGTTTTAATTTAGCTCTGAATATGGAACGAATATTTCATACGTTGAGGACACTCATCGCGTGACCACCCGCCCTCTTCTCATTGGATAGACGCATTGCATTGACCGCATTAATTTGCATAAAGTTCGTCTCGGCTGAACTTTTCATCGCATATCTTGCTTTGCACTGATTTTGAAACTAAAGATACAGAATTTGTTAATAAGCAGGTCCGTGGATTAGAACCAACAGGTCCTCCCTGACTGTCCCACTATCCCACTTCTGACACCACTGTGGCATCAGTGTAGAGCTGGATGTGGGATGCTGTGTACTGATGTGACAGTGGTGTCAGAAGTGGGATAGTGCCAGGGGGGACCTGTTGGTTGTAATCCATAGTTCTATTTGCGTAGGTTGATCGGTCACTCTAAATTGCTCATAGGTGTGAATGTGTGCATGTAATAGACTGGCGACCTCCATGGTGTACCCCGCCTTCGCCCGATGATGCTGGGATTGGCTACAGCACCCCTGTGACCCCGACTAGTGGAATCAAGTGGGAGATGATGGACTGATGAATGCTATGCTTTTATTTTTTCCCCAGGAATTACTCAGAAGCCAGTTTGCAATGAAATCAATGCAGTTACTGAATAATAAGTCTGGAATTGTATATCGCATATCTAACAGGCCGCACTGACCGTTTCCAACAAGAGTGAGATTAAACTGTTGGTGTGTGTTTCCATTGTAGCTTTTGTCCAACCATTCCATCAAAGTACACTGTTAACCTGTAATTAGTTTCTGTGTAAAGAGTTTGTGTACTGATGCTTAAGAACAAAAGTTTTATTTCATTACTTAAAATGTTTTAGTATGTTCTACTATTTTAAAAGAATATCTGAGTACACTAATATTTTTAAGTTGAACAAACTTAAAACATCAGGTTTTATCTTGGACCACGCCCCTGTAGCACCTTGCCAGATTCTCATTGGTCAGTTCAATCAAGACTAGTTTGAGTTGTTTAGTGGAGCTTGTAAAGGTTTGAAGTCTTTTTCTATTTTTCACTGTGAGATTTGGTGTTTTCTGAGTTTAACTTCTTTTCCTCGGACAGAAACTCTGTAGTGCTGGGATTTCTTTACAGTGGACATTTTCTCCATTGTTTTCTTTTCTTGAAGAACTACAGAGGACTACAATTAACCAAGACGCCATCTTCCCTCTCTTACTTGGTAAGTTGTTTTCTGTGTTCAAGTGGTGTAAAACTGTTGTTCTGCAGTTGATGCTTATCTAAAGTTAGAAAATGTAATTTACTGTGTTTTTATCATTTCAGTGTGTAAACTGTATTTAAGAATTATTGTAAGATAAACAGTATTCTAACTAGACCAATCAAAACCAGTCATCATCACTACTGAACCCTTTAAGGGTCAGGATCATCCTAGATGATCCCAGTGATGTAGTTTTAAATAAAATTAAACTAAATTTAACTGCTGTCTGTGTTCTTTTGATGTAGAAAACAGCAGCTTTTTATGGAGACTAGTTTTAAGTTTTTCACAACTTAATTTTAATTACAGGAAACTCAATGTTGAGTTGAATTAAATGGTCAGTACAAACAATTTAGATTTCATTGTATTCAACTCAAATGATTGCTTCCAGTCTATATGACATTTAAGTTAATTTTACTCAAACCATTTGATTTTCTCTAGTTTGCATTACTTAAATATTTTAATCACTCAAACTCTTTATGTACAATCAACTTATCCGGGTTTACAGCGTAGGAGCTCTTATGATCAGTTGTTGAAAGCTGAGACCGGCTGATTACACAAGTAGAACCAGATGCATTGCAGCTTGTTTGGAATGAAAACCTGGCACCGCCTTTATGGATGCCATCCTGGTCCAGGCGGAGTGATGCTGTGATTTAGTCGGGGTTCATTCAGTGAGGTCTGCATGCTGTGATGCTGTCTGGGCCTCATGCAAATGTGGTCTGAACCCAAAGGTGAAGCTGACACTGTCATCAAAGGTTTTGCTGTTGATTCCCGTCCGCTTTAATGTTACTCGTCCATATGGCCTGCTTTAAATCCTCATTGGTACTGTGATGAAAGTATTTTGGCTTGAAATGTTCAAAAGGTTAACCGCATGAACCGCTGGTGACTGGATGACGGTTGTCAGTCAGTCCTATGCCACACTTGAGCCTAGGGCATTGCACTTAAACCCCAAGGTGGCTCTGTTGACTCCAAACTAAAATTAAGCTTTGTTTGAGTTCCATAACAGAATTTTACTGGTATATACAGTACTGTGCAAAAGTTTTAGGCAGTTGGGGACATGATTATATTCAAACAGTATTAATAGAGTAAGTGGTGCTTTTACATACGTTAGTGTGTTTATTTAACCCTTTCCAAGCTTCTCCTTGTGGAAACATCCATGGAGTCTATCACAGCATCATCGGGGGAAATCAGAATACACCATGTAGAGGTTGACAATCCATCACATGGCCAACACACACTCACACCTATGGGCAGTTTAGACTGAGAGTCCTAACGTGCATGTGTTTGGACTGTGGGAGGAAAACGGAGTACCCGGAGGAACCCACTCAAACACAGAGAGAACATACACACTCCACACAGAACCACCCAGACCGGGAATCCAACCCAGATCATCTTACTGTGAGGAGACAGTGCTGACCACTACACCACCATACTAACCACTACACCACCATACTGACCACTACACCACCATACTAACCACTACACAACCGTACTAACACTACACCACCATACTGACCACAACACCACCATACTAACCACTACACCACCGTACTAACCATTACACCACTGTACTAACCACTACACCACCGAACTAACCACAACACCACCATATTAAACACTACACCACCATACTAAACACTACACCACCATACTAACCACTACACCACTATACTAACCACTACACCACCGTACTAAACACTACACCACCATACTGGCCACTACACCACCATACTAACCACTACACCACCATACTAACCACTACACCACCATACTAACCACTACACCACCGCACTAACCACTACACCACCATACTAACCACTACACCACTGTACTAACCACTACACCACCGTACTAACCACTACACCACTATTCTAACCACTACACCACCATACTAACCACTACACCACCGTACTAACCACTACACCACCATACTAACCACTACACCACCGTACTAACCACTACACCACCGTACTAACCACTACACCACCATACTAACCACTACACCACCATACTAACCATTACACCACCATACTAACCACTACACCACCATACTAACCACTACACTACCATACTAACCACTACACCACCGTTCCGCCCAGTATTATTTACAGTTCTCATCTAATACCTGCTTTGACTGCTCAGTACTTCATTAAGCTAAATCAAGATTTGCTGCTGAAGGAACTGAACACATTCATACAATGTCTGGGGCGTCCAGGAGAAATCTGGAACCTAACTTTGTTCTTCAAACTGGATCAAGATCTGATCTACTTCTCTCACAATAACATATTCATGTTACTTTGTATTGTATGTATGATTATTTACATCTGTTCTAATCAGATCTGCTGTTCTTACTGACACTCCTAACAATCAGCTTAGGTGTCTCATACTGTTGCACACACTTCAAGTGTGAAAGTGCATAACGGTACATCAGAGCACTGTGTATCTGCCTCCTCGGGAGGTGCCGGGGTCTTCCAGCTGGTTCCCCGAGGTCCCGTTTTTTCTGTACCGTTCCACGAAAGCTAGATTACGTGCATTTCTTTTTCAGTGTTAATCAATGCAGTCTGTTTCTCCAAATCTCACTTTCATACCTCGCCTCTAATTTCCTTCTGTTTTGTAAATGGTTTCAAATAACACCCGCATCTGTAACCCAGCTGGTGTAAAGCTTGCTTTCAGTAGGTTACGTCTCACGTTTTGCAAATGTGCTGTGTGTCTCCCAGTCACCTCGTTACCGGAGAAGCTCAGCGATGTGTATCCACACTGTAAACCGAGATAAGTTGATTGTACTTAAAGTGTTTGAGTGATTGCCTTAAAATATTTAAATAATGCAAACTAGAGAAATTCAAATGGTTTGAGTAAAATCAACTTAAATGTCAAATAGACTGGAAGTAATCATTTGAGTTGAATACAATGAAATTTAAATTTAGTTTGTACTTAAACTATTTTGTAAAATCAACCCTACTGACCATTTAATTCAACTCAACATTGAGTTTCCTGTAATCAGAATTAAGTTGTAAAAAACTGATGTTTTTCTACGTCAAAAGAACACAGATAGCAGTTAAATTTAGTTTGATTTTATTTAAAATTACATCACTGGGATCATCTGGTTGTGATTGGTCTAGTTAGAATACTGTTTGGCTTACAATAATTCTTAAATACAGTTTACACATTGAAATGATAAAAACACAGTAAATTACATTTTCTAACTTTAGATAAGCATCAACTGCAGAACAACAGTTTTACACGACTTGAACACGGAAAAGAACTTACCAAGTTCCAGAATGAGAAAAAGAGAGGGAAGATGGCGGCTTGGTTAATTGTAGTCCTCTGTAGTTCTTCAAGAAAAGAAAACAATGGAGAAAATGTCCACTGTAGAGAAATCCCAGCACTACAGAGTTTCTGTCCGAGGAAAAGAAGTTAAACACAGAAAACACCAAATCTCACAGTGAAAAATAGAAAAAGACTTCAAACCTTTACAAGCTCCACTAAACAACTCAAACTAGTCTTGATTGAACTGACCAATGAGAATCTGGCAAGGTGCTACAGGGGCGTGGTCCAAGATAAAACCTGATGTTTTAAGTTTGTTCAACTTAAAAATATTAGTGTAATCAGTTATTCTTTCAAAATAGTAGAACATACTAAAACATTTTAAGTAATGAAATAAAACTTTTGTTCTTAAGCATCAGTACACAAACTCTTTACACAGAAATTAATTACGGGTTAACAGTGTAACAAAGAAGAGAGAGGAAAATCACTACATACTGATAAATGAACTTGCCAGACAAAGCCTTTCCCAACAAGAAGCCGAGGTCACCAAGTGTGCTAGCGTTGTTTCCAAATTCTGCTTTCACGCTTTAAATGTCAAATGCAGTTTATTAAATGACGAGGATCCTGAAGGTCACCATGGAGCTGCTCGGCTGTAAGAAGGTTCAACATGGTGGGCTTTAACACTAAGAAGAATCAATCACTGCCAATATCACGCGAAGCGGAAAGGAAACACAATGTGGTCGAAGGCAAGGCCGGCCCACCGAGCGCTGCAGGGATGTTTGCACATGATAATCAAATACTATTCACTATACTTCTTCCAGGAAGTCATTTAGATCCTGGATATAATTGAAGAATTTGAGGGATACAGTGATTTGGAACATTTGGAGTGTTTGGCCCCGTCCAGGTCTTGAAGCGCCAAGACCTCCGCTTATCCTGCCACCTCCAAACGGCCCACCCCCAGAAGAATATGAAACAGAGTAACAGAAATACCCTACAGAGAAGTCTGTACCCGGATCAGTAGTCTGAAAACAAACATAAGATTTTATTGCCAGGCCTCAAATCAGAGCACTGCTGTAAAGAGCACTGGAGGTGATGTAGATTAAATCCACTCCATTAGCCAGGGCCACGGCCCACTGCATTCATACACTAGTTTAGAGCCTCAGGCCTATTGCATTCTTTCAGATGCAGGGCTTCGGGCCCATGCACTCACTCATCAGCTTGGTTCTACAGGTCCAATACATTCACTCCATTACCTCAGGGCCACAGGCCCATACGTGAACCATGCTCGCCTTTGGCCACGGGCCTCCACATGCAGTCTGTTAGCTTGAGGTCATGGGTCCCCACATGCAGTTTGTTTACCTGGGGTTGTGGGTCATGTCAAGTCAAGTCAAGTCAAGTTTATTTGTGTAGCGCTTTTTACAATGATGTTGTCTCAAAGCAGCTTTACAGAAGTTTTAAAAACAGACAGTTACAACATATATCCCCCAGTGAGCAAGCCAGAGACATCAGTGGCAAGAACATCTTCCTCAGACTGGAGGAAGAAACCTTGGGAGGAACCAAGACTCATAAGCCGAGACCCTTTACTCTTTAAATACAATCAACTTATCCAGGTTTACAGTGTACAGACGTTTTGGTTAACACAAAGGAATCAGTTGCTACGCCTACAGACTACAATTCTCAGACGTCACCATCACATGTCCCGAATGGACCAATCAGGGTCTCTCAGTCGGATCAATCTCTCCTGAATACTGATTGACCTCACCTATCTTAAGTGTATATATACTCTGTCTGTATTACTTTGTTCTTTGTGATGTACCGCCAACTATTCCTGCTGCATACCGAGTGCTCTCTTGTTTGTTTATACCTCGCATGCTGACCCTGATTCTGGTTTTGACTTTGTCTTTTGGTTTGCTGCTTTGTACTTTGATGATCTGGACTTTCTGGTTTTGACCTCTGGCTGTTGTTCGCCCTGTTATTCGGAAACCCCACGTGCTTGTCATTAGCCATCGCGGTTTTGACCTGGACTGTTTCTTTGACCTCTCTTTTGGATTGTTCTACTAATAATAAACCACGCTCACAGTTTTTTATCTGAGCAGAATACTGAGAGGAACGCTCTCTTCCATTTTTCAGCCGAACCTTTATCCACTCCATCTGTAACATACAGCAAAATAGCTTTTCTGTATTTGGAAAAGAAGACCCTGCAACTCCGGATCTGAGCTTATTTATGGTTTTAGGTGCAAGTGGATTTAAAAATAAGAGGATTTCTTTTTAGTTTGGGCCTGCTTACAGCTTCACAAGGCCAGCTACCAAGCTTTAGGTCCTGGAGAGATTGCTATAGTTAGCACCACCACCAACTAGCCAACTTCCCTGAACCCAGTTTGGTAGATATTTTCCCATCCATTACCAACATCAGTGAGAAACATGAAAAAATGATTGCATACCTTAAGTTAGACCAATTAATGTTAGTGTGTCACTCAACTGCCCCTAAGAGGCAGCAGGAAGGTGGTACCAAAACTGTACAAGGTTAGGGTTACACTGTAAACCCGGTTGATTGTACTTAAAGAGTTTGAGTGATTGCCTTGAAATATTTAAATAATGCAAACTAGAGAAAATCTAATGGTTTGAGTAAAATCAACTTAAATGTGAAACAGACTGGAAGTAATCATTTGAGTTGAATACAATGAAATTTAAATTTAGTTTGTACTTAAAATATTTTGTAAAATCAACCCTACTGACCATTTAATTCAACTCAACATTGAGTTTTCCTGTAATCATTCCTGTAAAAGTTGTGAAAAACTTAAAAATAGTCTACATAAAAAGCTGATGTTTTCTACATCAAAAGAACACAGACAGCTGTTAAATTTAGTTTAAAACTACATCACTGGGATCATCTAGGATGATCCTGACTCTTGAAGGGCTCAGTATTGATGATGACTGGTTTTGATTGGTCTAGTTAGAATACTGTTTATCTTACAATAATTCTTAAATACAGTTTACACACTGAAATGATAAAAACACAGTAAATTACATTTTCTAACTTTAGATAAGCATCACTGCAGAACAGTGTTGGGTTAATGTTACGGTTTGGATTATGGTTAGGATTAGGGTTAGGTTTAGGTTTAGGGTTAAGGTTAGGGTTAGGTTAGGGTTAAGTTTAGGGTTAGGGTTAGGTTAGTGGTGAGTGACAGTGGAGGAAGGTCGAGGACCACCGTGAGAGGCATGAGGAAGGCATCGAAGCCGGTAGAGCATGTACTATTAGAAAGGTGGATCTAATAGTGTCCTGTTGGCGGCGTCCTGTGTCCACTGATGAAGGACTAGAGGAACACAAACTGTGCAGCAGCAGATGAGCTACTGTCTCTGACTTTACATCTACAAGGTGGACCAGCAAGTAGTAGGAGTGTCTAATAGAGTGGACAGTGAGTGGACACAGTGTTTAAACACTCCAGTAGCAGCAGTGCCGTGTTTGATCCACTCACACCAGCACACCACCACCACGTCCCATCACCCAAATAATATATGCTCTGTGGTGGTCCTGTGGGGGTCCTGATCATTAAAGAACAGAGTAATAAAGTATCATCAGATGAACTACAATCTGTAAATGTAGTTCCTGTATAGTCAGTGGAGCTGATACAGGGGACAGTGAGTGTAGATACAAGCAGATGGTTTTAATGTTATGGCTGATCTGTGGTTTATACCTGAGGTTCAATCAGAGCCAATTAGTCAGAAATAATTAGAATTATGCACCAGTTATAGCTGTAGCACCAACAGACAAAAGCAATAATAAACTGGCAAATGAAAGCTTCAGCTTTGTTAATCTTGTTAATGACTAATTAACCAAGTCCTACCGTAGATCTCTGAAGGACATGGAAATGGAATGTTTTTCTCTCTATTTCGACTACTACTGAATGCCAGCTGAGTTCCCACCATCAAAAACACCATTGTTGTGTCTTTGAAAGCCCAACTGTTTCAATGTGCTTCACCAGACTCTGGATGAAGAAAGAAAATTCCATATAAGCACATTCTAACAAAGCAGCAAACCAGAATCCATAGGCAAGCAAAGGAAAGCCATGAAAAACATCTCAACAACTCAAATGTGGAACCCATCTTGCTCTCTTATGATCATTGGCCTCAAACCGGAGGACCTAGGCCCCCTAGTATGTACAGGTAAATGTATATATGGCTCAAGTGTTGGTTTATCCAGGCTGGCAGGAAGAGATTAGGGTCCTTCAGACATCTCAAAATACTCCTATCAGCACAGTTCTTATGGGGGTATTTAAAGCAAAACCCAGATCACTTCCTCACAAAGCCTCGGCGCAGCTTAAACAACAGCCGGCTAGCAATCCATTTGCCGGTTATAATCTACAGCTTTGTGAAGACTCTCGATGAGAGACAACGCGGCTCTTTACTTGCCAAACTGTAGAGTGATGAAGTGGGTGTAAATTAAGTGCCCTTGCCTGAGGGCAGCAGGGAATCAGAGCACTAATCAACTGCTCCGTAACTAACCCCTCCTCACCTGCGACGTGTCCAGGCCGGCTAGGCAGCGGGGAGCTTAAGCGTTCCTGACATTTGCTCCAGGGAGCGGTACAGTACGGAGAACCCAGGGATACAGGAACATCGGGAGAATCATCATCTCACATCCAAGTATGTTCTCCAGCTAATGAACACTGGGGCTCGGCGAGGGGATGACGAGAATAAGAGTCCATAAGGAGATTCCTTTATTTATTTATTTATTTATTTATTTAGTTATTTTTTTATTTTTTTATTTATTTGATTGCTGTCCTTCTTAATTGCTCTATTTAATAGCATGAGTGGCTTTAGGTCTGGGTTCAGTGACGCCGTGCTTTGGGTCACCGAAATGCAATAAAAGCCCTATAAAAATGCTAATTAATTTGATAAACCATCCATAATACATTATAATATGAAAGGTTTTGTTCCAAAACACTTCAGAAACCAGTTTTAATAGCTTATTTGTTCATAATACACTAGAAGTCAAAAGTTTAGACACAGCTAACTAAATATATATTTGTTAGGCCAAAACAGAAATTGAGACTGGGTTCTCTCCCCTGACCTCTGCCAGATCAAACACCGGACACTGTTTAAACCAAAAAAAGTGCAAGTTTATTGTCAACAAATGAGTGATAGATGGGACACTGGCTTCAGGGATGGGCAAACGCCAACTGAAGAAAGAAAACAAACTAAACTGAAAACAAAAATACTCCTAACTCCCCTAACTACCCCTAACTCCCTACCACAAAACAGGAGAAAAGGGTAGATAAACAAAAGGCACCCGTCACAAATCTTAAATCTTAAGTCTTAACCAAGTTGTTTCCTGCATTCTGGACCAAGTTAACCCACCATGGAGGAGCTGTGCTGTCCAGTGCTTTGCCTACATGGCGCGACCTCCAGACGATCCATCCTGCTTACTTTAATCACAGATGTTGATTACGAGAGATAGAACTAATTCTAACTCTTTATCTTTTCCGAGTATGACTGCCCACCCGTCCTGACTGACACTGATGGAAGACTGACCGCCAGGTTCCACTGCCACCCAAGACACCCACCAGACTGATCGTCAGTCCCTGCTGTAACCCGTGTCGTACCAGCTACCTAGC
The DNA here is from genome assembly GCA_021613375.1 of Megaleporinus macrocephalus. Taxonomy (NCBI): domain Eukaryota; kingdom Metazoa; phylum Chordata; class Actinopteri; order Characiformes; family Anostomidae; genus Megaleporinus; species Megaleporinus macrocephalus. Next base: position 42,859,494 of record CM038713.1, read on the forward strand.
CTCAGACTAGCTGTCTAACCTTCACTACAGACTCTATTTAAATTAACATGAACTCTAACTAGTTTCCACCAACCTTCTACCTTCATCCTCTCTCTGACTGTTCCTCATCTGTACTATAATTCATCTTAGTGATATAATATTATGATTATATAAACACACCTGAGCAGCTGAACAGAAGTATAAGGTGGTACAGTCAGTATATCAGTACTGTTTGAGTAGTTTGATTAGAAGAGGATGGGTCCCCCCCTTATGAGTCTTGGTTCCTCCCAAGGTTTCTTCCTCCAGCTCTGAGGGAGTTGCTCCTCGCCACTGTCGCCTATGGTTTGCTCACTGGAGGGTTTTCTATGATTTCTATGAGTTCGTTCTCTGTTGTTATTTTCTTCTTAGGCTTATTGATGCTCTATTGAACTTTTCTCATCACTAAATTCCTGTAAAGGTGCTTTGTGATGACATCAGTTGTTAAAAGTGCCATAAAAATAAATTTGATTTGATTTGAGATATTTTCTTCTCCTGCCTCACGAGCACTGAGCTGGTTCTCACTGCTGCTCTGATGGGACTCTAACAGTGTTCCTCCTGTTTGTCTCTATATTCAGATGGACAGTGAGAAGCAGAAACAGCTTTGGAGGTGTGGGTTACTTTAAGAAGCTAAAAGGCTCTATAGTAGAGGTCACTAATAGGCCGACCGTGGTTCGGGTCCAGACCCAGGCGCTGTCCAATGAAATCCAATGAAATTTTTAAATTAACAGACACAATCAAACACAGATGAGATGAACAAATGAATGAACCACAGAAAATGAATGAAATGAAGGTGTTTTATGTTTATACTTGTTTCCATGCTGACAATGTTGCAAAAGGCCATCGCAAATAGTTGAAATGACAATGAAAGTTTTGGCCAGCAGGGGGGTTCGTGTGCACAAGAAGCTTCGATTAATGAATCTTGGTTTGTACCAGCTGGAGGGAAAGCTTCAACTCCAGAAGCTTGATCTGGCCATCACTAGCATCTAATAAGAAGTAAGTCTGGATAGTTAGTAAATATAGCCAAACTTACTTGTCATTATACGCTACCGTGGCAACACACTTCCGTTGTGTTGTGGACGATTTTGCAGCACGTTGTTGAATTTGCAGCGTGTTAAGTCTTCTCAACCACCGTACATAACACATAAAAGTTATTATAAGAAATTATGATTATTATAATGATTATTATAAGAAATTATAACTATTTCCTCTCTCTGGACTGTACTGAATTCTAATTAAATACATCTAGTAAAAAAGTTTAACTTTATTCTTGGTTGCTTCAGCTTTGCAGCACCTGTATTGAGTACATGGTGGGTCTATTTGTTCGTCAGTGCGTGCGCCTGCCTCTCCATCGGACAAGTCATTAGAATAAGTTCAAGGAGGCGCTGACCGCAGGCCGCCGGTGACTCATCCATGCCACAAACAAAGCAGCCATTAACATCCAGTGGAGCCAGGATAATTGTTGGGCCAGTTTTAGCCAGATGGCCAAGCCTTTCACCTGGCCTTTCCTGGCACTCGCTCACGTGCCATGCCCAGCATCAGCTCAGGGACGGGCAGAGAGCCACGTCCCGCTTGCCTCTCCTCCAAAACACGGAGAGGATTTTATCAGCATCTTCCCAGTAGCCCTCATTAGGTGTAAGTGTTTCTCGGACCAAAGCGTCGAGTCTTGAAGAATATCTGCTGTGCCCATGTTTGCTTATTTGAAATCCTCCGAGGCGTCGAGGCTCGCTGCCGAAAAAGACTAAGAAGGTTGTAGAAATGCCCCACGGACTCAACGGAGGGGCTTTGTTGTGTCTGCCGAACGAGGGTAGCCAGATCCCCTATGGAGTTTCTGATGATCTGGATCAGAGCGTGACCCGCCAGCACTGGAGGGGACGTCCAACAATGGAAGCGAGAAAGAAAGCGAGAGTGAGCCGGTAAGAAAATAAGCTCAACACAAACAAAATGCTTCCAATTCTCCACAAGCTGACTTTTACTTGGTGGGATGCTGGAGGTATTCCAAGAAATTCGGTTCTTTCTTTTTTTTTGTGTGTGTGTCTCATTTCCCAAGAGTGGGTTCGGCAGAGAAGCCGAGTAGCTGTGGAGAAGTAGACAGAGCAAGGAAGACTACACGACTCGACAACACTTTACAAGGAGCGGAATCTTGTAGACAATGCGAGATGCATACACAGTAACCTCGCAGAGGCAACAGAGAAGGTTCAGGCAGAGAGTGAATACAAAGTGAATGGTGATCAAACACAAGCCCAGGTCAATGTAGAACACAATGCTTTTGTCCCCAGGGTGTTGTATTCATGATGCATGACCCTGACCCAGTAGATAGGAGCTGCTTCCACTAACCGCACTACCCAGGCAAAGGAACATGTGCATACTCTTATGAATATGGGATCCTGAGCCATGTAAGCAGCTATTTAAGCCTTCACCAATAATACCACAAATTCATAATGTTGTTGATACTTGATGATATATGAAGAACACAATCCAACAAGCCAAAAGTTTGTACATATTTTTTTATATCACTTTCTGTGGCAACTATTATTTGTGGAGCCCTATCAAACAACAGGGACCAGCGAACGCAAGAGTCCTAGATAACCCAGCCTTACTGAGGGCTTTTGTTTATACACCGTTGAACCAAATTACTACTACTTTTAGTGGTTTTTGTGCCCTCGTCCATGTGGAAGACCTGCTCAACTGATTTGGGTATGAATCCATCCTTGCAGATCAAGTACACCATACATGCTGATTGTCTTCTCTGGGTCGGATAAGATCTTCCAGCAAGACAATGCGACACATCACACGACTAGAAATGTCCCACATTGGTTGGAAATGCTGAGCAAGACTTCCAAGTACTACCCTGCACCAATAATTCTCCAGACTTGAGCCCAGTTGAGTATCTGGACCACCTGGATGGTGGTGTTGGCTCTATGGATCCTCCTCCACGCTCCCTACTGCATCTGTTGGACCACCTGAATGGTGGTGTTGGCTCTATGGATCCTCCTCCACGCTCTCTCCAGCATCTGTTGGACCACCTGAATGGTGGTGTTGGCTTTATAGATCCTCCTCCACGCTCTCCAGCATCTGTGGGACCACCTGGATGGTGGTGTTGGCTCTATGGATCCTCCTCCACGCTCTCTCCATCATCCGTTGGACCACCTGAATGGTGGTGTTGGCTTTATAGATCCTCCTCCACGCTCTCCAGCATCCGTTGGACCACCTGAATGGTGGTGTTGGCTCTATGGATCCTCCTCCACGCTCCCTCCAGCAGCTGTGGTATGCACTGCAGTCAGCATGGCTCCAGATACCTGCAACTACCTACCAGGACCTTATTGAGGTCTCCCAGTCCGTCTAGCTGCTGTCTGTGCTCCACACGGTGGGGCAGTCTAGATATTAATTGGTGGTTATAATAATGTGACTCAACTGTGTAGTCCTTCAACACAGATCCTCCTAGCAGAGACAGAAAACGAAAGGAAAAGCAGTTAAGGTTTCTGCTCCCAGAGTTAAGCATCAACTCACCTCCATGGCAGCGTCTGTGTTTGTATGAATGCTATCTGCCCTGGGGTGAGCGATGGCAGGTGGTGTGGATTAGTGGTGGCTAGCCGTGCCCAGTTCTCCGGCTCTGCCCTCTAGCCCTGCGGTCTGGGCTGTCCAAACAGGTGGCTTCAGCACCTCGGAGACTGGCCTCTTGTTCTTACAGCCAGTTTTGGGTTCACATCAGTGGTGGTGGTGGTGGTGGGCTGCACCCAGCAAATACATAAAATAGAATCTGATGAAACAGATACAGTGCATGTAGCAATATAGGAGGCTTCTTTTATATAGGGATAGGAAACATGGTATCAAACAGCTAACAAGCTCCAATACTGATCCAATTTACTGTGGACATGACCTGTGGACATGACATCAACTTAAAGTCCTAGAAAAACAAGAACTTAAAGGAAGAGGTCAAAGTAACCCTTGTTGTTTCCCTTCTTATCTAGAGAGGCCGTGAGGTGAGCTCTCCTGATCTCAAGTGCTCCAGGGCTTCAGCCCAGGGTTGTGACCTGGTGACAGGTGGGGAGTTTGACTGGGGTGCTGGCCTAAGGTGAGCTTGGGGAGGGCAAAAGCTTGCTTGAACGGAAAACATGAAAGCAAGGTCTCCTGATTCTTCTGGGATCTCCCTTGTAGTAGCCGAGCATTCCTAGCAATGTCAAGGTAACTAGGAGGGGGGAAGTGCTACCTCCAGGTGATTTAAAGAGCTACCTGCTGCTAACGGAACACTACTGGACAGCTCAAAGCACTTGGTGAAGAACGCTAACTACCAGTTCTGTAACATCAGCTGAAAGCCTTACAATCTTTGCCCAAAGTGATAAGAGGAAGGCCCAGTACACCACTCCCACCCACCTCAACCCTCTCCAATGCATCTTTAGGGATTAAACCCCCAATGATAGGGTTAGTGCTTAAACAATTGTTCCACTCAGGAGCTGAGCAATGTCACTTTTTGATTCTTCTGTGTTTCTGCCTATTGCTGAGAGGCATATTGTTTTGCAGCCCTATCTGCAGCGTCCAGAGAGCAGTTGGGCGTTAGGTTGTAGCCTGTCGGTTCAGGGGATCGAACCAGATGACCTTCCGGCCACAGGACTGGTTCCCTAACCTCATGTGTAGAATAAACAGTTATTACAGTGTGATTGTATGTTTAAATGGTTCATGCTTTCCAGTTTCATGGAAAAGAAACTGAAGGAAACGTCAGCTAGATCCCAGAATCACCAGAAGCTCGGCTCTGATGATTAAGAGCAAAAATCTGTCAATCCTCGTTCCTATAAAGCTGAAACCTAGCTTCTCTGCTGCTCTGGGCCTTAATGTCCCTTACGAAGTCCAGGTAATCAACACCGTCCTGCAGTTACTCAACCCTAATTGATATAATACGTAAGAGTCTATGGAAGATATCTAAGAAAACGAATGAGAAGCTTCCCTTGAAATATCATTTTGGACACCTGATGAGCGGATGAGAGGTTCACGGCAACATGTTGAACAAGCCTTGCTGGTGTTTCTGAACACTTTCAGTGGCCTTAAGCTTCGAGAGTAAGAGTGAAAAATCTAAAAAGCTTCACTGTCTGTTCTGTCTGTCTGTGTTTCGCTCAGACACAAAGACTCACACGTTCGCACGGACACAGAAGCACATGAAACAGAGAAGTGGGGAATACATAAAAAGGAGAAAAAGGTCATGGCAAGTTGAAAGGATAGAGTTCAGCTTGCTCTGTGTTGACTCTGATCTAATATGCTGTTTCTACCTGTTAAGGCACAGATGGCTGAATTAAGACCCTGGAGACACACACACACACACACACACTGTCAGTCGGCTTCCATCCCCCATTCTATTCTCACAGTCCACTCTCCACAGCAGAGTAACCTGATCTCCATTATAGCTTGCTGTCCAGTTCTTGTGACAGTTTCAGACAGGCTAATGCCCCAAGTGACCAGTTATGGGCGCCAGCATAAATCCCTCTACGCCCTGTTTCCAGAATTCCAGTTAGGCCCTCGGTGAATTTCTGAGATCTAGTTCTGGTGAGAGTCCAGTCACATGCCGACTACAGTCTCAGCTGACCATTTTAGTGAACTGTGTGGTGCAACTTTGACCACAACCCAAAAATAGCCTAAATCAATCTGAACCAATTTGATCCACATCCAGCATGACTGTGGAACTTGCCGGTGAAGTTAATTGTGACCTGACCTGTAAATTCTGTGGGAACCAGTAACTGTAAGTCAATAAAAGCCCAACCTTCTAGCCCAGCAAGTCTGAACCTAACCAGAAGCTGACTGAATCCAACTATTGGTGGTTAAAATTCTGTCCGAACCCAAACGTACCTCAATGAAATTCCAGCCCAACACAAAAGCACCTGTGAAAGTTCTGCTTGAACCCAACTGCTGCTTTCTGAACTCCAAAACGTATCTGTCTGCATCCAACTTTTATTCCTGTCTGGACAAAAACGCCACCTGACAAGATTCTGCCCAAACCCTACTGACCATACCACAACAACGCCTTCTCTCTAAACTCAACTGCAACCCAACAAAATTCAATCTGAAACTCAATATACACAAAACATTCAGAAGTCCCAAGTCTAGATGGAGGCAGTAAGTAAGCGTAAGTAGACATCCTTCTACTGAAGAACCACCTTCTCCTCCAGATTATCTTCTATTTAATAACTACCCTCTCCTCCAGACGTACTTCTACTCAATAACTACCTTCCCCTCCACACGGCCTTCTATGCAAAAACAACCTTTTTCCTTCAGACGACCTTCTACTCAAGAACTACCTTCTCCTCCAGGTGTCCTTCTACTCAGGAAATACCTTCTCTTCCAGATGTCCTTCTACTCAAGAACTACCTTCTCCTCCAGACATCTTTCTACTCAAGAAATGCATTCTCTGTCAGATGTCCTTCTACTCAGGAAATACCTTCTCCTCCAGACGTCCTTCTAACCAAGAACTACTTTCTCCTCTAGAGGATCTTCTATTTAATAACTACCTTCTCCTCCAGACGTCCTTCTACCTAATAACTACCTTCCCCTCCACACATCCTTCTATGCAAGAACTACCTTCTCCTCCAGACGACCCTCTACTCAAGAACTACCTTCTCCTCCAGGTGTCCTTCTACTCAGGAAATACCTTCTCTTCCAGATGTCCTTCTACTCAAGATCCAACTTCTCCTCCAAATGACCTTCTACTCAAGAACTACCTTCTCTTCCAGATGTCCTTCTACTCAAGATCCAACTTCCCCTCCAAATGACCTTCTACTCAAGAACTACCTTCTCCTCCAGATGTCCTTCTACTCAATAATTACCTTCTCCTCCAGACATCTTTCTACTCAAGAAATACCTTCTCTGTCAGATGTCCTTCTACTCAGGAAATACCTTCTTCTCCAGACGTCTTTCTAACCAAGAACTACTTTCTCCTCTAGATGTCCTTCTACTCAAGAACTACCTTCTCCTCCAGACATCCTTCTACTCAAGAAATACCTTCTCTGTCAGATGTCCTTCTACTCAAGAAATACCTTCTCCTCCAGACGTCCTTCTAACCAAGAACTACTTTCTCCTCCAGACATCCTTCTGCCCAAGAACCACCTTCTCCACCAGATGTCCTGCTCAAGAACGCCCTCCTTCTCTAGATGTTCTTCGACTTAAGAAGTACTTTCTCATCCAGACGTCCTTCCACTCAGGAAAATGAATGGAAATATACAAAACTATTAAACTTGTCTGTTAGCAGCTTGTGTAGTTTTTGGTTCCAAAGAGCTCCACAACGTCTGTGGTTTGGTTTTCTTTTACTGTCCTGAGGATTAACCAGCAACAAACATTCAACTCCACTGCCTCTCATCATTGCGCTTTTAAATCTATCACCAGTGTTCACCCCCAGATCACCCTTACACACTACAATAGGAAACAGGAAGCCTAGTGCATCCCAAATTTATCAACATTAACATTTTAATATAACATTATAGTCATTATGACTTTTAGAAGAATGGGGTTTTTGGGGAGGTGGGCTAGTGCACTATAGACCCCTGTGGTGCGGCCTAAGCTTTTGTCCTTAATGGCATTTTTTTCCCTTACTTTACTTGTACTTTTATACTTTAAGTAGTTCTGAAAGCAGTACTATTACACTTTTACTGGAGTAAAAAGCTTCAGCTTCAGTTCTACAGAAGTATTTTTAAACTCTAGTATCTATACTTCTACCTGAGTAATGAATGTGAATACTTTTGACACCTCTTTGACACCCATAATCAAGTCTTTCAAGCAGAACCTGCTGTTGATTTCTCCGCTCAAACACAAGGCCAAGATCAGTTGATGTGTTTAAGCAGGATTGCCAATCTGTACTGGACACAAGCCTTCCAAGAACTGTAAACTCCTCGACTGCATGGTCCTTATAGAAACAAATGATTGGTTTTGCTTTAGGAGAAGAACATTCACTCTGCTTCATAAAGAACAAAAGTATGGTGTGTCTGCAAGAAACATCTAATTTCCAATACATAACAGAGTATGTCAATTTAGCACCACTTCCAGTCCCTGCGGGGGTGAAAACCTGAGCCTCCAGGGAGCTTCTGTCTTGCCTGTCAGACTTCATTACCATTCATGGTATCCAAACAGTACAACTTGCGCTGCAGTCAGATCTGAAGATGTTTTGGAATAAGATGAAAAACTGTCATCTGGATGAGCTTCGGACATCTTCCATGTGGAGTTGCACATGACTGAGCACCGAGCTCCAACGCACTTACATTGGAGTCCAGTTTTATATTTAGTTAACCAAATGAAGCTACAACAGGGCTCTGTTTTTAAGATCACGAATCCTTTCAGCTTGTTCACTTGCCTGTTGTGTTAACCTCGTTTGCATTTTGTATGTATCTCTTGGGGGTTTGTATGGGGGGCTGTGAACGAACATAATGACCGCCAATGCTTAGCCTATCTGGTTATCTATAGCTCACCAGTCTAGTAATGCCATTTGTTTGTAGGCATATTTAAGAAACATCCTAGCTCCTAGAAGTAGTGGACTGTAAACAGTGGCGAACCGTGACCCTTAAGCCTTGGCCCTCTACCCCATCACCCCCAACCCCAACCTCCCACACTCACATATATATATATATATATATATATATATATATATATATATATATATATATATATATATATATATATATATATATATATATGTGAGTGTGTGTTAAGAATATTTTAGGCCCTGACTGTAAATTCCTTGGTGGCCCTCAACACCTCTATTTTAATTTCAAAGGTAGAGGCAGTTGCCCATCAAGTTGGGGGTTTCTGGGTTCTTTAGACAACAAGGGACAACAAGAAGGTGTGGTTTACATGATTGAGTCCTTAAGCTTAGTTAGACCTCCTTGGTACAAATATATATAACGCATATATTAAACTTTGTTTCCTCGACTGAGTCTTCACTCCTGTTCTTCAAGAAACCAACACTTTTGCCAGCAGAAGTCAACAGAATATCAATGCAATAGGCTTCCACAGTCCACCTGAGTGTGAAAGATCTGAAGCTGTTTACCTGAACATTAAGCTGCTTGTCACGTCTCCCACCACCATCTCTTCCAATACCAATACACAGCCCACCTCTCTGAACTCCAATTCCCAGCAGGCACCAGCCGATCACATGACTCCCAACCAGGGGCGTAGCTAGCCCTAGTTTAGGGGTGCTTTGAGCCCCAGCACCCTTAAAGATTATAGTAAAAAAAGTTTTTTGTTAAATGTTAAAGCCCCCCTTCCCCTGCTCTGGAAAATGGTATGATCCAGCTTCTCTTTTACTCAGTGCAGCATCGCGAGCACACACGGTGTCAGTGCTTTATCTGACTGCTGTCATGTGTCTAGTAAGTTTTGTAAAGCAGTGTTTTTGTATTTTATCACTCAGAACCAACACATTACAGTCATTATCAGCCTAACTCGAACGCTAACCCATATTTATGATCACTCTTTATTCTGTATTTGTAGCTAGGAGTGAATATCTGATGGTTTATTTTAGTTTATCAGGCTAATGCTGCAGGTGGTCTGTTTACTGTTTATAAAGAGTGAGATAAGCTGTAGCTGCTGTGCTGTTGGTTAGTCTGTGTGTTATTAAAGCCAGTGTGCTAAAGTAGTGCTGTCTGTATGTGTATTAGATAATTAATGTTACAGAATGATAAGATATGAAGAGATGATACTATACTATACTCTGTGTGCATGTGTGTGTGGTCAGCTATAGATATTCAATTCTTTCACCAGAAAAAAGATGCAGGTTCAGGTGAGAGAGTAAGGCCAACATGATCTTGATGGTATGCTCAGAATCTGTTGATAATGGTAATATCTACAATCTACTTAAGTATTTACTGAAGCATTGGTTTAAACCGTAATTGCACTTTATCTTCTAGGAACTATGACTGAGTATTGCATTTATACTGTATGTAGTCGTGTATTTATTTTTATAAATATATTTATTTATTAATGTATTTATTCTCTTCTCTGTAGGTTTTCCAGTCTTACTAGGTGTTGCTCTGTGTCTAATATTATATTTAGTTGTCTTCTTTTTAGGTATCAGCACTGGCCCTGTGTTTAGGGCAGTGTTTGAGTATAGGAGTAGTTTGGATTTAAACCTGTTTGTACTAGATAGAGATTCATACTCTGACCAAACACACAGCACTTACGTAAGTCGCTCTGGATAAGAGTGTCTGCTAAATGCCGTAAATGTAAATGGTAATGATATTAATAACTGATTATTAGAATTGGTGTGTCTGATCTAAATTATACGAATTATTCTGTCATATCACACTCAATCCAAGTCATCTCGTCATCCTATCCCACAGAAAAAGAAGAAGAAAAAAATTATATATATATATATATAAATGTCTTAATACACTTTTTTTAGGACTTTAAAATGTATATTTTTTATGAGCTGTTCTCATTTGTTTGTTCTCACCCCTAAACCTCTAAGCCTACAATCACCCCTGCTCCCAACCCTCCGTCAGCTGAGCACCGGAATTCTAATTACTCACACCTGTGTCTGTCCCTATTTAACCTGCCTGCTTTCATGCTCTCAATGCTAAGTATTGCCACCATTCGTGTGTGCCGACTAGGTGTTGTTTGTATTGTTGTGTTTACCAGTTTTCTGGATTCCGTTTCTCGCCTCTTTTGAACTGTTTACTGTGTTTTTTCTGGTTTTCAACTCGTTTGTATTATGATCTTCCTCTTTTTGCCTATCCCTTGTTTCCGTGTTTTTCTTAGTGATGGCCAGATGATGCCTGATGAAGTCTTGAAGCTTTCCATCCAGCTGGTTAAAAAAAAAGGTTCATTTCTTGAAGCTTCATGTGCACACAAACCCCCCTGCTGGTCAAAACCTTTATTGTTATTTTAGCTAGTTGTGATGGCCTCTCGGCTGTCTTGCAACAAAGTCAGCATGGGAATAATCACGTCCAAGAATATAATAAACTTGATTTTCTGTGGATCATTTATTCATTCATCTAATCTGTTTTTAATTAATGTGTCTGCTCGAAAAACAAGTTCCTCTATGTCACCGGCAAATTGGCAGAACTCCAACATAAAAATTAACATGCACATTTTGCGGGGGTCCATTGCTTTTTATATATGTTTATAATTCACACCAATACTCAAACTACTTCCTGAACCAGCGAGGCTTCAAACGCCATCAGTGACTACTTCTACACACATTAGTGAAAGTATGGGTCACTCTCAGGAGCTCAATGACCTCCAGTGTGATAATGATAGGATGCCACCTGTGTAACAAGTCCAGTCCTGAAATTTTCTCACTACTAAATATTCCACAATCAACTGAGGGATTTGGCGGTTGCCAGGAGAACGGTACGTGTCTGACTGCATTGTTCCAAGTGTAAAGTTTGGTGGAGGGGGGATTATGACCACGCACCAGTGCACAAAGAAAGTTTCTTAAAGACTGTCCTGCACAACCTGATAGAACATTATTGGGATTGATTTGTGGGGACAGTTTGGGGACAGCCCCTTTCTGTTCCAACATGACTGCCCACCAGTGCACAAAGCAGCTCCATAAAGACATGGAGGAGCGAGTTTGGGGTGGAAGAACTTGACTGACCTGAGACTGTGAGCCAGGCCTTCTTGTCCAACATCAGTGTCTGACCTCACAGATGGTCTTCTGGAAGTACGGTCAAACATTCCCATAAACACACTCCTAAACCGTATGGAGAGACTTTCCAGAAGAGGTGAAGCTGTTACATCTGCAAATGTTGGGCCAACATCATATTAAACCCTATAGATTAAGAATGAGATGTCACTCAATTTCATGAGTGTGTAAAAGCAGACTAGCAAACACTTTTGGAAATATAGTGTATGTGACTCACCTCTGCAAGATCTGTGTAACAGAACAGAAAAAAAAAACGTGGAGATCATGATCCATGCTTTTACCCCTACAGAGATCTGAAGAGAATGACCCAGTTTCATGGAAGAGAGTGCAATTCGAAGAGCCCAGTCTGGAACCATATTGATGGTTCATCTCACTACAGAACCGCGCTGTCAGAACATTCACAGAACTCAGCTGTTTTCACATTACCTGGAAATCCATCCCCAGTTTGAGGCTTGAGGTGCCCCTGATATGTGACGCGAACGACAACCTTAATATAAAAATATAGAACCGTGTTTCTGAGAAGTATTTGTGACACGGTTACTCATCCCGGGTCTGTTGTGGGCTTGTTTACTGATGAATGTCAAGCCTGTAATGCCACTTGGAAACACTACTGGCTTCACTTCTGTGAACAAGCGTTGAGTGTTTACATGGTTTACCAGATAGGTTGTTGGATTTCTGCATGAATTTAATCTAAAAATAGGATTAGATCTTCATTTGATTCATAACAGCCGAGAAAGAAAAACAAATTTAACAAATTATGCAAGAAAGAATATATGTTAAATGTCTGTATTAGAAAAGTACATGAACCTCTGCTGGTTTGAGCTCCTTGAGCAGCAATGACTTCAACCAAATGGTTCTTATAACTGTTGGTTTTGGAGGAATCTACAGAACTTCATTAACTGTACAACACTGGTGGGCTTTCTTTTATGAACACCACACTTTAGATTCTAACCCAACGTTTCTATTTAATAAGGTCTGGACTTTTACTCAGCCATTCCAAAATACATCATTTCCTCTGTTTGAACCATTCCTTGTAGACTAACAGGTGTTTTGAGGGTTGTTGTCTTCTTGCGGGACCTTCTGTTGTGGCTCAGAACACTCTTCTTGGCCATGGAGACCAAGTTACTCTCCCACATCAGGTACCTGGACACAATTGTGACCAGGAACTTGAGGAACTTCTGGATCAGCAGGGCCTCCTCCTCACATATCACCAACCAGCTCTCCTGTTTATTTGTGCCAACTGCAACACCCTCAGTTTCATCATGGTGCCATCCAGATGAACCAGCATTGAGATAGGATGGGATTGTTTCAGTTCTCTCTCATAATGACTCATAATGAGAATTAGAGACTGCCTCAGTCAATGACTGCCTCTATCAGTGCAGCTTCTAAAGCTTTATCATCTAGACTTGTTCTCTTAGCTTTTCTTTGGTATGCATCTTAAAAAACTGTAAATACTGTTTGATCAGAGGAGGATGTGTCTCCCTATTGTGAGTCTTGGTTCCTCCCAAGGTTTCTTCCTCCAGTCTGAGAGAGATTTCCTTGCCACCATCACTATCGGGATATATGCTCTAACTGTATGTTTTCAAACCTCTCTAAAGCTGCTTTGTGCCAACATTGTTGTAAAAAGTGCCACACCAATAAACTTAAATTGAATTGAAATTCCAGAGCCATTACTTTTGCTTCATCAAGTTGGGCAATGCCAAGTATCGGCTGGAGTGGTGTATAGCATGTAAAAATGTGGAAAATGTGTTCTGTAGTGATTTATCACACTTTACTATCAGACGGATATGGCTTCGGTGGATAATCCCAGGAGAACACTGCCTATTGGAATGTACAGTGCCAAGAGTAAAGTTTGGTGGAGGCGGAATAATTAGTCTGGGGCTGTTTTTCAGGTTTGAGCTCCTTAGTTCCAGTGAAGAGTAATATGAATGCTTTGTGGCCTTGTTTTTGGGGGGGGTGCCACTTATTTTTCAGCATGCCTGCACAAAGCTAGCTCCATAATAATATGGTTTGATGCATTTGGTGTGCAGAAACTTCAACACTGTTGAACAGCTATGGAATGCATAATTCCCACAGACGCTCACCAAAAACCTTCCCAGACACGAATTCCCCACAGAATCTTCATAGTAATGCCTGTGGTTTTGTAATACGATGTTCAACAAACTCATCTATAACTGTAAACTGTAAACTGAGTCTAGTGTTCACATACTTTTGTCCAAAAAGTTAACATTGACACCATTATAGGACATGAACTAAACATTTTTCAGGTTCCATATTTAGGCATTCCTTGAAGGCTTGGAAAGCCCTGAGGTCCCCCCTCAGACTTCACCCATTACGTCAGCCTCCCCGAACACCATGACCTGAAGCAGTGCCCCATTTCCCCAGCAACATTACACCATCATAGCCCAACTTTTTGAAACCAGGACCAGGTAACTTGAGTGGAAATCTATAGGAAAGTCCCAGCGGCTATCATCATTATATAGACTTGCTTGACATACGTCAATGCATTTTTGTCCATATGTTTGTAGACGCAAGGACGCTTCCCGGATTTGAAAGATGTACCCGGCTGAAACTCGCCTGAACTGACGCCTCTTTCCAATTAAATCGAGTTGGAAGCCAACTTAGGCTGCTTTTCTATTTCGGTGCTGTAGTTTATCTGGCATATCTATGAGTCTGTCTCTCTGATGAAACTGCTGAATATATCTTGTGATAGAAACTGTCCCCCAATTTGTTTACACTGATTCCATCTTGCTGACTCCACCAAGGCAAGTCTCTGCCAAGAGCCCTTTAGGAATGATGCAGCAACTCTGTCACTTAGAGCCTTCGGGACCTTAAAATCGATTGTAATTAAAAACAACAAACGTTGTCCCTGAGCGCACTCATACGTTCATATTGCCAATAATAAAGATGTTTGTTATGTAGAAACTAAAATAATCTACTTCCAGTCTACTTCTCTTTCTCTGAGCATGAGGGCACGGGTCTTTAGGTGGGAATGACATTGCTTGGCGTAGGGCCTGAGAATCTACTCCATCTGGTAGTTAATTACTCTTGAGAAGCTTTCAGTAACTCAATCCTCGGGGCTGTTCACAGGGCATTGATTTCATCACGGTGAATTTTACAGTAAGTAGCTGTGAGATATTGGACGTGTGGTGTTCCACACGTTCTCTCTTATTGTTAGTCTTGATATTAACGTGAAGAGGCTTCTGCCCTTTCTTTATCGGGCGCCCGAGCCCCTCGATTAGGCTCGCGTAAGATGTTCGGTTTGGCCTTAGGTGGTTCTTTTTGCCATTGAAAACGAAAGGATTGGAGCGAGACAACGAAATGCCTTCTTGACCTCCACTAAACGAGCTGACCAACAAATAAATCAAGTAGCCCGGCGAGCCAAGCAGTCTTGCGATCACAGAAAGGCTTCCATTACCATGCAATTAACAATGTAGCGGCGGGTTCGCATTCCTTTCAGGCCTTCCCTTCAGCGTCTCCAGGCTTTGGTCTTTTTAATCAAGACTCTGATGCTTCTATGGTGGTAAAGCTGGAGACTAATCTAATCTAAGCAAGCACCTTATTCAGATGCTGGCCAGGTGCAGGCCCAGAATTTCTACCCACCACCCTCCAACCCCCAAGGCGACTGCATAATTGCCTTCATGCAAATGTGCGTCGCTCGCGAATAAAGTGCAGTGGTTTTGAATTGGCACTTGAGTTCTTCTCTTTAGGCTAGCCACGGCACGTTCATTTAAATATAAAGCCAGGCTACTCGCCGCCGCGGCTGGATATTTTAAATCAAGTGGTTTTTTTTTTTAAGCGGCCCGAATGAACACAAAATGCACGTTAACATAACACCTACTTGGCGAACGGTGCCAAGACTTCCATTGTGGCCGAACTGGCGTTGGCCGAACTCATGGTGGTAACATTTAAATTTTTCGTCCTCCATAAAACCAGCTGGACGCCAGCTGGGCGTCTAGGAAAGCACATTGAGGATTGGACAATTAGCGGCAAAGCGACGGCGTTGAATCACACAGAAAGAGATTCTCGTCTCGTTCGCCTCTGTTGACTCTGTATCTGCGCAGCTGGGCTATTTGGTTAGCACGGCCGGACAAATGCAGTCCCTGGGTAGGCGCTTGATTTAATCTCTCACGAAAGGAGGGTTAGAGTTCACTGTGGTAAGTTAAACTCGCCGGCCTTGCAGGGTAGTGAGGAGAGAGAGAGAGAGAGAGAGAGAGAGAGAGAGGTTGTTTATACTGAAGATTGACACCAGCCCTTCACTGCACTAAGCCCTGACTCTCTCTAGAGACTCCGAGCAGCTCAAGCATCGAGACGAGCACAGGCGGGCTGGAATCTACCCGCGGTGCTCGCTGTGATATCTGTTATTTGGCTGTCAACTCTCGCCGAATTATGGGATGATTGCTGCAGCGGCCAGGATTCTCATTCTGAGCATGCTCCAGAGTCCGGCCACGCCTCTGTGTTTAATTTTCGTCGCTAAATCCATAACGAGCGGCATTTCTGTGCACGCGGAATCGCAGAACCGCAGCCCATGGACGTTGGGAATAATGAAAATGTTTGCTTTGATGTCTAGACATACACTGAATAAGGGTTTGAATACTGGCGTGGTAAGGATAACAGTGAATCCTTTGTAATGTAATGTCTAACCTTAGATTTAAATGCAACGCCTGCATTACTTCAGCTTTAGCTGCATTACTTCCCATTTAAATCCAACGGTTGCATTGTTTCTGCTTCAATTCAAAAGCAACTGTGCATTAATGTGATTGCAGTTGAAATGCAACAGTGGATTACTTCAATGTTGATTCAAATGCTGTTTTAGTTCTGGCTGCATTATTTTCAAATGCGATAGCTGCATTATTTCACTTTCCATTTATATTCCATGGCTGCATCAGTTTCAGTTTAAATGCAACAGTGTGTAGATTTGATTTCAGTTCAAATGCAAAAGATCAATTTTAGTTTAAATCCAGTGAGAACATTGTTTAGCTGCATTATTTCAGGTCTAGTCCAAATGTAATGGCCGCAGTATTCCAGCTGTAGTTTAAATGCGATGGCTGGATTATTTGCATTTGAACTCAAATAGCAAAGCTGATTATTTCAATCATAGTTCTAATGCAGTGGCAGCATTGTTTCAGTTTCAGTTCAGACTGCATTATTTTAAAATGCAATATTTGCATTATTGCATATTCCATTTATATTCCATGGTTGCATTATTTCAGTTTGAATGCAACAGTGTACTGATTTGACTGTAAGTCAAGTGCAATATTTCAAATCCAGTGGCAGCATTAAAATGCAACACCTGCATTACTGCACTTCCCATTTAAACTCAACAGAAGCACTTTTTTGCACTTTGATTCAAAAGCAATAGCTTATTATTGCAAATTCAGGTCAAATGCAGAGTCAGCATTATTTCAGTTTCAAATGAAATGCACTGGCTGCATTATGTTTAAATGCAATATCTGCATTATTTCACATTTTGTGTGAATGCGACAGCTGCATTAAATCCGATTTTTTTTTCACCTCAATTCAAAATCAATATTCCATGGATGCATTATTTTAGTTCAGTTGAATGCAAAAGTGTACTGATTTCAGTTCAGTTTGAGTTTCATTCCTTTTAAATACATTTAAATGCAACACCTGCATTACTGCACTTCCCATTTAAAACCGATAGAAGCACTTTTTCGCTCCTTGATTCAAAGGCAACAGCTTATTATTACAATTTCAGTTCAAATGCAGTGTCAGCATTATTACAGTTTCAGATGAAATGCACTGGCTGCATTATGTTTAAATGCAATATCTGCATTATTTCACTTTCTGTTTATATTCTAAGAGCTGCATTATCTCACTTTCTGTTTGAATGCAACAGCTGCATTACTGCACTTCCCATTTAAATCCGATAGCATTTTTTTCACCAATTCAACAACAACAGCTGATTATTTCAGCTGCAGCTGAAACGCATTGGCTGCATTCTTTGCAAATACACCGGCTGCATTATTTCGCTCTTAATTCAAAGGCGCTTTTCCTTCTACAGGCCTCTGGAGTCTCATTCATGTTCGGTATTACCAAGCCAGCCAAACCCAGGGGTAACCCACCTCCTTGGTTCATTTGTATGATGTCACTTTTGGTTAAGGCTGTGCCACCGACACCGGCGAGCTCGTATGCTCGAGTGGTTCATTAAAGCCGCCGTCACACGGGCCGTGCAAAAAGGGAATTGCAGACAGCTGGTCAGTTAGCGGAGCCGGCGGATGCCCTCTGGCAGTCTTGCTCTTATTCCATCACTCTGAGGCACAAACGGATCTTCAAGAGCACAACTGTCGAGGCAGCGCCGAAGACGAATAGAACAGTCTCTGGGGTTCCGGCCCGCTCTCGGTCCCCGGCCTTCACTCCCCCCAGAGCACCACCATCAGCAGGAAAAAACACTCTTAGCAAAGAGGGTCCTATATTAAGATACAACCAGAACCCTCTGTGAGGTAAATTTCTTAAACAAGACCAAACATCAGCTTCTGGAACAGAGAGATACACATTGAGGCGTCCAGCATTTTACTTAAATTCTCATTTAATTTTGGTAATTAAGTCCAAATTAACTATTTGTCAGAATCGGGGCAACAATTAGAGATTATATTTCTCTTCTTTCACTTCTTTACCTTTATTACAACTACAGTTCTATTCCAGGAGACTCACTTTCAGCTTCCCAAAGAAACTGAAGAACCAACAACACCTACAAAGTTCAGCCCTTAGAAGCTGGTTCCATTTTCTGCTTGTCATGACTGAAGTAAACACTAGAGATGAACCGATCAGGGTTTTTGAGGCCAATTCCGATCACCGCTCAACTTTCAGTGCGATCAACCGATAGCCAATATCGGTCGAGGGTGGGGCTATAGGCCAGGGTAGGCTACATGCAATTATTAGCGCAAGCAAGTCATGAAACATGGTTATCTAGAACTATAAACTCAATCACTCTGGCTGTGGTTCTTTAGCTCTCTGGCTGTTGCTGTTCTGTTAATACCGGTCAGATCTGGTCTGTAGGTGTTCTGGGTTGTTTGTTTTGTGTTAGCTGTGTGTGCTAGCTCTGCTGTTTACTGATACTCACTGTATTCAGCCGCGTGGTGTCTCTGAAGTGCTGTATCAGATTAATAGTGTTAAATGTCTCTATCCGGGTTCCCCACGAGACACATTGATTTTACAGATCCTACAGAACGCCTGGATGAGTCTGAGTCACATATGGCAACAAACTGCCAGACGGACGATGTTTTCTATCAGCATGCGGTGGCGTAACCTGTTCTCGCAAGCCCGTTGCTTTAGTCAGTCCGTTGAAAATGAAAGGGCATCTAGTGGTTCAGATAGGAATTGCTCCTCTTCCTGGATGAAACGCTAGCTGTAAATACAGAAATTAGGCTTATTTGTTTAATGCCATCGATCGACTCTCGGGATCGGCAAACCTAGAGAAATATCACCCAATCACCGATCACATATTTTGATTAAAAATCGGCCGATACCATTCTCTCCTGTTCTCTCCTGAAATGTTGCCATTGAGGAGATGCTTGTGTTTCTTTGGACAGCAGTGGCATTAATACGTTATGATTGATAATATGATGGCCTAAACCCAAAACTTCCCACAGGAGAAGGAGCCTATCTTACTTGTACTGTGTTTTTACAGTTCCATATAGAAGAAATAATCGGTAGAATATGTTATCTCTCATATGTCTGAAGAACAGCCATGGTATTTAAAGAACGGACCTAGAGCTGGGAATGCAAAGGTTTTCACATTGGCTGAAACCTCTCCAGACAGGATGTTGTGAAAGATGTTCTTCACAACATTGCTACAGAATAAACAACATATACAACAATAAATAGTTAAATGCTAGACATTTCAGCATTTCCTGTGCAGACACAGCATTAGTATTCTGATACAGTTAATAAATTAGTATTCATTTAGCGTTAGTATTCTAATACTGTTAATAAATATTTTTTTTTTATTAAAGATTAAAAACTGTTGATACAGACACGTATTTACTTCAGCTGTAGTGCTGTAGCAGTGAATGCATCATTAGTACCTGTTTTAACTACATGCAATATTTTGTTGGTTATATATATATATATAACACAGCAACTGCCATTTACATTGTGTAAAAATATATACATACATACATAAAATATATACATACACACACAGGTGAGTCATATAATTATGTCAACGTTATGGTCTGGGGTATGTTTTCACTGCTTTATCTAAACTCACTCATCCAGGTGGAAGACACTCTCAACAGATTGTCTTCTCTGGAGTGGATGAGATCTTCCAGCAAGACAATGCGACTCGTTACACAACTAGAAATGTCCCACACTGGTTGGAAGAGCTGACCAAGACTGCCAAGTCCTACCCTGGACCCCTAATTCCTCAGACAATTAAATATCTGTGGGCCCACCTGGATGGTGGTGTTGGCTCTAATATATATATATATATATATATATATATATATATATATATATATATATATATATATATATATATATATATTGTAACAGGATCTAAAAATATGATTGGCTTGTCATGGTTGAACATACTCCCTTTTTAAAAGAACCCACCAAAAGCCCCAGCCCCCCCCCCCGAAAGTCTTAGCTTCTTAATGGAATGTAAAGATGTCTGTCAGACTGGAAGAAAGATTGCGTTAATAGAAATCTGCTGCTCAGTTCCCGAGACAGAAACACTGCAGGCGTTTGTTTGTGACTGATCTGCGCGAGGAGCGAACGTTAGGTGCATTTTCAATTCAGCCTACCTTCAGCTCCGCTAATGAGTAAGACAAGGAGAGTCTATTGTGAGTCTGAATTCAAGACGACTCTGACGAAGGTACACAATGAGATTTAATTAAAAGTGTCTCACTCCTTGTTTAAATTTTAATTTACCAAACGAGTGAGTGCTTCCAATATTCATCTGAAAGTGCCAACAGGCGCCCATGTTTCTGCCTTAGTGCAAAAAAAAACAAGAGGAGGGAAGAAAAGAAGAAGTTCCAAAGTGTTTGAAATGCAAAGTGTCAGTTAACAGCGTCGCAGTGAAATAATGAGTAAAACAGGTTTTTTGATCTACGACTTCATCCCTATGAAGAGCAAGAAGCCTCCAGGATGCAAGGACTCATGCTCGATTCGTGCCACAGGACAAAACTGTCTAAGCAGTAGAAGTAAAAACGTGGTCTTATGACTGAGATGAGGATAAAAATAGTCTTGTAAACAACTAGAACAGTGCATTTCCTGTACATAAATGACAAATAGAGGAGTACAGGTCAGTATGTCTGTGGATTAGTGTTTGGGGATCTGCGCTGAGTGAGTACAGGCAGTTTGGAGGCTGTAGGTTGAACGAAACCATAATGCTTTGGTTTGGCCGAAAATCAATGGGAGCCTATGGGAGGAACGAGGGATGAATAAAAGACAAAACTATAGGAGTGCGGGTCAGCATATCTGTGGATTAGTGTTTGGGGATTTACTTTAAAGAGGTACAGGCAGTTTAGGGGCTGTAGGTTTAATAAACCCATGAGGTTTGGGTGTGACTGAAAATGAATGGGAGCCTATTGGGAAAAAAGAGGGATGAAAAAAAAAGACAAAACAGACGAGTGCAGGTCAAACCAACACTGCAGTCATGGTCGGGGTTCTGCCCTAAGTCAGTGTATGCGAAATGGTGTCTGTCCATCAAGCAGAAGTTCAGTAGATTGGCGTGCACTTTTTAATCTTATTCATTCTCTATGGGAACAAAAATACAGAAAATTTCTGTCGTTTTCCGGAATCAGTAAAGTTCACAATCAGAATCTCACAATCAGAATCACAATCTGGAGCTGGAACCAAGTTGATATCTTGAAGACTGCAAGACAAGCAGGTATAAAGCAAAAACCAATTAACAACAATAATAATTGGTTTCAATTCAGTGCAGAAGCTGTTTCTATTTCCAGGGCTGTATTATTTCAGGTTTCAGTTTGAATGCAACAATACATTGATTTGATTTCAATTCTGAAGGTAAATTTTTGTTAAAATCCCTTTTTTCATCGATTTCATTAGTGTCAAAGGATCAACAGTGTCAGCAGTAGAAGTAAAAACGTGGTCATATGACCGAGATGAGGATAAAAAATAGTCTTGTAAACATTGTGAACAAATTTTAAGACCATTTTT
This sequence comes from Megaleporinus macrocephalus, assembly GCA_021613375.1. NCBI lineage: Eukaryota > Metazoa > Chordata > Actinopteri > Characiformes > Anostomidae > Megaleporinus > Megaleporinus macrocephalus. The sequence goes on from CM038713.1 coordinate 42,881,269, forward strand.
ACAGAATTTAAAGCATTATCAATTTTTTTATGGAGGCCCTCATTTGTTCAGTTTCAAACCAAATATGACAGATATGACAGATATGGCTTTATATGTAGCAGCTCAACTAATATGAATTTGTTCAAATGCAGTAGCTGTGTTATTTATGTTTCCAATTAGCTGGGAAAATTTTCTGGTTCCATTGATTTCCATTACAAATGAAGAATGTATCAGTTCTCTCCTGTAAAGTTGCCATTTTGCAGATACGTGCTTTTCTTAGTAGTGACGGCACTTTGGCCAGCATGGTGGTGTAGTGGTCAGCACTGTCGCCTCACAGCAGGGTTGGATTCCAGGTCCGGGCCGTTCTGTGTATGTTCTCTCCGTGCTTGAGTGGGTTTCCTCCAGGTACTCTGGTTTCCTCCCACAGTCCAAACACATGCATGTTAAGATCCTCACTCTAAACTGCCCGTAGAGTGTGTGTTGACCATGCGATGGACTGGCGACCTGTTCATGGTGCACCCCATCTTCGCCCAATGATGCTGGGATTGGCTCCAAACTCCCCCCGTGACCCCGACTAGAAGATAATGGATGGATGCATCGTGCATGTAATGTACAATCACATGGTGAACTTTAGTATTAACACAAATTGGTCAACCTCACCATCCCTAATTGCAACAGACTCAAATACCCAGCTTAGATCCAAAAGCAGGTTTTAATGACAAACAGCCTGCAAACATGAGTCCATACAAGAAGCAGGACGATAATCCAAAACTCACAGGAGGGGAAACAGTCCAAGGTTGAAGGCAACAGAACAAAACAAAGCAAGGCCTAGAACTGAAGTAGTCAGTATACACAATACTTGGCAATGAGGTACGTACTAGGAAGCTTAGATAAAGTTTTTAAATAACCAACAATAAGTTGCAGGTGTGAGGAGAAAACATGTGGGGGAGAGAGCGACCTCTGGAGGCAAATCTCCAGGCATATTTTTGACTCTATTATACAACCATAACAAACTAAAAACCATCATAACCAGTATGTTCATTATGTACAGAACTAATGTTTTTATATAGAGCTCTTTGGTTTATATCGTTACTGTGCAAAGAAATGATAACTTTACAGGAGAGGCCAAAAACTGTCTTTACTTTCAATGTAAGTCAATGGATCCAGAATTGTGTCCAAGGTATTTTGGAGCATTTCCATTGGTCCATTCATCATGAAACTTCCACACAATGTAAGCATCAGCTGTCGTGTTCAAATGATGAAGAAAAATAAATATTGACAAAAAATATATATATATATCTTGTTCTTTGGAACGCAACAATATGCAGCCATTGCTATTCCTGAAGAACCCTTGCAGACCTATCATTCATAAGATAACAGAATTATTTAGTTTAATTCAAATTTGGGCAGTTTAATAAGCCTAGACTTAATGAGCTAATTGGGCACAACAGTGGAAGCACACGTGACCAGACAAAGAAGTCCCAGCACTCCTTCAATGCAGCCCCTCTCGATTCCCCTCACGTGCGGGTGGTGCATCTCATCCATGCAGCTGCTACCTGTGGAGAATGCTGAGTTTTGAAAAGCTGACCAATGGCTAAAAGGAGTGTGATGCATCACTTTGGCAGTGAACAAAGCCAGTCAAGAATCTATCCATTCCAATGCGCAGTGTGTTTGAAATTTATATAGATTTCTTCCACTGCCAGAAAATGGCATAACAATAACAAATGGTTGCAATCTAAGCAAGTTCCCAATGATTCATTCTCAGCGTGAGCGGAACAGTGAGTGTTTTGTCTCACTCTGATAAACGAAAATAGATGCATTCAATAAAGATGACAAGCAATTTTAAATGCCACATTTTTCCGTCTCAGTGGGTTTCTTTTGTGGAGAAATACATATATATTTATTTATTTATATATTTTTATGGCCTGGCTCTATACATAACTGACAATCAGAACTGCCACCAGCCCAGACTGTTATAACTCCCTCTCTGAAGCGAACTAGAACAGAAGACGGCACATAAACAGGCTCTAAAGAATAAGGGAATTTTTGCCAGCAGTGAAGCGAAGACTAACACATATAATTACACAATGCTTACGGTTAATACTCAGCGTGATTTCTTTTCATTCGTTTCTGTAAACATGTAGTAGAAAGAGACTTACAGGTTTGTGTCGAGACACAGTTCGGCTGTACATGAATGAAATAAAACAGCTTTAACTCTTGTGTTGCCAACGATGGACATGGATCATGGAAGTTCCAGTTGCTGTATTCACGCTATTTTCCATGACAACACTGGGGCGGCCATCTTTGTTTACTTTGTGTGAGGACTTCCGGTGCGCCCGCGGATATGTTGATACTAATTACAAGCAAAAACGACAACAAACATATAAAATGACTAGCATTATATTATTATAAAGTGGTAGATAATGGATGGATGGATGGATTATGGTTTACAAAGTTACTGTTAAGAGTTAAGATTCATTGAGTACCAAACGTTGTTGTCCATGAGGGAAAAATTAATAAGATATGGACCAAAAAACATCACCAAAAATTGCAGAGTAGAATGTAAACACAAGACTTCTCAATGAGATATCCCTCCATCCATTCATCCATTCTCTTCCACCTTATCCCGCTAGTCAGGGTAACAAGTCTTTACCCAATTAGCAGTTTTAAACTTAAGGGGTCAGCATTTATGATAGATAGATAGATAGATAGATAGATAGATAGATAGATAGATAGATAGATAGATAGATAGATAGATAGATAGATACTTTATTGATCCCGAAGGAAATTTAGCAAAAACAAAGTACAACACCCAGTATAAAGAAGAATAAAGAATTCCAATAGTCAAAAAGAATATATACAAGAGCATATGAAAACAAAACTATACACCCTGACTGAGGGTAAAAAGGTAGTGCAGTAATAAATTAGGTAATGTGTACGAGAAAAACGGGTATCAGCAGATACATGACTGTACTTGGATATTTATTACAAAATAAATAGATGTGCAAAGATTGTATTAAGTTAATGTTAAATAGTGTTTAAAAGTGTCCAGGAGTGCAGATATACAGGATGTACAGCAAAGTGTCAATAGTGTCTATGAGTGCTAGCGGTTTTTTAAGCCTCAGGCTATTGTTTTGGATAGCTGGCTGGTATGCTAAAACGTTGGTCGCCTGCAGTGGGCGGTGTGGTGATTTTTGGAGAGACAGCTGGCCCAAGAATGCTGCAGAGCTTGGGGACAAAGACAAAGACAATGTAGTTGAGACACGATTGAGACCAGGGTTTGAGAGCTTATAGAACGTTGATACTGCAGTCCTTCAAATATACGCTTTTTTCTTTAAACTGGTCTCCCTCTTCATTCTGATGACTGATTATTGAGAGAGCATCTCAATAATCTTATGAGGAGAGACGAGGAGAGAACGCTGCTACTTACACAGCTGCCTATATAGTCGGTGCACTACTTAGGCAGCTCACTAGGGTTTGAGACAGAGCCACTGTGAACCCATCAGGAATGTGTAAGCACTTTAACATCCATTCTGAGTGTAACTGGGAAACTATGAAGTGGAGTAAGACGGGGAGCAACATGATATTTAGTTTCCTTGTTTCAGGTATTTGCAATGAGTTGCTTTTGATTAAACCAAGGACTTCTGGGACTTGAAGTCCCCACGAACGGTGGTGCACCAGCCGAACCCTTACCACTTTAACTTGCCTATAGATGTTTGAGGGAGTCTGGAGAACAGAGCATGAACAAATCAGCTTTCCAGAATCTGTCAGATGGGCAGTATTAACTAACTAATTTATGTTTAAGCTGTTCTAGTGCATGTTTAATTGACCAAACTGAATGTATGAAACTGGTAGAAGGTTATAAACATACGGCTTCCTGTCCCTGTGCATCAAAGAACCATGTTCCTCTGTAACGATGTAGGTGCTGAGGCTGGACGCAACTGCAAGTAAGTCTTATTGACGTGTTTTACAGAGTGCGAGAATTGATTAGCTGAAGCAAGTATAGCTGAGAGGAGGAGGAGGACAAACTAAAACCAGACACTAAACAATAAACCAGAGGCAGCAAGCAAACAGTCACTGGCAGTGGAAGGTGAGATACACATAGCAAACACAGGGTTATAAATACACTGAGAACAAACAAGAAACTCTGGGGAGTAATGCTGAAAGAGTGGGGCTAGAGACAAGACAAAGGTGAGACAAATAACAAGGAGGGAGGACAACAAACAGAATACATGGCTGGACTGGGGCAGGAACAAAAAACAGCATATAGTTGAAGCACAACTGTAAAATAAGTATTTCTACTGTATATGTACTGTATTTATACTGTATGCTGGAGCCAATCCCAGCATCATCAGGCGAAGACAGGGTACATCATGGACTAGTTGCCAACACACTCACACACACACTCACACCTACGGGCAGTTTAGAGTGAGGATCAACCCAACATACATGTGTTTGGACTGTGGGAGGAAACCGGAGTCTCCGGAGGAAACCACTACACCACCGTACTAACCACTACACCACCGTACTAACCACTACACCACCATACTGACCACTACACCACCATACTAACCACTACACCACTGTACTGACCAGTACACCACCGTACTAACCACTACACCACCGTACTAACCACTACACCACCATACTAACACTACACCACTGTACTAACCTCTACACCACCATACTAACCACTACACCACCATACTAACCACTACACCACCATACTAACCACTACACCACCATACTAACCACTACACCACCGTACTAACCACTACACCACCATACTAACACTACACCACTGTACTAACCTCTACACCACCATACTAACCACTACACCACCATACTAACCACTACACCACCATACTAACCACTACACCACCGTACTAACCACTACACCACCACACTAACCACTACACCACCGTACTGACCACTACACCACCATACTAACCACTACACCACCGTACTGACCAGTACACCACCATACTAACCACTACACCACCATACTAACCACTACACCACCGTACTGACCAGTACACCACCATACTAACCACTACACCACCATACTAACCACTACACCACCATACTAACCACTACACCACCATACTAACCACTACACCACCGTACTAACCACTACACCACCATACTAACACTACACCACTGTACTAACCTCTGCACCACCATACTAACCACTACACCACCATACTAACCACTACACCACCATACTAACCACTACACCACCGTACTAACCACTACACCACCACACTAACCACTACACCACCGTACTGACCACTACACCACCATACTAACCACTACACCACCGTACTGACCAGTACACCACCATACTAACCACTACACCACCATACTAACCACTACACCACCGTACTGACCAGTACACCACCATACTAACCACTACACCACCGTACTAATCACTACACCACCATACTAACCACTACACCACCGTACTAACCACTACACCACCGTACTGACCAGTACACCACCATACTAACCACTACACCACCGTACTAACCACTACACCACCGTACTAACCTCTACACCACCGTACTAACCACTACACCACCGTACTAACCACTACACCACCTTACTAACCACTACACCACCGTACTAACCACTACACCACCGTACTAACCTCTACACCACCGTACTAACCACTACACCACCTTACTAACCACTACACCACCATACTAACCACTACACCACCGTATTAACCACTACACCACCGTACTAACCACTACACCACAGTGCCACCCAACTACACAGTAGTCCTACACACCATACAGGGCTAAGGCAAAATCGGAAAGTCTTAAACAGGCGAGGGTCAAAACCAGAGATCACCAGGCAAACAAACCAGAAAGGGCTAAGCAGAGACATAAACACTAGGTCTGTAACCAGGTAAACATGGCAACCAATACAAAAGGGCAAAGCAAAAAGGAGGAAGTCGAAAAATGGATACGGGTCAATAACATGAGATCAATAACAAGAACCGTTCTGTAAGGCACAGGATAACAGGCACAATACTTCACAAAGCAGAAGTCCAAACGCTGAGCTTGAATAGCGTGAGCTTTATCTATACCGGACAGCTGACTGGGAGTCCGGAGTCACGTGATCCCAAGAGGACTGCTGGGAAATGGAGGAAGCAATAGGCGGAAGTAACAAGTCCTGTGCTGCAGCATTGGGGCATGGTATAGAGCAGAATTAAACATCTGTTTGTGTTTAAAGAATGTTTAGAGGGTCTTTTAGAAATGAGCTCATTTGCTCTGATGCAGGTTTACATACTTTAAACATTCTGACCAGCAGCTTCATGAGGAGCCACAGGAGCTGCTTCTCTAACAGGACTGAAGAAGATGTGAAGAAGTGTAGATGCTGAGATCTTGTTCTGATAAACAGGTTTGGGGGTTTTATAGATCTTATAAAAATATACATTCTCAGTTTTACATTTAAACACACTCAAATGTTTATTTTAGAACAATTTACTTTTTAAACACGTCTTTCAACACATTCAGATCAAACGTCTTTATATTTATAATATACACTATATTGCCAAAAGTATTCGCTCGTTTGCCTTCACACGTATATGAACTTGAGTGATTCTTAATCCATAGGGTTTAATATGATGTCGGCCCAACCTTTGCAGCTATAACAGCTTCAACTCTTCTAAGAAGGCTTTCCACACAGTGGGTTTCCTCTGAGTACTCCTCCCACAGGTTTCTTCCCACAGGCCAAACACATGCATGTTAGGTTGATCCTCACTCTAAACTGCCCTGGGTGTGAGTGTGTGTGAGTGTGTTGGTCATGTGATGAACTGGCGACCTGTCCATGGTGTACCTCGCCTTCGTCCGATGACGCTGGGATTGGCTCCAGTGACCCCGACTGGCGGGATAAATTGGAAGATAATGCACAGATGGATGTTCGAGTGTGTTCAAACTTTTGAGGCTTTAGATCGGTTGGTGAACTTCTAGAATGTTCAGTTTGGTATAGGTGACGATGAAGGTCAGTGGGTCTAATCATATGGTGAATTTATCTTGTGTACATTAATCTTAATCTTAAGCCTTCCTTGTGAAATGCATGTCGACCAAAAGAGATTTGTAAAGATGGCTTGCTTACTTGCTCAATGAGCTGGAAGATGTTTGGACATTACCGGTCCACTGTCAGGCAAGTAGTGTACAAACAGAAATTCAAAACCATTGTTACTCGTTCCATGAGTGGTCATCTGACTAGAGTAAGATGTACAAACTTCTGCAAGATCATACAGAACCCTCAGGGTAACATCTCAGAATCTGTAGGCCTGGCTAAAGTCAGGTTTCATGAATCCACCATCAGTCAAACACTGAACAGAATCAGAATGTATGGAAGGATTGCATGGAGAAGCCACAACAAACACTACAAAACAAATATTTCTGCTTGTTAAAAGTTTCCCAAGGACCACGTAAAAGAGGCAGGAGAGTTCTGAAATAGTGCTATGTGGACATGTAAGGTTTTTCTGTCTACATAACATTGTTTAAGAGATTTTAGATTTGGCAGTAACCCAACGCTGCTTTCCAACATCCAAACTGTGAAACATGGTGGTGGCAGTTTCATAGTTTGGGGCTGGTTTGCTGCTATTGTAGCAGTACAGACTGCCTACAGACTTATTTGATGTGCATATTAGGCCACTTAAGAGTTTCTGAAGAAAGAATTGCATTTTTTAAACTGGGTTCTGTCTTTAGGCATCCAAGAAAGCCCACCAAGCATTTCTTCAAGACGTCAATGTGCAGTCAACACTTACAGCAACTGTTTAGTCAAAGTCATTGCTGCTCAAGTGGTCCAACTGGTTCCTGGAGGTTTGCATACTTCATCCATCCATCTATCTATCCATCCATTATCTTCCTTCTTCATTCTTCATTCTGCATTATTCTGTGCTGGTTTGTGGGGTAGTTAGGGCAGAGTTGATGTTTACTATGTACTGGAGTTGTATAGCTGTCGGTGACCAGCACTGTCAGCTGTAGTGCAGTGCAAGAGCTGAAGAGAACCTCCATGTTGAGGAGGTGGATGCAGAACCTTGTCTTTCTGTGCCAGTACCTTGGAGGAAAGAAGGACCTTTGTTTATTGGAAGAGTGGACATTTTAAAACCCCCCACGTCACATACCCCAGGGACTCTATGTGGACTTTGCATGGTCACCAAGACTGCTAGATTTATTTTGTAACCCCAGTTATGTGTGTGTTGGAACAGTGGACATTTTAAAAGCCCCATGTCACGTACCCCAGGGACTCTATGCGGACTCTGCATGGTTTATTTTGTAACCCCAGTTACTCGAGCGAGAGTAACAGATTACAGAGCAAATGGAAAAAGGGCAGTGGCTTCTGTTTTGAAGTGACAAAGCTTTTTTCTACCGTGAAGCCATGAATACATTAATAGTACATGGTAGCTGATTTATAAGCATTATTCAGAAGATCCTCTGTTTATTTTTTTCATTGCTTTCATTGTCTCAAAACACAAAGAATTCCAGTCGTTAGTGAGAGCGGTGTGAAAGAATATGACCGGAGGGCATTTGGATCTCATTTCTGAGCTTGACAGCAAATCTGTATAAATTTTTAGTCGCTTGCAGTTCTTTCTGTTAAGATCTCTGTGCACTAACAAGACAAGCGGGGTGCAGTGTGGATGTGCAGTAGTGAAGCCAAAAATATGTCAGGGGTTCCGCTGAACAAGCTCATTGTGCAGTGTGGCTTAAAGCTTGTGACCTGTTTAGCATATTGTGAATTTCTATACACGTGTGCTAAAATGCAATCAGATCTCCATTGAAGTAAAAAAAAAATAAAACTTGATGTGGAGTGTGGATGTTCTCCCTATGCTTGGGTGGGTTTACTCCGGTTTCCTCCCACAGTCCAAACACATGCATGTTACAATAATCGCTCACTCTAAACTGCCTGTAGGAGTGAGTGTGTGTTGGCCATGCAATGGACTGGTGACCTGTCCATGGTGGACCCTGCCTTCACCCAATGACGCTGGGATTGGCTCCAGCTCTCCTGTGACCCTAACTTGCGGGATAAAGCAGAAGATAATGGATGGATAGATGGATGGATGAAGTATGCAAACCTCCAGGAACCAGTGGGACCACTTGAGCAGCAATGACTTTGACTAAACAGTTGCTGTAAGTGTTGATTGCACATTGACGTCTTATAGAAATACTTGGTGGGCTTTCTTGGATGCCTAAAGACAGAACTCATGTGCAGTGCTGGATTAACAGTACAAGAGACAACCAGTCGAAGGTTTAGTAATAATAACACTAATAATAATATTAGTGAATAATTGTGAAGACTTGAGAATATGGAATGAAAGTCTGAATATATGGAATGAAACTTGAGAATAAAGAATGAAAGTCTGAATATATGGATTAAAACCTGAAAATATGGAATGAAAGTCTGAATATATGGAATGAAACTTGAGAATATGGAATAAAAGTCTGAATATATGGATTAAAGTTTAAGAATATGGAATGAAAGTCTGAATATAAGGAATGAAACTTGAGAATATAGAATGAAAGTCTGAATATATGGATTAAAACTTGAGAATATAGAATGAAAGTCTGAATATATGGATTAAAACTTGAGAATATAGAATGAAAGTCTGAATATATGGAATGAAAGTCTGAATGTATGGAATGAAACTTGAGAATATAGAATGAAAGTCTGAATATATGGAATAAAACTTGAGAATATAGAATGAAAGTCTGAATATATGGAATGAAACTTGAGAATATGGAATAAAAGTCTGAATATATGGATTAAAGTTTAAGAATATGGAATGAAAGTCTGAATATAAGGATTGAAACTTGAGAATATAGAATGAAAGTCTGAATATATGGATTAAAACTTGAGAATATAGAATGAAAGTCTGAATATATGGATTAAAACTTGAGAATATAGAATGAAAGTCTGAATATATGGAATGAAAGTCTGAATGTATGGAATGAAACTTGAGAATATAGAATGAAAGTCTGAATATATGGAATAAAACTTGAGAATATAGAATGAAAGTCTGAATATATGGATCAAAACTTGAGAATATAGAATGAAAGTCTGAATATATGGATTAAAACTTGAGAATATAGAATGAAAGTCTGAATATATGGAATGAAACTTGAGAACATAGAATGAAAGTCTGAATATATGGAATGAAACTTGAGAATATGGAATGAAAGTCTGAATATATTGAATGAAACTTGAGAATATAGAATGAAAGTCTGAATATGTACACCACCATACCGTCTGAATAATAGAATGAAAGTTATATATATATATATAAAACCAAACTTCTGCAGAAATACTTGTAGCATGAAAAACCTTGTGCTCAACTGAAATCCTGCATGTTTATGTTTTGGCTATGTCAGTCTGTATTGCTTGATTTCTGTTATCTTGTGATTTTAGCAAGGCTTAACGTCCAACCACATCGTAAACCTGCACAAGAGCTGCTGCATGCATCTTTCACTAATTAACTTCTAGCCCTCTATCTCATTGTTTCTTGTTGCCTAGGAAACAATACACATCTATTACAAAGTACGAAAACAAAAACCACCAGCAAACAGACAGGCATTATTAATGGTGTGTACGATTAGTAATTGTTAAGACCACAATTCTTAGCAAGAACAAGAAGATCTGTGTCTTAAAAAGTCAAGTTAGAATGTCTTCTATGTCACTGTCATCGCGACCATCATCACTGCTCCATGGGGTTTGCTGTTCTCTTCAGGTGTTTGCCTGCAGAAGACTGACTCTTGTGCTGGCTGGTGCTTTAGCACAGCAGCTAATTAGAAATGACATGTGAATAACCGCATGCCTCGTTCCAGTAATATAAACTTGGGTGGCAGTTTAGCATTATAAAGGTCAGAAGTGAGATGCCTGATTAGGCAGATTGAGTACAGCTTCGTAAAACCATCACAGTGATAAAATGCTAAGGGGTGGGGGTCTCAACGCACGTACCATATGACCCACCCTGTTTATGTTCACCCTTTGCAATTTATGCGCAGTGAAGTTCTAATACCATGTGGTTGGTATAGTGTAGTGGATGGTATAGTGTAAAGGATGGTATAGTGTAGTGGACGGTATAGCGTAGTGGATGGTATAGTGTAGTGGTTGGTATAGTGTAGTGGACGGTATAGCATAGTGGATGGTATAGTGTAGTGGTTGGTATAGTGTAGTGGATGGTATAGTGTAGTGGATGGTATAGTGTAGTGGACGGTATAGCGTAGTGGACGGCATAGCGTAGTGGATGGTATAGTGTAGTGGATGGTATAGTGTAGTGGATGGTATAGTGTAGTGGATGGTATAGTGTAGTGGACGGTATAGTGTAGTGGACGGTATAGCGTAGTGGATGGTATAGTGTAGTGGTTGGCATAGTGTAGTGGTTGGCATAGTGTAGAGGTTGGTATAGTGTAGTGGACGGTATAGCGTAGTGGATGGTATAGTGTAGTGGACGGTATAGCGTAGTGGATGGTGTAGTGTAGTGGTCGGTATAGTGTAGTGGATGGTATAGTGTAGAGGATGGTATAGTGTAGTGGATGGTATAGTGTAGAGGATGGTATAGTGTAGTGGATGGTATAGTGTAGAGGTTGGTATAGTGTAGTGGACGGTATAGCGTAGTGGATGGTATAGTGTAGTGGATGGTGTAGTGTAGTGGTTGGTATAGTGTAGTGGTTGGTATAGTGTAAAGGATGGTATAGTGTAGTAGTTGGTATAGTTCTCCAACCATTTACCCCAGATAAAAAAAAGGGAAGCATTTTTGCACAAAGCATTGCACTAATAACTTTACTACCTCACTGGACTCTATTTATACACATTGCACAATTTGCACACAACCAGCAATTATTTATTATTCTCTGTCTGTACTGTGTTGTGTTGTCTGTCCGCACTTGTTTGTTTGTGTTGCACTTGTGTCTGTATGCACTGTCTATGTTGCACCATGGTCCTGGAGGAACGTTGTTTCGTTTCACTGTGTACTCTGTATGTAGTTGAAATGACAATAAAAACCCACTTGACACTTGACTTGACTTGAGGTTGGTATAGTGTAGTGGACGGTATAGCGTAGTGGATGGTATAGTGTTGTGGACGGTATAGCGTAGTGGATGGTGTAGTGTAGAGGATGGTATAGTGTAGTGGATGGTAAAGTGTAGTGGTTGGTATAGTGTACTGGTTGGTATAGTGTAGTAGTTGGTATAGCGTAGTGGTTGGTATAATATAGTGGATGGTATAGTGTAGTGGATGGTATAATTTAGTAGATGATATAGTGTAGTGGTTGGTATAGTGTAGTGGATGGTATAGTTTAGTGGATGGTAAAGTGTAGTGGATGGTATAGGGTACTGGTTGGTATAGTGTAGTGGTTGGTATAATTTAGTAGATGATATAGTGTAGTAGTTGGTATAGTGTAGTGGATGGTATAGTTTAGTGGATGGTAAAGTGTAGTGGATGGTATAGTGTAGTGGATGGTATAGTGTAGTGGTTGGTATAGTGTAGTGGTTGGTATAGTGTAGTGGATGGTATAGTGTATTAGTTGGAATAGTTTAGTGTATGGTATAGTGTACTGGTTGGTATAGTGTAGTGGTCGGTATAATTTAGTAGATGATATAGTGTAGTAGTTGGTATAGTGTAGTAGTTGGTATAATTTAGTGGATGGTATAGTTTAGTGGATGGTATAGTGTAGTGGATGGTATAGTGTGGTGGTTGGTATAGTGTAGTAGTTGGTATAATTTAGTGGATGGTATAGTTTAGTGGATGGTATAGTGTAGTGGATAGTATAGTGTGGTGGTTGGTATAGTGTAGTAGTTGGTATAATTTAGTGGATGGTATAGTTTAGTGGATGGTATAGTGTAGTGGATGGTATAGTGTGGTGGTTGGTATAGTGTAGTGGATGGTATAGTGTGGTGGTTGGTATAGTGTAGTGGATGGTATAGTGTAGTGGATGGTATAGTGTATTAGTTGGAATAGTTTAGTGGATGGGTATAGTGTAGTGGATGGTATAGTGTATTAGTTGGAATAGTTTAGTGGATGGGTATAGTGTAGTGGTTGGTATAATTTAGTGGTCAGTATAGTGGATGGTATAGTGTACTGGTTGGTATAGTGTAGTGGATGGTATAGTGTAGTGGATGTTATAGTGTAGTGGATGTTATAGTGTACTGGTTGGTATAGTGTAGTGGTTGGTATAGTGTAGTGGTTGGTATAGTGTAGTGGATGGTATAGTGTAGTGGATGTTATAGTGTACAACTTTCACCTACCTGTGTACAGGTACACTGTAACACTACCATTAATGTACAGTAGGAAGAACCAACCAAGCACTGAGCTGTAGCCCAGTTGAATGAAATAAATTCACCTACTAAATCTAATAAACTTGCTATCTAGCTTTTTCTGCTACAGTTTGAGAGTGGTTGCACCAAGAAGGATTAAGCTTAAACTTGGATGAAATCAAGGTTTATCTTTTTTTAATCCTGTTGCACCAAACTTTAAACCTAGTTTAAAAGTGGTTCAATTTAGAAGGTTGTTTTAATCCTGGATTTCTGGATTAACAGTAAATCTAGATTATACTTAATCCTGTTGCACCATTACTTTTAACTCAGACTTAAACCTGATTCATGGATTAAAACAGTTGGTGTTCTCTGCAGGACAGAACATCTGTCTATATATATATATATATATATATATATATATATATATATATATATATATATATATATATATATATATATATATATATTTATATAAATATATGTAAAGTTATCATTTGGTTTTTCTTAGGGGTGGTGAGGTTGACCAATTTGCGTTAATAATAAAGTTCACAATGTGATTGTGCATGTGATACTTTGTTACCTGTTTTTCTTTGGACAGCGGCGGCATATAACGCACCTGAGTACATCATCGGTCTAATAGAGGGGTGGAAGCTGGCTACAGGTGCAGAGTAGCTTTATTTGGGGCCATTAATACTCAACATCCAGACAGTTGGTGGTTTTCAGTTAAGGGATTTTGATGCTGTTGGAAATCCAGAATGAAGGAGATGTTTTGGTGAACTGAGCAACTAAAAAAGATCACAACACACATGCCTTTAATATAAGACAGAATAATTATTATAGAATTATTATACTAATTATTTTTATTATACGTGGGCCTGTTTTGTTCTTTAGTGTTTACACACATACAACAAAGCCCCTTCTTTAAAGGTCACATGACATTAAGTGAGAATTGTTGCTGGCCTCATAAGAAGCATGATATTAATTATTTCTTAACCCAAGTCGTTACCACAAGTGGGTGAATTATGTCATATAAATTATGTATATATTCCTTTTAAATTCTATTTAAATTCAATTACAACAGCAGCACAGCTGTAATATGCACTCCTGCCCCCACGGCATCATTCATTATAATGAGCTGCTACTGTTTCCTGCCATGTACACTACTGCTGCTATATTAATATCTTTTATTATTTTAGATACACATGCAAGTATTTTTTAAACAGAAATATATATTTTTTTTTAAAAATGGTCACCTCACAGCAAGATGATCCGAGATGGATTCCCGGTCCGGGCCGTGTGTGCGTGAGTGTTGGTCATGCTATGGACTTGCGATCTGTCCATGGTGTACCCGGTCTTCACCTGATGACGCTGGGATTGGCTCTAGACCCCCAGTGACCCCGGGATAAAGTGGACAAAAATGGATGGATGGATGATTAAATATAAACTGTAATTATTTACAGTACCGAGTCGAGTTATCTGCCTGGAGATTCAAAGTCCAGAGCATTCTTTAAAGTAATTAAATAATTAATATAATTATTTAAAAGTATTTTTATTTATATTATTTATATCTAATTGATAAATATTTATTTCATTAATTAATTTCAAAATTTCTACTAATCATTTGAGACCAGCCAGCACATCATAGTACTGTTAAATATGTGTCTATGACTGAATTTAATTTAATTAATTTAATTAAATTTAATTAAATAATTTAAACCAACTTTATGAATGCACACAAATATTACTTAAACAAACATTTGACTGTATTTAAATGTAAAAATGAAAATGTATATTTTTATAAGAGCTATAAAACCCCCAAACCTGTTTATTAGAACAAGATCTCAGCATCTACACTATCTTCTTCAGTCCTGTTAGATAAGCAGCTCATGTGGCTCCTCATGAAGCTGCTGGTCAGAATGTTCAAAGTATGTAAACCTGCATCAGAGCAAATGAGCTCATTTCTAAAAGACCCTCTAAACATTCTTTAAACACAACCAGATGTTTAATTCTGCTCCAGGAATAATTCCATACTTCTTATTCTATAGTTCTGATCTCTTCACACTTATTCACTAATATTATTACTATTAATATAGTACACATAAGAAGAATCTGCGTAGGTGTGTCCAAACTAGTGGAAAAAATATAAAGCTTGACATCTGTCTGTTAAACTCATTAAGTAAACTGTAATTAAAGTGTTTGGTAATGAGATGTATTTGCATGTGACTGTATTGTTATTGTTACGTCTCCTTGTCAGCACGTTCCTTCACACTTCCTTTGTGTCGAGTCCTCGTCATGTGTCTACAGTCAGCGGAAATGTCACCGATTCCCAGCGGTCATCTGTTGTACACTGTTGTAAGGGCAGGTACGGCTTCCTCTACTAGACAGTAAGGCTCCAAATTAGCCCCATACATCTCTATGGAACAAGCCACAGAAAGAAACATGACATGAGCAAAAAGGTCAACACGTTCATAAAGGCTGCTCATGAAGTCATCGGTCATTAATTAGTGGAGCGGCAACACCTCAATTTTGAGATACGCTCTCAGAAAGAAAGGAAGCTGACATGGCTTTTCGATGTGCAGAACAGAAAGATGCCCATCATTTGTATGGAAACGTGTATTGTTTTAGATGATGTTCCATCCATCCATTATCTCCTGCTTTATCCTGCTAGTCAGGGTCATGGGAGGGGGCTGGAGCCAAGCCCAGAGTCATCAGGCGAAAGCGAGGTACACCATGGACAGGTCACCAGTCCATCACATGGCCAACACTCACACCTACAGGACCAGGAGTCCCACCCAGATCATCTTACTGTGAGGAGACAGTGCTGACCACTACACCACCATACTGACCACTACACCACCATACTGACCACTACACCACCATACTAACCACTACACCACCATACTAACCACTACACCACCATACTAACCACTACACCACCACACTAACCACTACACCACCATACTAACCACTACACCACCATACTAACCACTACACCACCGTACTAACCACTACACCACCACACTAACCACTACACCACCATACTAACCACTACACCACCATACTAACCACTACACCACCGTACTAACCACTACACCACCACACTAACCACTACACCACCATACTGACCACTACACCACCATACTAACCACTACACCACCATACTAACCACTACACCACCATACTAACCACTACACCACCACACTAACCACTACACCACCATACTAACCACTACACCACCATACTAACCACTACACCACCGTACTAACCACTACACCACCATACTAACCACTACACCACCATACTAACCACTACACCAACGTACTAACCACTACACCACCATACTAACCACTACACCACCACCGTACTGACCACTACACCACCATACTGACCACTACACCACCGTACTAACCACTACACCACCGTACTAACCCCTACACCACCATACTAACCACTACACCACCATACTAACCACTACACCACCATACTGACCACAACACCACCATACTAACCACTACACCACCATACTAACCACTACACCACCATACTGACCACTACACCACCGTACTAACACTACACCACCGTACTAACCACTACACCATCGTACTAACCACTACACCATCGTACTAACCACTACACCACCGTACTAACCACTACACCACCATACTAACCACTACACCACCGTACTAACCACTACACGACCGTACTAACCACTACACCATCATACTAACCACTACACCACCATACTGACCACTACACCACCATACTAACCACTACACCACAATACTAACCACTACACGACCATAATAACCACTACACCACCGAACTAACCACTACACCACCATACTAACCACTACACCACCGTACTAACCACTACACCACCACCATACTAACCCCTACACCATCGTACTAACCACTACACCACCATACTAACCACTACACCACCATACTAATCACTACACCACCGTACTAACCACTACACCACCGTACTAACCACTACACCACCGTACTAACCACTACACCACCATACTAACCACTGCACCATTGTACTAACCACTACACCACCATACTAACCACTACACCACCGTACTAACCACTACACCACCACCGTACTAACCACTACACCATCGTAATAACCACTACACCATCGTAATAACCACTACACCACCGTACTAACCACTACACCACCACCGTACTTACCACTACAGCACAGTAGTTATTATACTATGGATTATTACTCACATCTGATTGGGACTGAAACACAGTCTACAGGAAGAGTGTGCCACTGGCCACAGCAGCTTTTGTGTAGTCACAAAGAAATAACTATCACAGCAATGTGCTGCCTCACCTGTTCCACTGTGCTTTGTAGGAACACCTGTGAACGCAGGTCAAGGCACATTAATATTGAATGTGTCCCAAGGCCGTTTCTGCCGTCCTCTGTGCCTACGCAGACAACATAGCACGCATGAGGGGCCCCTGCAGCTTATACTGGGTTAAACCAGAAAATAAATGACTCTGATGTTCTACGATTTTACACACGGTTGCGCTGGTCATCAATCAACGAGAGGCTTTGCAGGTGAACGGAATGCAGTGAAGCCACATTAAATATTACACATGTTCCAGAGCACATCTGGTTGATGGTGAGCTGGTGGCAATGCACGTCCATCAGATCAAATACAATTAACTTGCCTTAAAGTGTTCTAAAACGTTTGACTGGTAGTGTATCTAAAACGTTTGACTGGTAATGTATCTAAAACGTTTGACTGGTAGTGTATCTAAAACGTTTGGCTGGTAGTGTATCTAAAACGTTTGACTGGTAGTGTATCTGAAACGTTTGGCTGGTAGTGTATCTAAAGCGTTTGACTGGTAGTGTACTAAAATGTTTGGCTGGTAGTGTATCTAAAACGTTTGGCTGGTAGTGTATCTAAAACGTTTGGCTGGTAGTGTATCTAAAACGTTTGACTGGTAGTGATCTAAAATGTTTGGCTGGTAGTGTATCTAAAACGTTTGACTGGTAGTGTATCTAAAACTTTTGATTGGTAGTGATCTAAAATGTTTGACTGGTAGTGATCTAAAATGTTTGGCTGGTAGTGTATCTAAAACGTTTGACTGGTAGTGTATCTAAAACTTTTGACTGGTAGTGATCTAAAATGTTTGGCTGGTAGTGTATCTAAAACGTTTGGCTGGTAGTGTATCTAAAATGTTTGACTGGTAGTGTATCTAAAACGTTTGACTGGTAGCGTATCTAAAACTTTTGACTGGTAGTGTATCTAAAATGTTTGGCTGGTAGTGTATCTAAAACGTTTGGCTGGTTGTGTACTAAAACGTTTGGCTGGTTGTGTATCTAAAACGTTTGACTGGTAGTGTACTAAAACGTTTGACTGGTAGTGTATCTAAAACGTTTGACTGGTAGTGTATCTAAAACGTTTGACTGGTAGTGTACTAAAACGTTTGACTGGTAGTGTATCTAAAACTTTTAACTGGTAGTGTATCTAAAACGTTTGACTGGTAGTGATCTAAAACGTTTGTCTGGTAGTGTATCTAAAACGTTTTACTGGTAGTGTATCTAATATGTTTGACTGGTAGTGATCTAAAATGTTTGACTGGTAGTGTACTAAAACGTTTTACTGGTAGTGTATCTAATATGTTTGACTGGTAGTGTACTAAAACGTTTGACTGGTAGTGATCTAAAACGTTTGGCTGGTAGTGTACTAAAACGTTTTACTGGTAGTGTATCTAAAATGTTTGACTGGTAGTGTACTAAAACGTTTGACTGGTAGTAATCTAAAACATTTGGCTGGTAGTGTATCTAAAATGTTTGGCTGGTAGTGTACTAAAACGTTTGACTGGTAGTGTATCTAAAATGTTTGACTGGTAGTGTACTAAAACGTTTGACTGGTAGTAATCTAAAACATTTGGCTGGTAGTGTATCTAAAACATTTGACTGGTAGTAATCTAAAACATTTGGCTGGTAGTGTACTAAAACGTTTGACTGGTAGTGTATCTAAAACATTTGGCTGGTAGTGTATCTAAAATGTTTGACTGGTAGTGTTATAAAACGTTTGACTGGTAGTCTATCTAAAACGTTTGACTGGTTGTGTACTAAAACGTTTGGCTGGTAGTGTATCTAAAATCTTTGGCTGGTAGTGATCTAAAGCCCTCCCCCACCAACTAGGCTTAGTGGTAGCTGTTCCCTGAACAGTTCCCTGCAAAGCTCATTCAGCTTTGACTGTTCACCATACTATTCTATGTAAACATTCACTCAACTCAAATTTGTGGGCTGTGCACTAAGCTAATCTCTCCAAACGGGTTTGGCTTCCTTCAGCGTTAGCTGTTCACCGAACTGTTCCCTTTCGCAGCTAATTCAGGGTTTGCTGTTGACCCGGATTGTTGCTTTGGCTCTTTGCTAAACTGTTCCCTTCCGAAGCTGGAAAAATGTTTGCTCATTCACTGAACTGTTCCAGCCAAGTTTCACTCATCATAAGCTGTTCACTGAGCTGTTCTCTCTACAGTGCATTGGGGTTAGCTGTGGGCTGGACCACAGCTTTCAGAGTTCACTCAGCGTTAGCTGTTCACTGAACTTGTCCCTCCAACCCTCCTTCAGCTTCGCCTGTCTGCTGAGATGTTCTCTCCAACTCTCATTCAGCTTTTGCTGTCCGCTGAGCTGTTCCCTCCAACCCTCATTCAGGTTTCGCTGTCCACTGAGCGATTCCCTCCAACTCTCATTCAGGTTTCGCTGTCCGCTGAGCGATTCCCTCCAACTCTCATTCATGTTTCGCTGTCCGCTGAGCTGTTCCCTCCAACCCTCATTCAGGTTTCGCTGTCCACTGAGCTGTTCCCTCCAACCCTGATTCAGCTTTGTCTGTCTGCTGAGCTGTTCCCTCCAACTCTCATTCAGCTTTGCCTGTCCATTGAGCTGTTCCCTCCAACTCTTTTTCAGCTTTGGCTCACTGCTGAGCTGTTCCCTCCAACTCTCATTCAGCTTTGGCTGTCTGCTGAACTGTTCCCTCCAACTCTCATTCAGCTTTGCCTGTCCGCTGAGCTGTTCCCTCCAACTCTCATTCAGCTTTGGCTGTCCGTTGAGCTGTTCCCTCCAACTCTCATTCAGCTTTGGCTGTCCGTTGAGGTGTTCCCTCCAACTCTTATTCAGCTTTGGCTCACTGCTGAACTGTTCCCTCCAACTCTCATTCAGCTTTGCCTGTCCGTTGAGCTGTTCCCTCCAACTCTTATTCAGCTTTGGCTCACTGCTGAGCTGTTCCCTCCAACTCTCATTCAGCTTCGCCTGTCTGCTGAGATGTTCTCTCCAACTCTCATTCAGCTTTTGCTGTCCGCTGAGCTGTTCCCTCCAACTCTCATTCAGCTTTGCCTGTCCGTTGAGCTGTTCCCTCCAACCCTTATTCAGCTTTGGCTGTCTGCTGAGCTGTTCCCTCCAACTCTCATTCAGCTTTGCCTGTCCGCTGAGCTGTTCCCTCCAACTCTCATTCAGCTTTGGCTGTCCGTTGAGCTGTTCCCTCCAACTCTCATTCAGCTTTGGCTGTCCGTTGAGCTGTTCCCTCCAACTCTTATTCAGCTTTGGCTCACTGCTGAGCTGTTCCCTCCAACTCTCATTCAGCTTTGGCTGTCCGTTGAGCTGTTCCCTCC
Source organism: Megaleporinus macrocephalus (assembly GCA_021613375.1). NCBI lineage: Eukaryota > Metazoa > Chordata > Actinopteri > Characiformes > Anostomidae > Megaleporinus > Megaleporinus macrocephalus. The sequence continues at coordinate 42,902,157 of CM038713.1, forward strand.
AACTCTCATTCAGCTTTGGCTGTCCGTTGAGCTGTTCCCTCCAACTCTTATTCAGCTTTGGCTCACTGCTGAGCTGTTCCCTCCAACTCTCATTCAGCTTTGCCTGTCCGTTGAGCTGTTCCCTCCAACTCTCATTCAGCTTCGCCTGTCTGCTGAGATGTTCTCTCCAACTTTCATTCAGCTTTTGCTGTCCGCTGAGCTGTTCCCTCCAACTCTCATTCAGCTTTGCCTGTCCGTTGAGCTGTTCCCTCCAACCCTTATTCAGCTTTGGCTGTCTGCTGAGCTGTTCCCTCCAACTCTCATTCAGCTTTGCCTGTCCGCTGAGCTGTTCCCTCCAACTCTCATTCAGCTTTGGCTGTCCGTTGAGCTGTTCCCTCCAACTCTCATTCAGCTTTGGCTGTCCGTTGAGCTGTTCCCTCCAACTCTTATTCAGCTTTGGCTCACTGCTGAGCTGTTCCCTCCAACTCTCATTCAGCTTTGGCTGTCCGTTGAGCTGTTCCCTCCAACTCTCATTCAGCTTTGGCTGTCCGTTGAGCTGTTCCCTCCAACTCTTATTCAGCTTTGGCTCACTGCTGAGCTGTTCCCTCCAACTCTCATTCAGCTTTGCCTGTCCGTTGAGCTGTTCCCTCCAACTCTTATTCAGCTTTGGCTCACTGCTGAGCTGTTCCCTCCAACTCTCATTCAGCTTTGCCTGTCCGTTGAGCTGTTCCCTCCAACCCTTATTCAGCTTTGGCTGTCTGCTGAGCTGTTCCCTCTATCTCTCATTCAGCTTTGGCTGTCCGTTGAGCTGTTCCCTCCAACTCTCATTCAGCTTTGGCTGTCCGTTGAGGTGTTCCCTCCAACTCTCATTCAGCTTTGGCTGTCCGTTGAGCTGTTCCCTCCAACTCTCATTCAGCTTTGGCTGTCCGTTGAGCTGTTCCCTCCAACTCTCATTCAGCTTTGCCTGTCCGTTGAGCTGTTCCCTCCAACTCTCATTCAGCTTTGGCTGTCCGTTGAGCTGTTCCCTCCAACTCTCATTCAGCTTTGGCTGTCCGTTGAGCTGTTCCCTCCAACTCTCATTCAGCTTTGGCTCACTGCTGAGCTGTTCCCTCCAACTCTCATTCAGCTTTGCCTGTCCACTGAGCTTTTCCCTCCAGCTTTAATTCAGCTTTGGCTGTCCACTGAGCTGTTCCCTTCTAAAGGTACTTGAGGGCCAGCCAGACTGTTCCCCTCAGAGTTCACTTGCCTTTACTTTAGCTGTTCGCTGAACTCACTTCCCTTGAAAGCCCACTCGGCATTGTCTCTTCGCTGAACTGTTCGCTACACTCAAGTACAAGTCACAAGTTACAGGCCAGCTAAGCACTCCAGTGTGTATGCTACACTTGTCCGCGGGGTGTAACTGGCGTCCATTACTCTTGTTAGATCCAAGCGAGCAGCACACGGCCACCTGTATACCGTTTCACGTTTGATGCAAATGGGATTATGCCTTTTTTTTTTTCTCCACCCACATGCCACACACTTTCAACTGCACTGAGCCTGGTGACTCAGTTGGCACAGGCATTTGAAGCGCTGACTGACTAAATAAATATCACTTCATTATGCATTCGAGCAAAACCTCGCACTATCGGAAACAAAAACTGCTCATGCCGTCTTTCTCCAACCATTTAATTGATTCGTGCACTTTAATTACAGCTGCCTACGTTCATTGATCAAACTGAACAAACGCTGCTCGCGCTGATTTGGAAAATATTTAATAGAGAACTGCATATACAGTGAATTAGTCCAGCCTGTGAAGGAGCAGTGGTGCGGTTTATAAACCATCCCCGCCGTGCTTTGGGCGTTCACCGCCCCTCACGTGTGGACAAACCGACTCTGATGGTGACTCTGGTCACGCCCAGTTGACAAAAGTTATCTTTTTTTTAAACTTTTTTAAAGTTTTCCGGTTTTTTTTGGAGTTGAATGAGGTTTGGGGCGGCGCGGTGGTGTAGTGGTTAGTATGGTGGTGTAGTGGTTAGCACGGTGGTGTAGGGGTTAGTATAGTGGTGTAGTGGTTAGTATAGTGGTGTAGTGGTTAGTATGGTGGTGTAGTGGTTAGTACGGTGGTGTAGTGTTAGTATGGTGGTGTAGTGGTTAGTATGGTGGTGTAGTGGTTAGTACGGTGGTGTAGTGGTTAGTACGGTGGTGTAGTGGTTAGTACGGTGGTGTAGTGTTAGTATGGTGGTGTAGTGGTTAGTATGGTGGTGTAGTGGTTAGTACGGTAGTGTAGTGGTCAGCACAGTGGTATAGTGGTCAGTATGATGGTGTAGTGGTCAGTACGGTGGTGTAGTGGTTAGTATGGTGGTGTAGTGGTTAGCACGGTGGTGTAGGGGTTAGTATAGTGGTGTAGTGGTTAGTATGGTGGTGTAGTGGTTAGTATAGTGGTGTAGTGGTTAGTACGATGTTGTAGTGGTTAGTATGGTGGTGTAGTGGTTAGTACGGTGGTGTAGTGGTTAGTACGGTGGTGTAGTGGTTAGTACGGTGGTGTAGTGTTAGTATGGTGGTGTAGTGGTTAGTACGGTGGTGTAATGGTTAGTACGGTGGTGTAGTGGTTAGTACGGTGGTGTAGTGTTAGTATGGTGGTGTAGTGGTTAGTTCGGTGGTGTAATGGTTAGTACGGTGGTGTAGTGGTTAGTACGGTGATGTAGTGGTTAGTATGGTGGTGTAATGGTTAGTACGGTGGTGTAGTGGTTAGTACGGTGGTGTAGTGGTTAGTACGGTGATGTAGTGTTAGTATGGTGGTGTAGTGGTTAGTATGGTGGTGTAGTGGTTAGTACGGTGGTGTAGTGGTCAGCACAGTGGTATAGTGGTCAGTATGATGGTGTAGTGGTCAGTACGGTGGTGTAGTGGTTAGTATGGTGGTGTAGTGGTTGGTATAGTGGTGTAGTGGTTAGTATGGTGGTGTAGTGGTTAGTATGGTGGTGTAGTGGTCAGTACGGTGATGTAGTGGTTAGTATGGTGGTGTAGTGGTCAGTATGGTGGTGTAGTGGTTAGTATGGTGGTGTAGTGGTCAGTATGGTGGTGTAGAGGTTAGTATGGTGGTGTAGTGGTTAGTACGGTGGTGTAGTGGTTAGTATGGTGGTGTAGTGGTTAGTATGGTGGTGTAGTGGTTAGTATGGTGGTGTAGTGGTCAGCACTGTCTCCTCACAGTAAGATGATCTGGGTTGGATTCCCGGTCTGGGTGGTTCTGTGTGGAGTGTGTATGGTCTCTCTGTGTTTGAGTGGGTTCCTCCAGGTACTCCGGTTTCCTCCCACAGTCCAAACACATGCATGTTAGGATCCTCACTCTAAACTGCCCGTAGGTGTGAGTGCATAATTAAATGTTGGCCATGCAATGGACTGGTGACCTGTCCATGGTGTACTCTACCTTTGCCCGTTGACACTGGGATTGGTTCCAGCCCCCTCGTGACCCCAACTAAGCGGCAGATAATGGATGGATGGAATGAGGTTTGGATGGAAAAGCTCAGCGAACAGCTAACACTGAGTGAACACTGGAGGCAATGGTCCAGTCGACAGCTAACCCTCAATTAGAGTAAGTGAAAGGAGGAGTCCAGCCAACCCTCATGTAGTTTCGCAGGTAACAGCTCAGCCGACAGCTAAAGCTCAGTAAGGTTTGGAGGGAAAGGTTTAGTGACCAGTTGACCCCAAACCAGCCTACGTTCATTGATCAAACTGAAAAATTGCTGTTTAATAGTGAACTGCATCGACAGTGAATTAGTCCAGTCTGTGAAGGAGCGGTGATGCCGTCCCCGCAGTGCTTTGGGCGTTCGCCGTCCCTCACGCGTGCACAGACCGACTCTGATGGTGACTCTGGCCACGTCCTGTTGACAAGAGTTAACACACCCATGTGTGATCTTTCACTAATGGCGTATTGATATTCCAGTTACCGCCTGCTTCCGCAACAAACAGACACTTGAGATGGTCACCGCTTTAAAGGGATGTCCAGCATTCCGGGATGAAGGCGGAGGAATGTGTGAGGCACCTGCAGATGCGAAATGGAATCTGGAAATACAATTTCCCTTACGGAGCGGCCCGCCGCAAAATGCAACCGCTGATTGCGTTTACGCGGGGCGGCCCACTCTCGGGGAGAAAACGAGGAGCTGATGTGAAATGTTAGAGTTGTCGGAGGAATTGGAGGAAAAAAATACAGGTGGTGGATGTGGAATAGATAAAAACAACAGCAACAAACCCCCTTCCAGTCTGAACAGGTCCATGGCATTTGCATAGATGTCACTGAATTTCAGAGAAGTGACATCATCAGATCTGATTAGAACAGATGTAAATAATCAGACATACCATACAAAGTAACATGAATATCTTATTGTGAGAGAAGTAGATCAAATCATGAGCTCCAGTTTGAAGAACAATGATCACTGTATTGGTCCAAGGTGATTGCTGTAATGGTCAGAGTTGATCGCTGTAATGGTCCAAGGTGATTGCTGTAATGGTCAGAGTTGATCGCTGTAATGGTCAGAGTTGATCGCTGTAATGGTCCAAGGTGATTGCTGTAATGGTCAGAGTTGATTGCTGTAATGGTCAGAGTTGATTGCTGTAATGGTCAGAGCTCATCACTAACAGTCAGAGTTGATCACTGTAATGGTCAGAGTTGATCACTGTAATGATCAGAGTTGATCGCTGTAATGATCAGAGTTGATCACTGTATTGGTCCAAGGTGATTGCTGTAATGGTCAGAGTTGATTGCTGTATTGGTCCAAGGTGATTGCTGTAATGGTCAGAGATCATCGCTGTAATGGTCAGAGTTGATCACTGTAATGGTCAGAGTTGATCACTGTAATGATCAGAGTTGATCGCTGTAATGATCAGAGTTGATCACTGTAATGGTCAGAGTTGATTGCTGTAATGGTCAGAGTTGATTGCTGTAATGGTCAGAGCTCATCACTAACAGTCAGAGTTGATCACTGTAATGGTCAGAGTTGATCGCTGTAATGGTCAGAGTTGATTACTGTAATGGTCAGAGTTGATTGCTGTAATGGTCAGAGTTGATCGCTGTAATGGTCAGAGTTGATTGCTGTAATGGTCAGAGTTGATCACTGTAATGGTCAGAGTTGATCACTGTAATGATCAGAGTTGATCGCTGTAATGATCAGAGTTGATCACTGTAATGGTCAGAGTTGATTGCTGTAATGGTCAGAGTTGATTGCTGTAATGGTCAGAGCTCATCACTAACAGTCAGAGTTGATCACTGTAATGGTCAGAGTTGATCGCTGTAATGGTCAGAGTTGATCACTGTAATGGTCAGAGTTGATCACTGTAGTGGTCAGAGTTGATTGCTGTAATGGTCAGAGTTGATCACTGTAATGGTCAGAGTTGATCGCTGTAATGGTCAGAGTTGATCGCTGTAATGGTCAGAGTTGATCACTGTAATGGTCAGAGTTGATCGCTGTAATGGTCAGAGTTGATCACTGTAATGGTCAGAGTTGGTCTCTGTAATGGTCTCTAACTGAGTTCCTAAGAAAACAGCCCAACTGGTCCAGAAGTCAGCAGCTCGGATCCTAACAAACACTAAACAGATCTCAGATCAGTCCTGTTCTAAAAGATCTGCACTGACTACCTGTATCTTTTAGAACTGACTTTAAACTTCTGTACTCGTCTATAAAGCTCTAGATAATCTAGAACCTGCTACATCACAGAACGTCTCTCTGTTTATGTTCCAGCTGCTGATCTTAGATCTGCAGATACTGACCTTCTGTAAAAACACCTTCAGTAACATACAGATAACCTGGAGACACTCTTTAAGTTCTTCTGCTTTTAAACTGTGGAGCTCAGTTCAGCTTTTATTAGACAGTCAAGCTCAGTCACTTTTAATAGAAGTTTAATAAACGTCTCTCTGTAACTCAGCACTTCATTAACACTCTCCATCGTCTTATACTAATAAATCTGATCTGTGGCTTTAGCTAATTAACACTCAGTTTCTGCTGACACTGACGAAAACTGTCAGTACAGCATGTTCAACTGCTAAACATATTAAAAGTGCTCTAGAAATAATGTGTATTATTATTATTATTATTATTATTATTATTATTATTATGTAGTTACTATGGTGGTGTAGTGGTTATAACGGTGGTGTAGTGGTTAGTACGGTGGTGTAGTGGTCAGTATGGTGGTGTAGTGGTTAGTATGGTGGTGTAGTGGTTAGTATGGTGGTGTAGTGGTTAGTACGGTAATGTAGTGGTCAGTACGGTGGTGTAGTAGTTAGTATGGTGGTGTAGTGGTTATTACGGTGGTGTAGTGGTCAGTACAGTGGTGTAGTGGTTAGTACGGTGGTGTAGTGGTTAGTATGGTGGTGTAGTGGTTAGTACGGTGGTGTAATGGTTAGTATAGTGGTGTAGTGGTCAGTATGGTGGTGTAGTAGTTAGTATGGTGGTGTAGTGGTCAGTATGGTGGTGTAGTGGTCAGTATGGTGGTGTAGTGGTCAGTATGTTGGTGTAGTGGTTAGTATGGTGGTGTAGTGGTTAGTACGGTGGTGTAGTGGTTAGTACGGTGGTGTAGTGGTTAGTATGGTGGTGTAGTGGTCAGCACTGTCTCCTCACAGTAAGATGATCTGGGTTGGATTCCCGGTCTGGGTGGTTCTGTGTGGAGTGTGTATGTTCTCTCTGTGTTTGAGTGGGTTCCTCCGGGTTCTCCGGTTTCCTCCCACAGTCCAAACACATGCATGTTAGGATCCTCACTCTAAACTGCCCGTAAGTGTGAGTGTGTGTGTTGGCCCCCACCTTCGCCCAATGCCACTGGGATTGACTCCAGCCCCCATGTGACCCCGACTAGCGGGCTAAAGCGGAAAATAATGGATAGATGAATTTATTATTATTATTATTATTATTATTATTATTATTAAGGTGCTTCCAAGCCAGGCCCGTCTCACTGCACTTAGCAGTAATGCCTATATGTCATTCGTCTACATGTCATTTGACACCACCAACTAATCAAGAGTTGAGTTCATTGGCAACTAATTTGATTATCAATTTTAATCAACTATGCCAAATAGTTCTTGCAGCCCAACGTTACGGTCACACATACAGTTGCACACCGTTCGCATACGCTGTATAGAGAAGCATTAACTACAATGAGAAACTGTAGAGCAGCCCATACATGCATAGCCTACCATGCACAGTAACTAGAGTCAGCTCAACCACATGACTAGTTGCATATAATACAATAGGGAGCATGTAATACTGATCACCACTCCACAAAGAGCATCAAACACTAACGAAGCTGGAACCGGACCAGAGCCTGTGCTTGTGTATGGTTGAGAAACATGGATATTGTTCCATCCTGTAAGTTCTGATTACAATGAAAACCCATAAGTAAGGCCCTGTGTTCTCTGGAGTGATGATGGAGCTCCATCCAGTACCTTTGGGATGAGCTGGAATGATTCAGAACTGATCATCCAACATCAGTACCTGACCTTATTAATGGTCCTGTGGCTCCAGCATATGTTCCAGCGTCCAGCATAAGGCCTACCAATATGAGTAGAGGCTGAACAAACTAACTTACTAATCAGGTTATTCGGTTTCGGATAATATGGATATCTGAAGTGTTGAAACTGATTTAAAATATATATATATATATTCCAACGCTGCTGCAACACGTAGCAGCCAAGAAGCTGTTTGCCATAGATACAGCCACTGATGGTATCAGGTGACACAGAGAGCACAGGCCCTGAATGAACACGGTAACAATGAAGGTAATTTTAATTAGTCTTATTAGTCGAGATCAAACTAATTCCGGCCTAATCAAATACTTCCCTCCGAGGACGATATTCATTTAACACAGGCAACAAGATTTCCATACTGAGAAGGGTCTCTCCGGTACAGCTTCCCAGAGGTTTATTGGTGAGGAGATGTAGGTGGTGGTGGGGGTAATGGGGAGCTGAAAGCTGGGGCTGTAAGAGCTGGTGGAGCTGCTGTGGAGGGTATTAGAGCTGCTGGTGGAGAAACAGACAGTGAGAAGTTCCTGCTCAGCTCTTAAGCTCACAATGTCCATTACATAGAGAAACTGCTGCAGTCAGCAGACATGAAGTTTGCATAAGCCTCCACTCAAGTCTCCCTACAAGGTGAGAGAGATATATAGAGAGAGATACAGGAAAAAAAAAATTATATATATATATATATATATATATATATATATATATATATATATATATATATATATATATATATATATATATATATATATATATACATATATATAGGGAATATATATATACATACATCCCCTTCTCCCGTCTGTCTTGGTTTTCATGTCCTGGTTCTAGCCATGTGTTCATGTTTTTGTTTTGGTCATGTGATCCTTGTCTCCGCCCTCATGCTACGCCCCTCACCTGCTCTGAGTTTGTGTCTCCTCCCTGTCCCAGGTGTTGGTAGTTCCCCTTGTCGATATATTCCCTCTGTTAGCTGCTTGTCTTGGTCTGTCGTTGTTGTTGTTGTATTGTTGTGGATGCTGTGTTGTGCTAAACTGTTACCTGGTTTTGTCATTTTTGTATCTCTGTCCTGGATTAAATATGGATTCCAATAAAAAACCTGCAATTGTATCCGACTCTCCTATATGTCACAGGCAGAGTCGAGGAGGCAGGATGCAGGTGCAAGCCGTTTATTTAATAAACAAAAACACAAAACTATAAAGATAGATTTTTATAACAAAGGTGAACAGGAAACTAGAAACTAGAGACTGGAGACTAAACTACAAGAGAAAATAAAGACAAGGTTAAGAAGAGTCTAACAGTCAGGTAACATGTAACAAGGCTTATACAGACACAGAGCAAGACAAACACCAAGCACAGACAACCAGGGATAAATACAGGAACTAATAAAGAACACCTGGAGCTAATAAGAGGGAGACAACACAGAGCAAGTGAAGGGTGGAGATAAGTAGCACATGGCAAACAGAAACAGAAACTGTACATCGCCCTTTCTTTATTTCCTCTCTCTGTTACATATATATAAATATATATATATATCTATATCTATATATAAATATATAGACAGAGAGAGAGAGAGAGAGAGAGAGAGAGAGAGCACAGAATGAGAGAAAAAGAGAGTGAAAGAGTGAATCAGTGACAGAAAGAATGAAGAGATACTGAAAAGAAATTCAGAATAAGAGACAGAAAAGAGAGACAGATATGAAACAAAGACAGAAAGAGAGAAAAAAAAGATATACAACACAACACAAAGAAAGAGAGAGAGAGAGAGAGAGAGAGAGGTACACAGAATGAGAGAGATAGAAAATAAAGACGTACAGAATAAGACAGAGAGACAGATACAGAAGGACCGATCAGTGAAAAGAGAACAGTACAAAGAATGAAAGATAAAATAGGACTATGTATGAAAGAGAGAGAGAGATCCAGAACACTTAATAGAAGAGATACAGAACACTTGATAGAAGAGATACAGAAGAGAGAAAGAGAGAATGAGAGAGAAAGAATGGAGAGATGCAGAAAAGAAGAGACACAGAATAATCCAAAACAGAGAAATATAAAGAAAAACAAAATAAAAATAGATATGAAACAAAGACAGAAAGAAACAGAGATACAAAGTAAAAAAGAGAGAAAAAAAGATATACAACACAAAGTGAAAGAGAGAGACAGAGAGAGAGAGAGTGAGAGAGGGGGGTACACAGAATGAGAGATAGAAAATAAAGATGTACAGAATAAGACAGAGAGACAGGAGACAGATACAGAAGGACCGATCAGTGAAAAGAGAACAGTACAAAGAATGAAAGATAAAAAAGGACTATGTATGAAAGAGAGAGAGAGAGATCCAGAACGCTTGATAGAAGAGATACAGAACAGCGAAACAGAGAATGAGAGAGAAAGAATGGAGAGATGCAGAAAAGAAGAGACAGACAGAATGATGCAAAACAGAGAAATAAAAACAAAATAAAAATAGATATGAAACAAAGACTGAAAGAAACAGAGATACAAAGTAAAAAACAGAGAAAAAAAGATATACAACACAAAGAGAAAGAGAGAGGGAGTGAGAGAGAGAGATGGAGGGAGGGGTAAATAAAGAAAACAAACACACTGTCTGAACGTCTCCATCATAATACACACATCCCCGTCAACACACATACAGCAGTAAACACACACACACAGCTGTCACCACTCGTAATATAACCCCCCAACGTCTTTCCCCCCAGTGACCTCCAACATCAGCACTGCACCCCCCACCCCCACCCCCACCCCCCACCAGGACCTTCAGAGAACTTATTAGTAGCTGCACTTAGCTGGTGTTCAGTAAGACACTGTAACTCATCTGCTGGTGCTCAGCCTGTGTGGTAGAGTCTGTCCCAGCATCATAAGAGCAACACTGATGAACCCAGAACATTATAATCAATGAAGCTGTCTACACAGCCACGAGCAGCAGATAGCATCACGCAGCTCCAGCGCTGGAGATCTGATCTATACGCCTGCACGCAGACTGGCAGCCAATGTTCAGAGTCTGTTTCGTTTGAGGCTGCGGTGCCGTAATATCTAACGCCAGCCACGTTTCAGGATTTCACTGTCGGGATTATTGCCTGCTAAATAAAACGAGTCATGTCTCTGGATTCCGAGGCTGCAGAACCCCCTGCTGTCCCTCCTTCCTTCATCCTGTATCCTTTATCAGAATCGACTGATTCAATTAAAAACTCCACATTAACACTGAGCCTTACCTTTGGGTGCTCAGCCACTTCAATACTCATTTAAAATCCTGCTGGTGTGGGTTCATGTGTGGGTTTCGTCTCTTACAGCGATGCCTCTTCAATGCTAATGGAGCCCCCTAGAGGGGAATTCAGTGCTGCAGTATGTCAGTCTGTCGCAGTACTGACTCCAGCACTAGTTCTACCTGCTCAAAAAGTTTAAGTACTAATAACTATTGAAAGAAATCAATTATTTAGAGTATATACATTTACAAGGATTATAATCTGATCTGGTATTTAAACCTAAGACTGTATTAGAGTTATTAATAAGCTAAATATATACACGCTCATCATTCATAGGATGCTTTCTATTGGTTATATGGAGGTGTTGAGGGAGGTCACTCTTAACACTCATCCTCTAGCTCTCCATCAACGGTCAGTATCTGACCTTAGAGCCACATTTGGGTAGATATTTCATGGTGGGTTTTAGGGTGGTCACTCTCAACACTGATCCTCTAGCTCTCCATCAATGGTCAGTGTCTGACCTTAGTGCCACGTTTGGGCAGATACTTCATGGTGGGTTTTAGGGTGGTCACTCTCAACACTGATCCTCTAGCTCTCCATCAATGGTCAGTGTCTGACCTTAGAGCCACGTTTGGGCGGATAAGTTGGGAGGCAGGGCCACTCAACACTGATCTTCTAGCTCTCCATCAATGGTCAGTGTCTGACCTTAGAGCCGCGTTTGGGTAGATATTTCATGGAGTGTCAGTGTCTTACCTTAAAGCCATATTTCAGGGGGGTAGTTTGGGGGTCACTCTTACCACTAATCCTCTTACTTTCCATCAATGGCCAGCGTCTGACCTTAGAGCCACATTTGGGTAGATATTTTGGGAGGGGGGAGGAGTCACACAACAATGATCTGTGCCAAGATTCTAACAACACCAATACTTCGACAACGTCTGACCACAGAGCCACGTTTGGGTAGATATTTTGGGAGGGGGAGTTCTCTCTCAACACTGATCCTCTAACTCCATGAATGCTCAATGTCTTACCTTAAAACCATGTTTGGTTAGATATTTCGGGGGGTGGTTAGGGGGTCACTCTCAACACTGATCCTCTAGCTCTCCATCAACAGCAAGCGTCTGACCTTAAAGCCACATTTGGGTAGATAAGTTGGGAGGCAGGGGTCACTCAATACTGATCCTCTAGCACTCCATCAACAGTCAGAGTCTGACCTTAGAGCCACATCTGGGTAGATATTTTGGTGGAGGGGGCTGGTTAAGGGGGTCACTCTCAACACTGATCCTGTAGATCTCCTCAACGGTCAGTGCCAAGATTCCAACAACACTTCGACAACGGTCAGGGTCTGACCTTAGAGCCACGTTTAGGTAGATAAGTTGGGAGGCGGGGTCACTCAATACTGATCCTCTAGCACTCCATCAACAGTCAGAGTCTGACCTTAGAGTCAAGTTTGGGTAGATAAGTTGGAAGGCGGGGTCACTCAACACTGATATATGTCAAGATTCCAGCAACACTCGTACTTTGTTGTAGTCCTTGCTGGAAAACCTTCATCAGTTTTAACTCAAGTTCAAGTTCAAGGCTAAGTTTCTTAGTCTAAACCCCTGCTGTGTTTCCATTCAGTTATTTTTTTGTTGGCTTATCTACAAAAGAATCTTCCTCGAGTCACTCGAACTGACTACCTTTATTTTTATTTAATCAAACTGAAACTGATTTCTAAAGAATTCTGCTAACAACGTAACATAACGTGAAAGTTTTCATCAATCAAAACTGAGTCACTATATAAAAATCCTTGATTTACCTTCAAATAACTGGAGGACCCTTTGTTCACCAAATTGCACTACTCTGTGCGGGCCCTTCGGGAAATAACGCCGCCACCGCTTTAATTCCTCCCGGCTTCTTGATGAGCGCCGGGTTCATAAGGCTTTGCTAAGAGAGCCATTGTGGTATCATCGGAGCACCTCATGGGCGAGTCTTCTTCGGCGTGACGTTTGGGGGGAAAAGCGGCTTCCGTTTAGTGCGTGTTGACACAGCAGATTAACAATTAATTTGCGCGAACGGGAGACACGGGCCCCCGACTATTCCGCGGCGGACAAGCCGACTGAGACTCGTACGCACCGGGAAGTTTCTCAAATCGACAACTCGCGGAGTTTGATTCAAAAGAGCCAGTGGCTCTGAAAAACTCAATTTTCCTAATCACTGGTGCAGTTTCAGCATGGCTGCCTGCAAATCCCTCTACATCACAAAACACCATTCAGCCCAGGCCAGGCTGCTGAGGGAGAATACACCCCCACCCCCACCACCCCCACCCCACACCCTCCATTCTCTGCTTAGAAGAAACCAAACCCTCTGTCCTATTTAATCTGCATTCATTACCGCAAATGTGTGTGTTTTCACACTATTTGATCGCAAAAAGTCAAGCCTGGGAGGTTTGATGACCGCCCAAAGTTTAATTAGTCGCTACCGGAGGAGCTAACCCTCGGTTTACACAAGCTCCTCCTGCTGTTCCGGCTCAACCCGTCATAAACTTCCCGGCTAATTTGAGCTGGAAAACAAAATAAAAGATGAGTGCCCGTAAATCAGACTCCTTTACCCAAGCCCGTAAAAAACAGCATTGAGGAATGATTCTGTTTTACGGCTCGATTCTCTTTTACGGCAGAACAGCGTCCTTTTGGATTCCGGACGGTGTTTCTTTCTCCGTGTCCTGTTAAATGGATTGTGTCAGGTATAGTTGGTGCGGTGAGGAATTGTTTATTTGTTGTATATTTATGTGCAGTTCTATGAAGCCGCCTCGCTCTTCATGATCCCTGAACATGATCCCGGCTTAAACAGGTCTGTTTGTTTGACCCATTGATGAACAAGCCAATCAAAGCCCTCCTAATGCCCAACATGGCTCAAACCTGACCCGTATTCATTTCCTATGTTTGTTACTGTATGTACTGCTGAGTGTCTCTTTGTCCAAGAGTTCATTAAAAATCTTGTTTTTTATCTTAAATCAGGTGGCATGGTGTTAGTACAGTGGTGTAGTGGTTAGTATGGTGGTGTAGTGGTGAGCACGGTGGTGTAGTGGTTAGTACGGTGGTGTAGTGGTTAGTACGGTGGTGTAGTGGTTAGTACGGTAGTGTAGTGGTTTATATGATGGTTTAGTGGTTAGGATGGTGGTGTAGTGGTTAGGATGGTGGTGTAGTGGTTAGGATGGTGGTGTAGTGGTTAGTACGGTGGTGTAGTGGTTAGTATGGTGGTATAGTGATTATCATGGTGGTGTAGTGGTTAGTATGGTGGTGTAGTGGTCAGTAAGGTGGTGTAATGGTTAGTACGGTGGTGTAATGGTTAGTACGGTGGTGTAGTGGTTAGTATGGTGGTGTAGTGGTTAGTATGGTGTTGTAATGGTTAGTACGGTGGTGTAGTGGTTAGCATGGTGGTGTAGTGGTTATCATGGAGGTGTAGTGGTTAGCACGGTGGTGTAGACTCCCATTCATTCTTGCCACTACACAAACCCTACTTTTTTATTTACCCAACCGTCACCAAACTACAAGTCCTCACTTTGGGCAGATCTCTTAACTCCAACCTGCACTCCTCTATTTGTCATTTATTCATGCTTTGTTCCTCCCATAGAGTCCCATTCATTTATAACAACATCTAGCAACCATTCTGCAAACCCTAAGCAACAACTCAGTAAACCCCCTGTATATTAATATTTTAATATTTGAGTCTTTATATAGGAGCACTTTATGGTTCTACAGCTACAGACTGTAGTTCATCTGTTTCTCTATATACTTTGTTAGCCCCATGTTTTCAGTCAGGACCCCCACAGGACAACAACTCCACTCTATTAGACACTCCTACTACTTGCTGGTCCACCTTGTAGATGTAAAGTCAGAGACAGTAGCTCATCTGCTGCTGCACAGTTTGTGTTCCTCTAGTTCTTCATCAGTGGACACAGGACGCCGCCCACAGGACACTGCTGTCTGGATAGTTTTGGTTGGTGGACGATGATTCTCAGTCCAGCAGTGACACTGAGGTGTTTAAACACTCCAGCAGCAGCAGCACTGCTATGTCTGATCCAGTTACACCAGCACAACACACACTAACTAACAAAACCCCCACCACCATGCCAATGTCACTGTAATGCTGGGAATGATCCACCACCCAAACAGTTCCAGCTCTGTGGTGGTCCTGTGGGAGTCCAGAGAAACAGATGGGGTCCTGTTGAGACCCACTGTCTGCTCGGCTCGCTGTCCAAACAGAGGTGCTGAATATGGCCCTCGTTCAGAACCTTGGCCAGTGCTTCAGTGGCCTGGAGGCTCTGGCCTTTTATCTGGCAGGGGTTCAACGCTCTGGGAGCAATAGAAGATTGGGACAACATTGCCGGGTCTGATGAATCTGGATTTCCTCTGCTGCATTCGGATGGTCGGGTTATAGTTTGGCATAAACAACATGAAAGCATGGATCCATCCTGCTTTGTATTAGTAGCTCAGGTTGCTGCTGCTGCTGGTGGTGGTGGTGTTACGGTGCGGAGGATGTTTGCTTGGCCAACTTTGGACCCATTAATAACAACTGAGCCTTGTTTAAATGCCTGCTCGGGAACCCCGGCTGGTAACACTTGTAAGCCTTAATACGGTGTAATGACTCTAAATTATTAATACAGGTTGTAAAAAATCACAAAAGTAGCAGATTTATTTATAAATTAACACTTTAATTCTAAATATGTAACATATGGACACAGCTATTATTACTGAACTGAACAGGTCTAAACTGGACTGTGGTGTGAAGGAGTGAGTGTTAGTTACTAACCTAGCTTAAAGAAAACCATGTACATTGTGTTGTTGATGATGTTTCAGTGAAAGGCAGTGTGAAGACTGATATTAGTCTAAACAGCTTCACAAACATAAACAAGGAGAATAGTTAGTGAAGCAGCGTGTGGACCAACACAGCTACCCAAAGACCCCCGCTCTGCTCTCCTCACTTCAGTCTGGATGAGTTTGAGTGGTTCAGTAGACCACCACTGGTGAGAGACTTGACGGAGGCTGTTGGTTTTAAGCGGAGACTAAAACACAATGCAGTGCCACAGTTTCCCCACACAGGAAGTCCAGAAGCTCCAGATTATGGAGAACCGCGAGAAGAACCGTGAACGTGAACATGCGCTGGACTCTCTCCTGAGAACGTTTAGCGTTAGCGTCAGCTGCTTCTCCTCGTTTGTGGGTCCTGAAGGTGAAAGTCGAGTCTTAGTAGTGAACATACTACTTCACTAATAAAGGAGTGTGAAGCTCAGAGACACTCCCGTTCAGTGTATCGAGCTGTTTACTGAGTGTGAATGTTTCCTGCTAGAAAGCGGAGCTCCTTTAACAGACACTCTCCTTCTCCGTCAACACCAACACACAGCTTCACAACAACTCCAGCACTGTGTCACTCTCTCCTCCACACCTCTCTGTTCACCATTTACACTAACGTGGTGTGTGATGTCACCGCTGATGTCAGAAATGTTGAGTTCTAGCTCAAACTGTAAAGACTGAACAGTAGCATGTTTAGTAGCTAGCTGTGCTCGAGCGTGACGGCCGGTTACTGCAACCATTTGACGTCACTACCTGCTGATCACGTCAGTAGATACAACAATGGAGACCCACGTGCAGCGGATTTTACAGAAAATCTAATAAATCTGATACTTTTAGTGATTTTTATAGCGTGACTTAATAAATTAGAGTCTTTACACCATAGTAAAGCTTACAAGTGTTACCAACCGGGGTTCCCTTTTATGATAACAGTGTACCATCTTCCCTAGGAACTGTGCACCATGCCACAAAGCTCAAATCATCTCAAACTGGTTTCTTGGCCAAGACAGTGAGGTCACCGTACTCAACTGGCCTCCACAGTCACCGGAAGTGGTGGAACCAGAAATTCACATCACGGTTGTGCAGCCAACGAATCAGCAGCAACTGTGTGATGTTCTCATCTCTATGACATAAACAATTAAATCAATTCTAAAGACAAGAGATGCTCAAACCCACCAAATGAAGGGGCCAGTAAGTGTATATATATGGCACCATATATAAGTCCTGACACGGTAGCAAGACAAAAGTGTGTATGTGTGTGTGTGTGTTAGTGTTCAGTACTGAGTGACAGGCGCAGCGTGGGGATGGTGGCACACCCCTGTCCATATACATTATTGAAAAATGTCAGCCATGCCCTCGGGTTTGCATTCCGAGTGTGTAAATAAGACTCCAACTGTGGTCAGTGGAGCACACTGCATTAACAAGATGGAGAAAACCCCCAAATAAATAGTGACCATTTCGGTAATGACCGAGAAAAGGCCTCGGCAGCTCTTTCCCACACGAGCCTGCCGAGTATCTGGAACGCGCCATAGCCGTAGTGCATTTGGAAAATTGCTTTTGTGTATGTGTGTGTATGTGTGTGTGTTACGGGCCACGATGCACAATAATGGGGAATAAATATTTATGGCTGCTGATTGTCGCCTCGTACAGACTTGGATGTGCCTCCGAGTCCTTCGCGTCACTCGTACATGCGGGCCGGTGACGCACGGCGGATGGAACGCTCATTAAAAAGCTTCCTACAAACAGACCTTCGACTTTAATAGCGCCTCATTAACACTGATTCCTTTCGCTTTCTTTCGTGGATGCCGGTCCCGAATCATCATCATCATCATCATCTCGCAGTGATCGGAATAAGTGGGAGCCTAAATTGGCGTAATGGTAAGGTACTTATGAACCTTAATAGTGAGATCGGATGCATTAATCTCAATCAATATCCCGTTGGCAATTAACACTGTCCTCTCCTTTATGAAGCTTTAACGATCCGAGGACTGTCGTGCTTCGCGAGAGGCGAAACCAAAGCATTAAATTGTGATTAAAAGGCCAATTATAAAGGAGAGCAATCTCCGAGGGTCCGGAAAACAGAGTTTACTCGCGCCACTCAAGGATCAATGCGCGTCTCTGCGGACAGCTAAAAGACCGATGCGCCTGCAGCCGCTGTGATTCTTTAATGGGAACCCGGTTGGTAACTCTTGTAAGCCTTAATATGGTGTAATGGCTCTAAATTGTTAAGACACGTTGTAAAAATATCACAAAAGTATCAGATTTATTTATAAATTAACACTTTAATTCTAAATATTTAAAGTATAGACGCAAAAAATCACGAAAGTATCCGATTTATTTATAAATTAACACTTTATTTCTAAATATTTAACGTATAGACGCAAAAAATCCCAAAAGTATCAGATTTATTTATAAATGAACATTTTAATTCTAAATATTTAACGTATAGACGCAAAATATCACAAAAGTATCAGATTTATTTATAAATTAACACTTTAATTCTAAATATTTAAAGTATAGACGCAAAAAAATCACGAAAGTATACGATTTATTTATAAATTAACACTTTAATTCAAAATATTTAACGTATAGACGCAAAAAATCCCAAAAGTATCAGATTTATTTATAAATGAACACTTTAATTCTAAATATTTAACGTATAGACGCAAAAAATCACAGAAGTATCAGATTTATTTATAAATGAACACTTTAATTCTAAATATTTAACGTATAGACGCAAAAAATCACAAAAGTATCAGATTTATTTATAAATTAACACTTTAATTCTAAATATTTAATGTATAGACCCAAAAAATCACAAAAGTATCAGATTTATTTATACATTAACACTTTAATTCTAAATATTTAATGTATAGACGCAAAAAATCACAAAAGTATCAGATTAATAAATTAACACTTTAATTCTAAATATTTAATGTATAGACGCAAAAAATCACAAAAGTATCAGATTTATTTATAAATTAACACTTTAATTCTAAATATTTAATGTATAGACGCAAAAAATCACAAAAGTATCAGATTTATTTATAAATTAACACTTTAATTCTAAATATTTAATGTATAGATGCAAAAAATCACAAAAGTATCAGATTTATTCATAAATTAACACTTTAATTCTAAATATTCAATGTATAGACCCAAAAAATCACAAAAGTATCAGATTTATTTATAAATTAACACTTTAATTCTAAATATTTCACGTATAGACGCAAAAAATCACAAAAGTATCAGATTTATTTATAAATTAACACTTTAATTCTAATATATTTAACGTATAGACGCGAAAAATCACAAAAGTATCAGATTTATTTATAAATTAACACTTTAATTCTAAATATTTAATGTATAGACCCAAAAAATCACAAAAGTATCAGATTTATTTATAAATTAACACTTTAATTCTAAATATTTAACGTATAGACGCAAAAAATCACAAAAGTATCAGATTTATAAATTAACACTTTAATTCTAAATATTTAATGTATAGATGCAAAAAATCACAAAAGTATCAGATTTATTTATAAATTAACACTTTAATTCTAAATATTTAACGTATAGATGCAAAAAATCACAAAAGTATCAGATTTATTTATAAATTAACACTTTAATTCTAAATATTTAATGTATAGATGCAAAAAATCACAAAAGTATCAGATTTATTTATAAATTAACACTTTAATTCTAAATATTCAATGTATAGACCCAAAAAATCACAAAAGTATCAGATTTATTCATAAATTAACACTTTAATTCTAAATATTTAATGTATAGATGCAAAAAATCACAAAAGTATCAGATTTATTTATAAATTAACACTTTAATTCTAATATATTTAACGTATAGACGCAAAAAATCACAAAAGTATCAGATTTATTTATAAATTAACACTTTAATTCTAATATATTTAATGTATAGACGCAGCTATTATCCCTGACGTGCAATGCCTGCTGGGTAGATGAGGTCAGATGGTTTCAGGTCTAAACTGGACTGTGGTGTGAAGGAGTGAGTGTTAGTTACTAACCTAGCTTAAAGAAAACCATGTACATTGTGTTGTTGGTGTTGTTTCAGTGAAAGGCAGTGTGAAGACTGATATTAGTCTAAACAGCTTCACAAACATAAACAAGGAGAATAGTTAGTGAAGCAGCGTGTGGACCAACACAGCTACCCAAAGACCCAACAGAAAACATATGTTCTCAGATTCTTTATTATTTTACCATCACGGGGTTACAGAACCAATTCAGACGGCATGTTAAAGTGTAATTTGGTAATAATATGGCTACATTTGTGGTGCAGACATGGCAACCCCTGGTTCCTATCGCCACCACTAAATCTCTACAATCAATCTTTTCACACCAAACCACAACCAATAACTAATATACATATTAAATAAATAAACAGAAATTTGGAAAAATTGGTGGAATTCCCCTTTTAATGGACCCATATTCTACAGTTCAGTTTCTTTTATATATATATATTATGGGAGATTCTTTAATTAATGGAACTTTTACATTCCTAGGTTATAAATTTGTGTTAAAATGACTTTAATACCAAACAAACATTGTAGCCATTAAAAAGATCAATCATTGCATCACAAAAAAAAAAAAATTACACACCAAAATAATTATGATTTCCATTTTTTATAATAATTTAAACATCAATATTTTGTTACTTTGTCCCCAACCCAGACTTTAAAACTTCTGCCCCAATAAAATACTAAAAAGTGATCAGTTTATGAAAAAGATCTTAATATGAGTTTCATAAAAACTTAAAAAGAAACTAAATGTACTGTTTACTTTCATATTTGTACCTATGCATATTTTTCTGTAATATATTATCATCTCCAACATTATCATCATTACCGCAACAGTGTATGACTTCTGCAGGGAACTATTTAAAGGTAGTACTTGTTTATGTTGTAACCATGGAAACAAAGACTCACAAGGGAGCACATGACAGCCATGTGTGAGGAGAGACATGTTGCATTACTTTATAAAACTAAACATTACAAAAATTTAAGATGGCAAAACAGCCCACAATTGATAACTATATAAAAACCAATCATTATTATTTTGTTACTGTGCCTTTAAGATGTGTAACAGATACATAATTACACTTTATCACTTGTTATCTGATTGGCTGCCCTGTATTGTGTCTCATTCAAACACTGCACTCAACTTTAGAGTCTAGCGGCGGAGCTAAACTGCTGTAGGTCGAATAGAAGCATATATGCAAATGTGTTTGTCTTTGTGACATCACAAAAACCAGAGAATTAAAGAAGAAATGTTTTACAGCTGAGTTTTTGTATATGGACTCTATAACACTTATCTTTATTAGTAATGAAATGAATGAATCGTACACTGTACAGTACAAACAGTAATCAAATAAGCTTAGCGCTGTGTTCGCTGCCCTCCTGACGTCACCTGCTTGGGGTGGGGGGGTGGGGGGGGGTTATGGTGTTACACTGGACTGTATATCTTTTAGAATGTGAATGTGTGCTGAGGTCAGGTGACCCCTGGTCGGGTCTCACACCCGCATCCTGACTGATGATGATGAAGCTGATATAACACTACGCTTAATTACAGACATCAGAGTTTACTTCATCCCCTCTCCTCTCTCTCTCTCTCTCTCTCTCTCTCTCTCTCACTCTACCTCTCTCTCTCTCTCTCTCTCTCTCTCTCTCCCCCTCTGTGACAGACAGCCTGACTGTTTATCTCTCTCCTCCCCCTTTCTTCCTTTCACTGTCTTTCCTGAAGCATTATCAAGCATACTGATTCTCTCTCTCTCTCACTTTCTCTCTCTCTCTCTCTTTCTTTCTCGCTCTCTCCCTCACTCTCTCTCTCACTCGCTCGCTCTCTCCCTCTCTCTTTCACTCCCCTCTCCCTCTCGCTTTCTCTCTCTCTTTACCTCCCCTCTCTCTTTCTCTCTCTGTCTCTCTTTCACTCCCTCTCTTTTTCTCTCTCTCTCTCTCTCTCTCGCTCGCTCTCACTTTCTCTCTCGCTCTCTCCCTCTCTCTCTCTTTCACTCCCCTCTCCCTCTCGCTTTCTCTCTCTCTTTCACTCCCCCCCTCTCTCTTTCTCTCTCGCTCTCTCTTTCACTCCCTCTCTCTCTTTCTCTCCCCCTCTCTCTCCCTTTCTCTCTCTCGCTCTCACTTTCTCTCTCATTTTCTCTCTCCTTACCTCCCCCCTCTTTTATTCTCCCTCTCTCTCTCTCCTTCACTCCCCTCTCTCTCTCGCTTTCTCTCTCTCTTTCACTCCCCCCTCTCTTTCTCTCCCCCCTTTCTCTCTTTCACTCTCCCTCTCACTCTCTCTTTCACTCCCCTCTCCCTCTCGCTTTCTCTCTCTCTTTCACTCCCCCCCTCTCTTTCTCTCTCTTTCTCTCTCTCTCTCTCACTTTCTCTCTCTTTACCTCCCGCCTCTTTCTCTCTCCCTCTCTTTCTTTCTCCCTCTCTCTCGTTCACTCCCCTCTCTCTCTCTCTCTCGCTTTCTCTCTCTTTATCTCCCCCATTTCTCTCTCCCCCCTCTCTATCTCTCTCTATCTCTCTCTGCCTCTCTCTCCTGATGTAATAATATCAGGCATGCTGTTTGTCTTCCTCTCGCTGTCTTTCATACAGACTTTTATTTCTCCTTTTGTTTTTTTCACTCTCTCCTCTTTCACTGTCTTTCTTTCCATTACACTTTTCTGTTTTTTTCTCATTTTCTGATCTGTCTCATTTCTCTCTTTCTCTCTGTATCTATCTCCCATCTATCTCTCTCTGTAGCTCTCTGTCTTTATATCTGTATCTCTCTCTTTGTACCTCTGTCTCTGTCTTTGTATCCATATCACTTTCTCTCTGTATCTTTCTTTCTATCTCTCTCTCTCTCTGACTGTCTCTCTCTTTGTATCTCTCTCTCACTCTGTGTATCTTACTCTCTTTCTATATCTCCCCCTCTCTCTCTCTGCCTCTCTCTCTCTCTGCCTCTCTCTCTCTGCATCTCTGTATCTCTCTCTCTGTATCTCTCTCTCTCTCTCTCTCTCTCTCTCTGTCTCTCTCTCTTTGTATATCTCTCTCTCACTCTGTTTCTCAATCTCTCTCTCTCTCTCTCCCACCTCTCTCTCTCTGCCTCTCTCTCTGCCTCTTTTTCTCTATCTCTCTCTCTCTCTCTGCATCTCTGTATCTCTCTCTCTGTATCTCTCTCTCTGTATCTCTCTCTCTGTCTCTCTGTATCTCTCTCTCTCTCTCTCTCTCTCTCTCTGTCTCTCTCTCTCTGTCTCTCTCTCTCTCTCTCTCTCTCTCTCTGTCTCTCTCTCTTTGTATATATCTCTCTCACTCTGTTTCTCAATCTCTCTCTCTCTCTCCCACCTCTCTCTCTCTGCCTCTCTCTCTGCCTCTTTTTCTCTATCTCTCTCTCTCTCTCTCTGCATCTCTGTATCTCTCTCTCTGTATCTCTCTCTCTCTCTCTCTCTCTCTCTCTCTCTCTCTCTTTGTATATCTCTCTCTCAATCTGTTTCTCAATCTCTCTCTCTCTCTCCCACCTCTCTCTCTCTGCCTCTCTCTCTGCCTCTTTCTCTCTATCTCTCTCTCTCTCTCTCTCTCTGCATCTCTGTATCTCTCTCTCTGTATCTCTCTCTCTGTATCTCTCTCTCTGTCTCTCTGTATCTCTCTCTCTCTCTCTCTCTCTCTCTCTCTCTCTCTCTCTGTCTCTCTCTCTCTGTCTCTCTCTCTCTCTCTCTCTCTCTCTCTCTCTCTGTCTCTCTCTCTCTGTCTCTCTCTCTCTCTCTCTCTCTCTCTCTCTCTGTCTCTCTCTCTTTGTATATCTCTCTCACTCTGTTTCTCAATCTCTCTCTCTCTCTCCCACCTCTCTCTCTCTGCCTCTTTCTCTCTATCTCTCTCTCTCTCTCTCTGCATCTCTGTATCTCTCTCTCTGTCTCTCTGTATCTCTCTCTCTCTCTCTCTCTCTCTCTCTCTCTCTCTCTCTGCGTGTGGGTGGAGGAGTATGTGTGTATGTGCGTTGGTGAGTCAGGTTCTCTGTTCTTTGATCTCAGGCTGAGCTGCACTGACCCTGAGCAGCAGCAGCGCACCAACCTGCACCACTTCTCCACACACGGCTCTGTGTGTGCACTGAGGAGTGGGGGGGCGGGGTGTGGGGGTGCCGGGGGGAGGGCGATGGGGGTCTCTTCGTCTTTACACTGTAAGGTGAACCCGCTCTAATGTACACGTCTCAGTAAGTAAGTAATACAGACTCTCTGCGCTGCGTCTGTCCTCATCCATGATCCTGTACAGCAAACAGAGAGGCCAGCGTTAAAGGGCAGAAGTGCTCGAAAGTCAAAACAACTTCAACTTCTGTATAAAAGCAGCTGAAGCCTGGAGCCTGCCGTACGACCACACAGCACACACACACACACACACACACACACACACACACACACACACACAAACAGGTTTATTTCAGCAGGAACTTCACACAGACAGGGAATTTCATCTATGTAGAATATCTGTTTGCTCTCAAATCTCAAATGGAGAGCTTCAAGTAGCCATAGTCAGCAACATGTACTCAACATAGGCTGTGGTATTAAAGCTACAATGCTTGGTCAGTGGTTACATCCCAGAGTGTACCTTCCTCACACCATTACACCACCTCCACCAGCCTGGACTGCTGACACAAGGCAGGTTGGACCCATGGACTCATGCAGGTGGTACCAAATTCTGTCCCTACCATCAGTTTGGCTTGGAGATTAGTCAGACCAAGGTAGGTTTTTCCAGACTGTCCAGTTTTGGAGACTCTGCAGCCTCCTGTAGACCAACATGGTCTTCTGCTGTTGTAGCCTTCAAGGTTGGACATGTTGTGCATTCCAAGATTCTTTTCCGCATCATATCTATACACTGTATTGTATACTGTAGTCTTTCCTGAGCCAGTCTAGCCATTCTCCACTGACCTCTCTCATCAAGATGATGTTTCGGTCCTGCAGCTCACCAGGTGCTGTTTCCTTTATTGCTCCATTCTGAGAAACTCTAGATCCCAGGCGATCAGCAGTGATGGAAATACTCAAACCAGCCTGTCTGACACCAACAATCATGCCCCACTCAATCTTTTCTCCATTCTGATGGTTGATGGTTGAACATTACCTGAAGCTGCTGCTTGTATCTGCATGATTGCATGCACTTCACTGCTGCCAAATGATTGGCTGATTGACTGACAATGTTTAGATGTGACAGCCACGATAGCCTCAGAGACGATAGTCTCAGTTCAGTCATGGCTGTACAGTATCACTGGAATAGGATTCATATTCATATGAGCTCCAGTTTGTCAGGAAAGAAGAATCCTGAATCAATTTAGTTTTGTTTAGGCATGTGGATTAGGATTAAGGTTTCTGATGTGTACGTCCACCTGCTTCCGGCCCTTATCCAGTGATGCTGAGGCTTGCTGAGAAGATCCTGGCTGAGGCCCCTCAGCCTGTACGGGGCTGGGCGGCTCTGTGCAAGGCGTGGAGTTACGCTCCAGTGCTATAAGCGCATGATTAGTGTTCAATGAGCCGCGAGCACTCCTCCTTCACTCTGAAAGAGCTTCAGGTGCCTAGATAAAAGGTACCATATAAAAGTAATCTATCACCCATACACTTTATTATCTGTGAAATGGGTCACACAGTGTCCTCATGTAGGCCACCTGAACCTCCATGGTCATCCCGATTCAACAGATGTGAAAGATTGTCAGCTGTTTGGCGTATAGATAGCCTGCAATATAAGCTTATAAGCAATGGAAGCATATATCCCACCAAGTAGCAGCTCAATAGCAACGTATTACATATTATTGCTTATGTGGTTACTAATAATGTATGATACACTGTTATCTATAAACATGTATATCTTAACTATGATACACACTTTACTCCATCTTTACACAGTATGTCCATCCATCCATCCATTATCTTCCACTATTTCATTAGTCGGGGTGATGGGGGGGCTGGAATCAGTCCCAGCATCATTGGGTGAAGGCATGGTACACCATGGACAGGCTGCCAGTCCATCACATGGCCAACACACACTCTCAGCACTACTGCAGTGACACTGATGTGGTGGTGGTGTGTTAGTGTGTGTGGTGGTGGTGTGAGTGGATCAGACACAGCAGTGCTGTGCACTCACTGTCCACTCTATTAGACACTCCTACTACTTGCTGGTCCACCTTGTAGATGTAAAGTCAGAGACAGTAGCTCGTCTGCTGCTGCACAGTTAGTGTTCCTCTAGTCCTTCATCAGTGGACACAGGACGCTGCCCATAGGATTCAATGCATCCTCGGTTTCTTACCTATATAACTTGGGGAACCAGCCTTGTGACCAGAAGGTTGCTTGTTTAAGCTCCTCAGCTGACAGGACATGAATAAAGTGCCCTAAAGCAAGGCACCTATTCTCCGATGCCTCTCCTCGCGCTGTGGATAAGGCTGCCCACCACTCTGGGCAAGTGTGTTCACTGCCTCCCTAGTGTGTGTGTTCACTAGTGTGTGGGTGATAGACTGCCCAGATGGGTTAAATGCACAGCGGGTAGCACCGCCGCCTCACAGCCACGACAGCCTGGGTTTGATTCCCACAGGTGGCCAGAGTCCTTTTAAATTCTTATTCTTTTCATGCTTATATGTGGTCTGGGGGTCAGGAAACCAGCTTTCTGCCCAGAAGGTTGCTGGTTCAATTCCCTGAACTGACAGAACATGGCATTAAGCAAGGCACCTGACCCCTAACTCCTCCTCCCTTGGTGCTTTGAATAGGACTGCCCACCACTCCAGGCATGTGTGTTCACTGAGCAGATGGGTTAAATGCACAGGGAGTAGCACCGCCGCCTCACAGCCACAACCGCCTGGCTTTGATTCCCACGGGTGGCTAGGGTCCTTAAATCTTCTACCCTTGTGTGTGTGGTTTTTGGCTAAATGACTTTGTTGGCAGCTGTGGTCTGGAGGTCAGGAAACCAGCTTTCTGCCCAGAAGGTTGCTGGTTCAATTCCCTGAACTGACTGAACATGGCATTAAGCAAGGCACCTGACCCCTAACTCCTCCTCCCCTGGTGCTCTGGTAAGGGCTGCCCACTACTCCTGGCAAGTGTGTTCACTGCGCAGATGGGTTAAATGCACAGGGAGCAGCACCGCCGTCTCACAGCCACGACAGCCTGGGTTTGATTCCCACAGGTGGCTGGTGTCCTTATGTCTTCTCCCCTTATCTGTGTGGCTTTTAACTAATATATTATATATAAATAACTTTGTTGGCAGCTGTGGTCTGGAGGTCAGGGAACCAGCTTTCTGACCAGAAGGTTGCTGGTTCAATTCCCTGAAAGGACTTAACATGATTCTATTATTCTTTTTATAATAATGTCATATTATTATATTTGTGAGTCATACTTAATGCAAAGTCAAGCACTTCAGATACGAATAACATCCTCCAACATAAGACTGCTCTGTTATCTGTGACAGTTTTTATTTAGTGCTCTGATGCCTGTGTTGAATGCTGAGAGGAGGAGAAAGGAAGCCGCGGCAGGGGCAGCAGCAGCAGTGCAGAAGCTGACACCAGCACAGGGCCTGCAGCAGCTCTCCTGGGGTTGCCTAGTTACTGGACAGCTGCCTGTCAACGTCCGCTGCCTTGTGTCTCATCTCTTGTGATTCGAAATGCCTGCTTTTCCCACACAAAGCCTCCGTCAGACAGGACAAAGGAACGGAATCGTCACAGAAGCCAGCCAAGCCACGCAGAGGCCCGTGTCACACCGCGGTGGCGAACGCTTACAGCTCAGGAATACGGCGCTGCTGTCGCGCCAGTGCTGTCATTCCTTTTTTTACACCCTCTTGTCAGAAATCCTCTTTACACACTTTCTCTTCCAGTCCTCTTAGATCTCACTAGTTCACCTTCATTGTACCTTCAAACAGACACATACGAGATCTGAGGTCCAGCTTGTTTGTTGGTGGTTGGTGGAACTTGATACCACGGAGCTCCACAGTGTCTGTGGTTTGGTTTTGTTTTACTGTCCTGTGGCTCAACCAGCAACAACACCCAACTCCCCCGTCCTCGTCACTGACGTTACGCTGTTTACTTACCATGACATACACTTTTAAATCTATCACCAGTGTTCACCCCCAGATCACCTGTACATACTACAATACTCAGTACAATACCAACTGACCACCAGTACCATCAGCTCAGCTTCTCATTCACCAGTTCTTCTGTTTTCACCTTAAATAGGGCAGCAGGTACATATTCCATATTCCAGGTCTTATTCCAAAATGGATTAAATTCATTTTTCCCTCAACATTCTACCCACAATACCCCATAATGACAAAGTAAAAACAGTTTGTTTGAATAATTGAGCTCTGGTGCTCCTGTTTCCACTGATCATCCTTCAGCTCATTCCACAACCTGCTTGGAGTAAATCTGGTTGATTGGACAGGATTTGGAAAGACACACACAATCTTTTTTATCTATATGTATATAAAAAAAACTTTTATTTACTTCAACTTCAACTTTATACTATTATACTTCATATATTTTGTAAATATTTTTATTTCATTTTTTTGTTATCTTATCTACTGGTGAATGGAGGAGCAGCAAAGTAAGAATTTCATTGTACAGTGTAACTGTCTGTTCTGCTGTGCATATGACAATGAAACTCTTGAATCTATGTAAAAGCCCATAGTTGACAGTACATGTCAGAACACAAACCAAGCCATGAAGTCCAAGGAACTGTCTGTAGACCACAGAAGTAAGACTGTATGAAGGCACAGATCTGAAGAAGGGTACAGAAACTTTTCTGCAGCATTGAAGCTCAGTGGCCTCCATCATCTGTAAATGTAAGAAGTTTGGAACCACCAGGACTCTTCCTAGAGCTGGCTGCTGTCAGGGAGGTGACCAAGAACCCAAGGATCACTCTGACAAAGCTTTCTCTGTGGAGAAAGGAGCACCTTCCAGAAGACAACCATTTCTGTAGTACTCCACCAATCAGGCCTGTATGGTAGAGTGCCCAGACCGAAGCTACTCCTCAGTAACAGGCACAAGACAGCCCACTTGGAGTTTGCCAAAAGGCACCTGAAGAACTCTCAGACCATGAGAAACCAAATTCTCTGGCTTGATAAAACAAAGATTGAACTCTTTGGCCTGAATGCCAAGCATCATATCGGGAGGAAACCAGGCACCACTCATCACCTGGCCAATACCGTTCCTACAGTGAAGTCTGGTGGTGGCAGCATCATGCTGTGGGGTTGTTTCTCGGCAGCAGGAACTGGTAGACTAGTCAGTGTCGAGGGAAAGATGAATGCAGCGATGTACAGAGACGGAGAAGAAAACCTGCTCCAGAGCGCTCTGGACCTCAGACTGGGGCGATGGTTCATCTTCAAACAAGCCAATGACCCTAAACACACAGCCAAGATAACAAAGGAGTGGCCTCGGGACAACTCTGTAAATGTTCTTGAGCGGCCCAACCAGAGCCCAGACTGGAACCCGATATCTGAAGAGATCTGAAAATGGCTGTGCACTGACGCTCCCCATCCAGGGTGATGGATACAACAGTCAACAGCCATAAACATGGATATAAACATAAAAAAAAATCACTGTTCATTAGAAAATGCTTACTTTAACATATAAATTCACCATTTTCTCTTATTTGTTCTGTGTGTCAACAGTTGTTTTGTGTTTTCCTGAAAGCCCATTGGTCAGCTCCATACAAAACACAGATTATAGACACACAAATCCACCAATTACAGATGAGATACTGGCAGAGGTGGTAAGTAACGAAGTACAAGTACTTTGTTACTGTACTTATGTTTTTAGTATCTGTACTTTACTTGAGTATTTCTGTCACCTAATACTTTTTACTTTTACTCACTACATTTCAAAAGAAAAATCTGTACTTTTTGCTCACTACATTTTGAAAACAGACTCGTTACTTTAGTTTCAATGATCTTTTATCTCCTTATTAATGTAATTTTTAATCAGGCAATTCTATTCAGGGTCCCAATGAAGCGCAAATCATAATCCTACTGCATCTGAAGGTGGGGGCGGTGGGCTGTGATTGGCCGCTTTTGACAGATTTCAGGCCTTAGCAGTGAGCGCTCAGAAAAGAAAAGAAAACAAACAAACCAGACACCTCTTGGTGAATGAGATTGCCTATTGTGTCTCCCAAAGAAGCAAGAGCTCATGGCAAAGATACCCTGTTAAAAAAATTGAGTTTCTCAAGAGAATTATTTTTAAAGAAATACGTTTACTTTTATATTTTAAGTACATTTGGGAGCATGTACTTTTTTACGTTTACTTGTGTAAAAAGATGTAGTCATACTTCAACTTTTACTTGAGTATTTTATTTACTAGATTACTAGTACTTTTACTTAAGTAAGGAAATCATTTACTTCTGCCACCTCTGGATACTGGTGACAGACATCAGAGGGTTAAACTGATTTTGAGGGACTGTACGTGATGCAAATCAGGTATTTCGAGAACTTGTGATAGCGCCCCCTATGTGAAATATCACTTCCTGCCCTCCATCTGCATTTCACACCATAGAAACACCGGACATGACATCATTTGTGAACAACCTATTAAAGGTAACAGGACACTGTTTTGTTACTAAACTAAACCTGTCATCACACCTTATGACATCATACGGCATGTACCATGTCATGTATGTTAATTTTATATAGCAAGTTCAAGTTAAGATGTTTCAGATATGCCTCCACCTGACTGAGCGCTGCTGTAGAAGCAGAAGTACATACTGTTTCTCTGAGACCTTGTCTTCCCAGAACTCATAGAGATTCCCATTATATTCATTACCAGCACTAAAGTCCTTTACATCTATTTTTATACGACGCTCATAATGAGAGGCTACGTCTGAGTTAGTGGAGGAAGGACATAAACCCAGTGACCCTCGTGGTGTGAACCAGAGATCCTATGGACATGAAAACGTCCTGAAAACGAGCTGCGCCGTTGAGTGGTCTGTGGCTCTATTCCTGGAGACCTGTCGACCGAGTTTAGCGCTGATGAAAATCAAACCCAGCTTGCTCTGGTATTTAGAAGCTCTTGAGAAGCTCGCCTGAGTGCATCAGATATGTTCGACTGTGATTGCATCGAAACCCAACAGGATGCGGGTCAAACATGCGTAGGTTATATAAAGAATTACTCGCTCCAATTTAGTTTTAGTGGCTCACGAATGAGGACGTTCCTGGAATTGTGGTTTTATGTTTCATGTCAAGGACATTCTTCACTTACAATCACCAACAAGACCCAACTGAAAGCTACGCTGCTTCTGGGGCGACTGCCAGTCCGCTGTTGCATTCTTGGACAGCTTAACCTTTGAAGATCCCATTCACTGCTGTAGACTGGCCATTCTTAGCTTCTCCCTGATAGCATGAGTATAGCAGCCCACTGTTGGCCCACTGACGTAGAGTATTAAACAGTGTGCTAGAGCGTCCTGATTAGATTTGTCTTCTCTGCTGGTAGGGTAGGCTTTGAATTTACTTTTGGCTCAGACTGTTCACCGTCAGGTTGTCTTGCTGGTTCTAGAGCTAATTGCAATTGCTATGTTCAAGGGTGGTTTCACGTTAGCCCAAGGTGTGAACTGCAGGGAATGGCCTTACTAGGCACTAGGCAAATATTCACCGTATTTGGCCACACCCACTTTCAAGCGTGTGATTCATCCGCCTTTGTGTTAGAACTTCCGCTCAGCTAACCAAAATAAATACAGTTACATGGGAGGAGACCAGAGAGACAGTAAGAAGTTCTAATGGGACAACACTGTCTCCTCCGAGGTTAATAACACAGTGAGTGGGTGATATGAGAAGGTGGTCTGAGGATAATAACTCAGTGGGTGGGTGATATGAGAAGGTGGTCTGAGGTTAATAACACAGTGGGTGGGTGATATGAGAAGGTGGTCTGAGGTTAATAACACAGTGGGTGGGTGATATGAGAAGGTGGTCTGAGGTTAATAACACAGTGGGTGGATGATATGAGAAGGTGGTCTGAGGTTAATAACACAGTGGGTGGGTGATATGAGAAGGTGGTCTGAGGTTAATAACAGTGGGCGGGTGATATGAGAAGGTGGTCTGAGGTTACTTATGGAGACATGTTTAATTACTTTGTACTCTTGGAAGGTGTAGACGGTTCAGTAATGAAAAACTATAAAAGTACTGAGGAGTATCAGTACCTGCACAGTGGGAAGGTGGGCGTGTCCTCCTACACACAGACGGTGAGTTTATATTTATGAAAGCCGGTTAAAAATGTGAAATGGACAATATTGTTTGTGAATTGCATGAAAATTGCATGAAATTAAATTCTAAAGTGATCCTAAATTTTTGAGTGGTGGTTAGGGTTAGGGTTAGGGTTATATATATATATATAGTAGGCCCTCTGAGAGGGCAAAAAGGGCCATGACGGTTCCCCACTGTAGCTGCATCATAAAGACTCAGTCCTGAGGATAAAACCTGCCCCGCTTTTCTACTCTAACAAGTTTCCAAGAAACTTTGCCGCCACAGCCCGTCCGCCTGTAAATACAGCTCAGTAAACGACTGTAGAGAATCAGCTCGTGGTGAGACCCTCGTTTGTGAGGCTCGTATGAAAATGACTCCACGGGAATCAGCGCGGTTGCGGCCCCGGCCTTGGAAATAGCCAGGCCGAAGGTATTTTATGCCATAATCTTGTCTCAATTGGCACTTTGTCACGTTGTATTTCCGCAACGAGGCAATTGAAACGCGGCAGCGCTGAGGCCTCCGCCAGGCCCAGGCGAGAGGTCTGTTGACATTTATTGTCTCGGCCCAGGGATAACGGCTCCATTCCCACGCATATTTCAAAGCCCGGGCGAACAGCGACTCCGGCTCCGGCCGCTTTCTCCGAGGCTGCTGTCTCTAAAGGAGCGTTACATAAGTGCAGCGCTGCCGTTGTTTAGAAGTGTCCTTGCCCATAATTAAAATTTCTTATCGGTGAAGTGTCACGGGCTTGGGCTTTTGGCAACAAGTCAAACAAAAAATAATTCGCCATGGAGAGATTGTTTACCACGGCTCCAAACACTCGATAAACTGCTTTCCGGGTGTGTGTTTAGACGGCTGCAAACACCGCCTGACAACACGGCCTGCGAAAAACAAAGCCAAGTCTTAAAGGCAATTAATTTGGAGACAGGCTACGGTAAATATTAAGCTCAATTATCTTATGGTTAGAAGCTTCTCCACTGTCAACAACTCCAACAAGAACTTGAGGTTAAATCGGATGGTTTCCAGTGAACCCCCGTTTCCACAGGAGCCATGAGAATGCAAATTCCACGGGTCTTAGTACTGAGCTTGTTTACCATCGTTATTAATGATAATAGTAAATATGTTTGATTGATATGGTTTTCAAAGAGGGCAGCACGGTGGTGTAGTGGTTAGTATGCTGGTGTTATGGTTAGTATGGTGGTGTAGTGGTCAGTATGGTGGTGTAGTGGTCAGTATGGTGGTGTAGTGGTTAGTACGGTGGTGTAGTGGTTAGTATGGTGGTGTAGTGGTCAGTATGGTGGTGTAGTGGTTAGTATGGTGGTGTAGTGGTTAGTATGGTGGTGTAGTGGTTAGTATGCTGGTGTTATGGTTAGTATGGTGGTGTAGTGGTTAGTATGGTGGTGTTATGGTTAGTACGGTGGTGTAGTGGTTAGTATGGTGGTGTTATGGTTAGTATGGTGGTGTAGTGGTTAGTATGTTGGTGTAGTGGTTAGTATGTTGGTGTAGTAGTTAGTATGGTGGTGTAGTGGTTATTATAGTGGTGTAGTGGTTAGTACGGTGATGTAGTGGTCAGTACGGTGGTGTAGTGGTTAGTACGGTGGTGTAGTGGTTAGTATGTTGGTGTAGTGGTTAGTATGGTGGTGTAGTAGTTAGTATGGTGGTGTAGTGGTTATTATAGTGGTGTAGTGGTTAGTACGGTGATGTAGTGGTCAGTACGGTGGTGTATTGTTAGTATGGTGGTGTAGAGGTTAGTATGGTGGTGTAGTGGTTAGTATGGTGATGTAGTGGTTAGTATGGTGATGTAGTGGTTAGTACAGTGGTGTAGCGGTTAGTATAGTGGTGTAGTGGTTAGTACGGTGGTGTAGTGGTTAGTATGGTGGTGTAGTGGTTAGTACGGTGGTGTAGTGGTTGGTACGGTGGTGTAGTGGTTAGTATGGAGGTGTAGTGGTTAGTATGTTGGTGTAGTGGTTAGTATGGTGGTGTAGTGGTTAGTATGGAGGTGTAGTGGTTAGTATGTTGGTGTAGTGGTTCGTACGGTGGTGTAATGGTTAGTACGGTGATGTAGTGGTTAGTACGGTGGTGTAGTGGTTAGTATGGAGGTGTAGTGGTTAGTATGTTGGTGTAGTGGTTAGTTTGTTGATGTAGTGGTTAGTATGGTGGTGTAGTGGTTAGTATAGTGGTGTAGTGGTTAGTACGGTGGTGTAGTGGTTAGTATGGTGGTGTAGTGGTTAGTACGGTGGTGTAGTGGTTAGTATGTTGGTGTAGTGGTTAGTACGGTGGTGTAGTGGTTAGTATGTTGGTGTAGTGGTTAGTATGGTGGTGTAGTGGTTAGTATGTTGGTGTAGTGGTTAGTATGGTGGTGTAATGGTTATCACGGTGATGTAGTGGTCAGCACGGTGGTGTAATGGTTAGCACAGTCTGTGGAATGGCCACTAGAGGGCGCGTGCAAAGAGTTTAAATCAGTGATAATGGTATTTATTTTGCTAATAATATAAATTGTTTACAATTACATATATTGTGATATTGTATATTGTTGGTATATATTGTTTACAAAGCTGAGTGGATTGAATTCTTCAAGTCAACGCTAATAAAAAGTAGCTGTTTTATGGCTTTCTTTGTAAAAACAACTTGGTTAATTTTTAAGTAAGGTTAAAGCCGCTCCCCTCATTTCTTACTAGCATCTGAACATTCCAAATGCAGAGGGTTAATTTACTAAAATTATGAGAAGAAATATTTTATTTCATTATATTACTATAGTCTATTTCCATTCAGCTGGTGGAATGGCCACTAGGGGGCGTGCAGAAAGAGTGTAAATCAGCCCGAAAACCTGAAAGGCATTGCTAATCTTATTATTTGGGTTAATCCCCGTGCAACTATACCACCGTTTCCACATTCCAGTCAGGCATCATTTAAATATTCCATATCTTATTCCCACTCAGAGACCATATGCAAATGAGATACTTTCCCAAAAGTCAAAGCTATAAAGGAGGAAAGAGGGCATTTAGAAACATCAGCTTGTCGCAAATTGGACCCTCTGACCTCATTTATCACCGGTCAGTTTCTGACCACACAATTGGGTGCTGGACTCAGGATAGCACTCACACTGAAGTGTTAGTTGCATGATAATATAGTAATGTATTATATAGAGTGTGAATGGGGTTTAATATTTATGCCTCTTGGTTTCTTCTGAGGGGCTTTCATTTATCATTTCTCACTGAACCCACCGTCAATGAAATGTCTTGGGGGCACAGTACAGTGGCTGAGGAGGGGGAGGGGCTTATGCGATGCGTACGTCTTCACTCAAATTAGGTTTATTTTGGTGGAGCAGCAGGAAAGGTTTAATTAATCTTAGCCCGGCTAATCTGTGTAGAGCATAATTAGAGCTCTGTAGAGTCATTCTCAACACACTTACACGTACATACATAATAGGGATCATCACAATGTTCTAGCTCGCTTTACAATCAGAAAACACACAGGACAGGTACACAGTACAGGTGTACAATGAAGACACATAATGAAAAACAAGTATGCTGGTAGAAAGGACACCTCCTGAAAAGGCTTAGGATGAGAACTTACTAAACAAGGTTGAGGAGGTCAATTTAAACCTCGAGAACATGAAGCAGCCCCAAGCTATGGGATCTTATGATACCAGGTGGACAGTATAGCTGAAGAAGCTCAACCAGGTGGTGAAGATTCTTGAACCTGAACCTGAAATGTTGTAAATATCCAATAAAGGATGAAGCTGATGCGATCAGTCTTATAAGAATAAATGAGAGTCCTAGCAGTGGCACTGTGTACATACTGTAACCCACTGAGGGCTTTGGCAGCGTGACCAAATATGAAAATATTGGAACTCAAAAATGATCCTGATCTCTGAGAATTGAAGATCATAGCGAGCCTGAAAAGGTGCATGGTGCTGCATCTAGAGTGCTTGTGTGTAGAGCTCTAAATGAATGCATTTGAATGCACACGTTGAAAAACAAGTCTCCAAAATGGCAACATTTCAGGAGAGGCCAAAAACTGCCTTCACTTTTAATGTAAGTCAATGGAACCAGAATTATGTCCAAGCTTTGGAGCATTTCTATTGGTCTATTCGTCATGAAGTTTTTACACAAAGTAGACGGCAGCTGTCGGGTTCAAATGAGGCCAAAAAACTAAAAAGCAACAAAAAATGGAGGTATTTTTTATTTTCATTGGATATTTAAGTTTGTTCCCTGTATTTCGATCCCCGGTGAAGCTCAGCCATGCCTGAAAGTGTGAGAGAGCATAACTGATTTGTCATCACTCAGTGGGACACATACTAACATACATGTAAGCATGCCAATTAGTGTTCTCCTCCAAGCTATCGTCTTACTATGTCCCATTAATAAGATACATAGTGGGGCTTCACTTGTCTGGGTGAAGCTTGTGCTAGCCTTCTTTCTCCTAGTTTAGAAGAACTAGTATGCAAGTGGAGGTCCCAACTATTAAAAGGGCGGAGGTAATATGTTAACAGGACCACAGTGCCCTGTTCTTCAATGGTCAAGACCCCTTGGGAACCACCACAGAGCAGATACTACTTGGGTGATGGATCATCCTCAGCACTGCGGTGGTGCTGACGTTGTGGTGTGAGAGGGGTCCGACAGTGTTGAACACCTCAGTGTCACTGCTGGCCTGAGAATCATCCACCAACCAAAACTATCCAGACAGCAGTGTCCTGTGGGCGGCGTCCTGTCCACTGATGAAGCACTAGAGGAACTCAAACTGTGCAGCAGCAGATGAGCTACTGTCTCTGACTTTACATCTACAAGGTGGACCAGCAAGTAGTAGGAGTGTCTAATAGAGTGGACAGTGAGTGGACCCAGTGTTTAAACACTCCAGCAGCAGTATTGCTGTGACTGATCCACTCACACTAGCACAACACACATGTCAGTGTCACTGCAATGCTGAGAATGATCCACCACCCGAATGATACCTGCTCTTTGGTGGTCCTGTGGGGGTCTGGACCACTGAAGAACAGGATAGCAGAGTATACAAAGAAACAGAAGAACCACAGTCAGTGGTTGTAAGTGTAGAACTACAACATGGTCCAGAAACATTGTAAATAATAACTGACCAATGGTGAATGGAGTAGATGGAGGGTTAGGGTTAGCCTAGGGTTAGCCTGACACCAACCCTAACCCAACCTAACCTAACCCTAACCCTAGATGGGCTACAGTCAGTATCTGCACAGCAGCAGGTTGGACTTCCGATAAAGCAGGAGTTTCAAACAAAGTGTCCAGCAAGTGTACACTAGTGTGGTCAAGAGCAAAACTTGACTGCGAACAACTACCTCTGCCTCTGAGATACAGCCCAGCTCTGAGGATAGCACTCCGAGACAGGTGGGGGTGGTGCAGGATCTTTCAGAGCTGAATTCAAGCTAGATTCTGTAGCTGATTATCTCCGCATGCCTGTTGGCTAGAGTAAGAGATAAGGGATGCATTCTAGAGGGTGCGGAGCGAGACCTTTGCTGGGAGCACTGCGACCTGGCACACTCAATCCACTGACCCAAACGGAGCGTTGCCCCCCGGACCCTGCGGCTAAGCCCTTATCTCACCCTCCAAGGATGACACCTCCCAATAAAGAAGCCTCTGGATTCTTCTTTCTGTGCTACTCTTACTTCCTCTTGACCCCAGATTAACAGCAGACAGTAGGAAATGCTGAAGAGATGTTTGGAAATGATTAGGACATCCCATCCGTCAAGCCAGATCGTCTCGTGCTGCCCACACGAACGTCTTTACATGTCATTTTCTCTGGTGTCTGCATACCGTTCGATATATTAAGCGATAATATGTCATTTAATGTTGATTTAAGGAAATTCCTATATGCTCAGCCTAATGTATGTGACTAAATGGAGATGTTCGGGATAATTAGATTCCGTTCATGCAGCGGTTCGTTTCTTTTCCGAGTGTAACCTTTAGCAAGCTTTACTAAGTAATCTAACAGCACCAACACGCACAGACTCCTCCATCTGTTTTCCCAGAGGAGGACAGTTCTTTGTGTTTGGGGTGGTGAAGTACAGCCCTTTCACTGTGTGACCAGTTTTCAGAAACCGTTGGAGAACCGTTTCAATCTCTTCTTTTTTTAACTCTGAAACCGTTTAAGGCTGATTCGTGCGAAGGTACTAGATAGAAACTAAAGTCAAGGTTAAAGTGGACATACTTAATGTTTGTAAGCCCTCTGACTCTTGTGGTCTCCGGAATTTTAGGTAGCTCCGGACACACACTCACACCTCTCTCACATGCACATCACCAGGGCAACACATTCACAACACCTGTCAGTCATCAGTGCTTGTGGCAGCAGCTCGTTAGCACTTCTTATATAGCCTAGCCACGTACACTCCTCAGTGCGTGGCATTGTTTCTCGTTAGAGATACTGTGTGGTTCAGCACTTACCTGTCCGTGGTCTCTGGGCTGTCACTTGAAGGGTCTCTCCACAGGTCCAACCAGACTTGGCTTCTCCACAGCGGGGTCCTGTCATACTCCCTGGAGCCCAAGAGGATCTACAGTCCCTCTGACCTGCCCGGCACTCACCACCATCCAGATGAGCCTTCCCATTGGCGTCCCCGTAGGGTGAGGTTGGTTGACCAATGGACTTCCAGACTCGTTCCCCGTAGCGAATTGGTTCCCCGGCTCTGGCCAGTCCAATGGATGACTGTTTTTAGTTAGCATTAGCACAGTGCTCTCTCTCTGTTCGAGGCTGCCACCAGATGAGCTCTGAGACCACAACGAGGAGTTATTAGTCACACGGGGCTGGTTCCTCTCTCTCCTATCTGCAGGACATGAGGTACTACTCTGGTTCCCTGTGCACAGCCTGGAGACCCAGTGGAGACCCAGTCAGGCAGTGAGTCTACATCTACGGTCCTACTCACCATCCAGCCTGCTCTGTGGACCGCATCTCAGCCTGCCTCAGGCCCACTGCTCTCAAACTCCTGGACTCCTTACGCTAGCGAGCCTCTGGACTGATTTTCTGTTGCTTATTATTGACTGCTCTGAGTAAATAAACCTTGCAAATGGATCGTGTAACAACTCTTGAGTCTGAATCCTTACAATGTTTCAGATGGTAGCCCCTTTTCTGCGCTGCCCAGCTAAGATAAGGCCGGCTATCTTCATCAGCCCTTGTCTGGCCGACAAGCCTGACAACTGAAACATGAAGATGTGGGTTCCCAGCAAGAAACACCCTATAAAACACTTTGGACTAAATCAAGGGGACCCAAAAAGGGTCAGTTTGGTATTAGCTGGCCAACTTTACCCTGAAAAAGTGGTACAACTTTTTAAAAAATTATGTCATTAAATACATTTTTTCTCAACTCAAATTTTACTGTAAAAGAATGTCATTCAAACTCATTTTTAGGTGAATATAAATAGTTTCACTGCTTGTTGGGTTGTACCAGCGCTGGGGCCAAACGTCCTCTTCCTCCATTCGTTTAAAGCCCATTGAAACGAAGCCCCAGAGCAATGGAGGGAGAGGAGAACCACCCAGCCACTCCAGAGACCCATGATCCAGAGATCTTGAATCTCCCAATAGTCAACATTTCAATAAACATTTATTTGTATAGCACATTTACAACCAGTGTTGTCTCAAAGCAGCTTTACAGAAAAGCAGTTTATGAGAATAGAAATAAAAATAAGTCCATGCATGAACGTATAAAG
Source organism: Megaleporinus macrocephalus (assembly GCA_021613375.1). Classification (NCBI taxonomy): domain Eukaryota; kingdom Metazoa; phylum Chordata; class Actinopteri; order Characiformes; family Anostomidae; genus Megaleporinus; species Megaleporinus macrocephalus. Next base: position 42,941,516 of record CM038713.1, read on the forward strand.
GCATAAAAAGGGTATCCAGTTCCAAGCCCCCCTAATGCAAGCCAGAGGGGCTGACAGTGGCAGGAGAAACTACCTTCGAAAGAGGAAGAAACCTTGAAAGGAATCCAGGCTCAAGTGAGGAACCTGTCCTGGTCGACCCCGGATAGAAAGAGTGACCGTCCTCCTCTGGTCGACCCCAGATAGAGAGAGAGTGTCCGTCCTCCTTTGGTTGACCCCTGATAGAGAGAGAGTGACCGTCCTCCTCTGGTCCTCTTCTATCTACCCAGAAAGAGAGAGAGTGACCATCCTTCTCTGGTCAACGCAGGATAAAAAGAGAGTGACCGTCCTCCTCTGGATAACCCCGGATAGAGAGAGAGTGACCGTCCTACTCTGGTCGACCACGGACAGAGAGAGAGTGACCATACTCCTCTGGTCGACCGCGGATAGAGAGAGAGTGACCGTACTCCTTTGGTCGACCCCAGATAGAGAGAGAGTGACCGTCCTCCTCTGTTCGACCTCAGATAGAGAGAGAGTGACCGTCCTCCTCTGGTCGAGCCCAGATAGAAAGAGAGTGAGAGGGACTGTCCTCATCTGGTCGACCCCGGATAGATAAGGAGAGAGTGACCATCCTCCTCTGGTTGACCCCGCATAGAGAGAGAGAGAGTGACCATCCTCCTCTGGTCGACCCCGGATAGAGAGAGAGTGACCGTCCTCCTCTGGTCAAACTCGGAGAGAGACAAAGAGTGACCGTCCTCCTCTGGTCGACTCCAGATAGAGAGAGATAGTGATAGTCCTCCTCTGGTCAACGCAGGATAAAAAGAGAGTTACCGTCCTCCTCTGGATAACCCCGGATAGAGAGAGAGTGACCGTTCTACTGTGGTCGACTCCGGATAGAGAGAGAGAGTGACCATCCTCCTCTGGTTGACCCCAGATAGAGAGAGAGAGAGAGAGTTACCGTCCTCCTCTGGTCGACCACGGATAGAGAGAGAGTGACCATTCTCCTCTGGTCGACCCCAGATAGAGAGAGAGAGAGAGTTACCGTCCTCCTCTGGTCGACCACGGATAGAGAGAGAGTGACCATTCTCTTCTGGTCGACCCCAGATAGAGAGAGAGAGAGTGACCATCCTCCTCTGGTCGACTCCGGATAGAGAGAGAGTGACCGTCCTCCTCTGGTCGACCCCGGATAGAGAGAGAGTGACCGTCCTCCTCTGGCCGACCCCGGATAGAGAGAGAGTTACCGTCCTCCTCTGGTCGACCATGGATAGAGAGAGAGTGACCATTCTCCTCTGGTCAACCCCGGATAGAGAGAGAGAGAGTGACCATCCTCCTCTGGTCGACTCCGGATAGAGAGAGATAGTGATAGTCCTCCTCTGGTTGACCCCAGATAGAGAGAGAGAGAGAGTTACCGTCCTCCTCTGGTCGACCACAGATAGAGAGAGAGTGACCATTCTCCTCTGGTCGACCCCGGATAGAGAGAGAGTGACCGTCCTCCTTTGGTCGACCCCGGATAGAGAGAGAGTGACCGTCCTTGAACATGTTTAATAGATGTTCTAGTTCAGGAGGTAGAGATGTAGAGAACCATCTCATAGGTTCTCAGTCAGAGTGAGAGATGGTGCAGATGTTGGGGCTCTACTGTAGTAACTCTGATGAGCAGGAGAGCATCAACAGGTCCAGTGGGGATGGAGCTCTGGTGACTTCTAGCAGCTCTGGTGACTTCCGTGTGATGATATAGACAAGCAGTTGTAGGTTGGTCTGTTTATGGAGAGATGTTAGAGTAATACTGTGAGTGAATGAGTTTTGAGTCTAGTTTTTTGTAGAGAGTGTATCGGAGTGTATCAGAGGTCAGGAGATGATTCCTCAATAGATGGTTGCCCCAGTCAGGAACCTATGAAGCCTCTACACAATATACAGGGTTTAAACGTAAGCTAAGAAACATGTCGACACTAATAAGAGGCTTTAGGAAGCAGGTGATGACCGTCAGGAGAGCTGAGACGCAAACCTATGGACCCCCAAGGAGTGACCCAGAAACCCACTGAACTTAAAAAAACGTTCAGCCGGCGCGGACATGCAGCCGGGGTTGTAGGCGCGTAAGCCCGGCTTTAGCTTTTTGCTCCCATCTACTTTATCCTACAGTTCGGCAGGCGAGGAAACGCTGGGGAGCTGCTTAAGAGGAGCTCAAAGTGGCTTTGAAAAAGCACATCAAACAGGCCCTATCACAAATTCCTAAAATACAATAAGACGCTGCCGCTGACAGGGGGGGCTTTGATGTATACTTTTCTCGTGTTTCACCGAAATCTTATCTGTGGTTATACTAAATCTATGCAGGCAGCGATCAGCTCTTCACTCAGAGACGTTCCTTTTTCTATTTTTTTCCTCTTTTCCGCATGTTCGCAGTTGAACTCCTCCTCACCTCCTTTTCAAAATATGGCAAATATGTAGCCGGCGCAGGTGGGCCGCCGCATACTGATGCCTAGGAACAAAAAAAGGAGAGTGCAATCTGTATAATGAAAACGTCGTTGTGCTGCGCCGTAAAGCCTCCACTTTAGACTGTAGCAGTACGCTGTTGCGCTATGACAGCGCTGGAAACGGCTGCATCTCACACTTCTGCCAAGGAGTAGCGAGAATTAGAAGTCGATTTGTCAGCTGAGTCATTCTAGCACTCTAGTTTTTGGTGCCTCAGTTATTATTATTATTATATATTATTGGTGCACTAACACTGCACATCTCTGAAAAATGATCCGTTTTTATTTTTCTACCTCATTTGAATGCAAGAGCCTTCCTTTATATTGTGTGAATATAAAGGGATGAACAGACCAATAGAAATGCCCCAAAATAGCTTGGGAAAAATTCTGGTTCCATTGACTTGCATTAAAAGGAAAGCAAGTTTTTCGCCTCTCCTGTAAACTTAGAATTTTATTTTATTACAAAAATATAGTCAAATCAATTATTCAAACGTGTCTATTCAATCTGTGTTGGAGCGTGAGGGGTTAAGTGGAAGCCTGTGAGTCTGTGTCTCCTCCTATAAGGACTGTGATGACTCGGCAGAATGTTGGTGATTGGTGGTCCCGCTGTTCATGAACAGAGGGGACCAGGCAGTTCTAATTCAGAGCCATACCAACTTCAAACAGTAAAACTTACCAATTGTCACGCCTGCCCGTCCATGTGCCTTTGTTTACGTCCCGTCCATGTGTTTCTGTTTTGTCATGTGCTCTTGTCTCCGCCCTTGCCCCACCTCGCACACCTGTTCCCCTTTGATGTTTAGTCTCGTCACCTGTTCCCTCTTGTTAGTCCATGTGTATATATACCCTTTGTTTGCTCCTTGTCTTTGTCGACCCTGTGTCGCGGTAATGTGTTACTTTGGATTTTTGTTTTGTCTTGAGTGTAAATAAAACCAACCTGCAAGTGTCTCCGCAACTCCTGCCTCTGGACTCATTACACCAATCATATCTTCCCTCTAAGTGGGCGGGCTTAACTGTATGATCATTCTGCCCGCTGTGGCGATGCTAGCTAGAGCTAGGCTACCACCGCTAGCTAGTTTGCTGAGTCACCATGGAAGCTGAAGCTAGCACTACCGCAACAGAGGAAGACATCATTGCAGGTGGCATCAGTAAATAGCATTCGACTCATGTCCCGCCCCCAAACTATCAAAACCACACCCTCTAAAAAGACTAGAGCGCAAACATTTCTATCGTGCGCAGAGAGCAGCCGACGGTATTGCACTTCGTACGCGAGGACAAATATCAAATCGCGAGAGAAACAAAAGCATGGAAGAAGAAACAAAGACAGTTTGAGTGTGTTTCTGAAAATTGTGCGTGTGGTTCCTCTTTCTGTGCTCACGAGTTTCACATTCGGGCTCACGAGTGAAACAGAACCTGCTTTATATCTTCACCTCGTGTTTTTGCTCGCTTGAGTTTTAACATTAATGTGACGCTCCTCGGGCGCGTGGTCTACATATTCCTCTGAAGCACAGACGGAGCTGTGTGATGTTCGGTTGTTTGTAAGGAGGAACCTTATTTAGATTAAGAAGTTGTCTGTGTTGTACAGATGTTATTGTTTGTTGCATTTCTGTCGTCTCATTTTTTAGTTTCTTGACTTGCAGTTTATTAGGAGAGAAAACAGTATTTTTTCAGACGGTGGTTGGGTGAGAGAGTCACGGTTCGCTACTGATATATATATATATATATATATATATATATATATATATATATATATATATATATTATAATTATAATTATATACTTATTTCAGAAAAAAAGCAGGCTACTTCAATTAGATACATGTTCTAATGTACTATTGCATTACTGTCCCAATACCAAACCAGTAGCCATACAGTACAGTATAAACAGCTGGTTCTATAAATGTTTTCCAGAGCTCCATATGGACTGCTGTGTAAAGCTGTAAAACATATTTAACCCTTTCATGCACAAGCTAAGCAAACCCCTTTCTAATGCACAACATGACCCATATTCATTCCCTACGTTACTGTATGTACTGCTGAGTATCTCTTTGTTAAATCTATTAAAATCTATTATTTCATTATTGAATGTTTCAAGTGTTAATTAAAAATCTTGTTTTGATCTTAAATCATTGTTTTAATTCTAATTTATTTTGTACAAAAGCCCAGCTGTGATAGTTATTGGTTTGCCATACTATTTGTGAGTTCTAGTCAGACAGGTGGTTAGCCACCAATGTTAATCAGTTTGAAACCCCTTTAGGCCCCCTAATTGCTAGTTCAGCAGGGGGCGAGGTGGAGCAGCAGCAGGCTGACTCTCGATTAAGACACTGTGGTGTGCGTGCATCTAATGGTGAGTTTAGCCACTAGAAGTGTATTTATATTAATTCGAGTGTAACATTCTCTCTGTTATTTAGATGTTCTAAGCATATTTCTGTTAGGGTTAGTGATGTTTGCTACTAGATGCTAATCTAGTATTAACACAGTATTTAGATTATTGTTAGCCTCATTGCTGCTTGTTCATGCTTAGTTCAGGCTTATTTGTAGTGATGGCCAGATGAAGCCTCTTGAAGCATTGACGCTTTTCCTCCAGCTGGTTCAAAGAAAGGTTCATTTCTCGAAGCTTCATGTGCACACGAACCCCCCTGCTGGCCAAAACATTTATTGTCATTTCAACTGTTTGCAATGTATACAAGTATAAACATAAAACACCTTCATTTCATTTTCTGTAGTTCATTCATTTGTTCATTTGATCTGCGTTAATTAGTGATTTCACTCAGTAAATAAATCCAATAGGATGTGAGATGTTTATATTAAAACTGCTGCAGTGCTTTCAAGAGATGGGACAGTGATGGTGGGGTGACTTGATTCATTTTTTATTAAGAAACAACAAATAACGGCAATACTCGAACCACATCCCGATCCAACGAGGCTTCAGACGTCATCCCTTAACAAAGCAAGCCTCCATACACGCTTCATAAACGGGTCTCCTGGATTTCTCCACACAAGCTCCGAAGCCTCGTATAATTTGCCCATCACTACTTATTTGTGTTCTTTTCTACCTTATTTTGCTAAGCTATGTGATTTATATGTAAACTGTGTGATAAGGTATGGCTACGCTAAGTGTATATTGCTGCTATTGCTAAGTTAAGCTCATTGAGAGACACTAGCCATTGTTTCCACGTTCATTTCTCTCATTTTCAGAACCACATTAACACATTATCACATATCCACTCACACAAGCTGTCATAGATGCAGATTCTGAGCAGATGTTTGACTTATATAGCATAATCATCTTGTTACCACTGTGTTGTGGGTGTGAAGATTCAATAAATCTCTATCTGAACGACATAACTTGACTCGTGTTCTGACTGGACACTCTACAGAGGTTGCCACCGGCAATAAGAAACAGCAATACATAGTCATAATCCTTTTCATACTTACTTAATGAACAAAACAGTGTTTGTAAATATGTTCCTGACCGCAAATGTTTACAAAAATAGGTTAATTCTGACCCATGCTGTGTGTTAGAAGGCAGTGATACAAAAATATCTTATATAAAAAAAAAAAAACTAAAATAATAAAACAAAAAAGAAATATGTGTTTGTGATGATCAAAACCGAGTGAGGGATTCATGGAAGCGTGAATAGTGAATTGAATTTATTGCAAAGATACATAAAATAAAATCTCAGTATCATACTGGCTGGAATGCAGTACATTATTGAAGGTAATTCTTCACAGTGTGAATCAGTTTTTGATGAACTGCTCTATATCTGCTTACGGCCTCCCACACACTCAGTTTGATCCTCATTAACAAAAGATAAACATTGTCTAACGGCAGGGTTTACTTGCGTGGCCTTTCATGCGGATTTTCAATTTCCCATGCGTCATGAAAGGGTTAACAGCTTCAAAGTCAGATATGCATATTATGAGAATCCGATAATTGCATCATACAAGTTTAATCCACTTTGAGAGTCATGATAAAATAATTGAGGAAAGACTGGGGGGAAAGCAATCGACGGAGCTGTCCTTGATGGAGAAGCCACATCCAGCGGTTTGGAGAGGAAAAAGCAATCATATCATACACTCATTATGAGCTTATGAATTCCTAATGGACTGGACCAGAGCTAAAGCTTAGATCACAGCAATGCCAATAACAACCGCGGCCATGACCTTGGAAATGATTGCCTTCAGAAATCAATGCAGGAGTCCCTGATGTGTGCTCGTTTAAAAAAGGCCCTCAGATGGCCTGACGTCTGACTTCTCAGCCACACGGGTAATGATGTTACTTTATCTTGTAACTCTGAATGTAGTGATACTGAATTATCAGCGCTCAGTAATGAAGCTTGCTGAAAGGTTCTTGGATGTATAGTTCTAGAAGATAAGTAATAAGTGAATGCGTATATATAATAACTGGGATTTTCAACATAATTGGAAATCTACAGTTGTCCTTTACATTGTATTCAAATTTTATAATAATTGGACCAATAAAAATGCAAGCTATGGACTGGCCCGCCCGTTTCCCAGACCTGAATCCGATTGAGCACATCTGGGACATCATGTCTGGCTCCATCCACCAAAGTCACGTTGCACCACAGACTGTCCAGGAGTTGGCGGATGCTTTAGTCCAAGTCTGGGAGAAGATCCCTCAGGAGACCATCTGCCAGGAGCATGCCCAGGCATTGTAAGGAGGTCATATAGGCACATGGAGGCCCCACACAATACGGAGCCTCATTTTGACTTGTTTTAAGGAAATTGCATCAAAGTTGGATCAGCCTGTTGTGTGTTTTTCCACTTTAATTTTGTGTGACTGCAAATCCAGGCCTCCATTGGTTAATAAAATTGATTTCCATTGATGACTGATGATCATTGATGATGTGTGTGTGTGTGTGTATATATATATATATGATATAGGCTATGTATGAAGTTGGGACACATTGTAAATTGTACATGAATTTAAATAAAAAACAATGATCATAAATCTTATAGAAGCATATTTCACAACATGGAACACATATCAGATGAAGCAAATATGGGCAGAGGTGCAATCTGCAAAAAACACTCTAAAAGTCGTGGACAATTCGCAGTAGAAGACTTTGGATATCCCGCCATCTACATTACATAATATCATCAAAAGATTTTGAAAATCTGGGGAAATCCCTGTGCGCAAGGGACTAGGCCGACGACTGGATGCTCCTCAGACAGCGCTGCATTAACAACAGACCTGATGACCATGCAATCCAGAACAAGTACAATCCAGAAATGCCACAGTCTGTTCTAAAGAAGTTTAAAGAAGGTTTATGATTTGCAAATATATATATATATATATATATATATATATATATATATATATATATATATATATATATATATATATATATATATATATATATATATATATATTCGTGTGTGTGTTTGTGTGTATTTGTGTGTGTTTATGGTTTTTGGCTGAACTAATAAAAATACTCTCCATTAACATACAGGAAAAAAGTAAAGTGGGGTTTTGTCCTTTGTAAATTGTACTTATTTATATATAAAATATACTTACTAAGATACTTAGATACTATTATACATAGTTTCTAAGTAACTATCTATCTACCTATATATATATATATAAACCCTACATGTTTGATTAGATTAGAAAGACTAATCTTTGTGTATACTTCTTCTACTTGCCACAAGCACCTGCTATAAAAGCCTACATAGAAGGTTTTACGTGCATCACTTGTTTTAGGTGTAGTTGTGTAAATATGTGCTGTATGTGGTGTAAACATAAATTTCCAGGCAGACTTTCTAATTGCGTAGCCCCCAGTTTGGACTAAATTTAACTCTCCTGAATATGTGGCTCTTTTGGAAAGATCTACTGCACATGTATTATATCTCATACTGTTTGGATATGTTGTGCTTCCCCCGGGGTTGTTTAATGCCCCACTCATGGTACGGTTCCTGCTCCGGCCATGACCTGTACATAATGTGGAGATTTTTATCTCCCTCAAATCTCAGGAGCATCCCGAGGCTTAGTATTCACTTACTATACAGACTGCAGTGCAAATTACAGTCTGTTATAAATGTGTACAAGCTTGTATAATAACAATGACGAAATTCGCCTTTGCCTTTATGGGGGTCTTCAGACGTGTCATTCATTGAGAGCTTCTTTGGGGAACCACCTTCACACAGCCTGTACCTGTTTTAGTCCTTATATTTGTCTAATTTTTCTGTTTTACCTTTAGCCATTTTATTTATTTTTCATTTTACCTTTAAATTTATTTTATTTTTCTGTTCTAATTTTGGCCTTTTACCTTATTTATTTGTATTTTTCTGTCCTTTTATCTATCCAATGTACTTGATTTACTTTCTTCATAATCTTAAATTCATACTTAATTTATTTGTTTAATTTAATTCATTTTTTATATGTATTATTTGTGTTTATATTCTGTTGTCTAATTATCTCTTCATTTCATTGTTTTATATTTTAGCTTGTCCACTTATCCTTTTACTGTGATTTAGTTATTTCTTAAATAATTTTTACACTGTTTGCCTGTTTTTCTAATATCTTTATCACTTCATTCTTATTGTTTTACTCAAGAAGTTCCTTATTTTAGCTTTCTTAATTAAATAATTGATTCTAATTTTAATGTATTTTCAATTCCTTTAAGTTGTAAATGCTTGGTTGCATTGTAACCCTCAATGTATTACTGACTGAAAATAAAGATTGACAGATTGATTGATTGAATAGTGGCTCTTGGCAATGCTTGGATAAACCCTGTTGGCTCCCTCGTTTGAAGAAGTGTAGAATGTTAATTTTTAGGATCAGAAGATATGTCAGGACCGTTTTGACCAAGTTGATCCCACCCCTGAGGTTGAGCAGCTCGTTGTTGCTATGGCAGTGAGTGGCTTGAAAGTTTGGAGATGTTCAAAGATAGCTGGGCATTTTATGCAGTGACTCATGCTCCCGCGGCCTCGCTTCATTTCACATTCAGAGACTCACAAGGCCCCAAAGTCATGAGGCCGACATCGGTTTAAGCGTTCCGGCGGATGCCATAAACCGACGGGCCTGTCTCGAGCCCGGCTTCAACCTTTTCCCCGCAAACTTTCCTCGTAGGCACGGTGGGAAACTTGGAGAGCTCACGGGGAAATACAATGAACCATCAGAACCAATTACTGTCATAATTGTGATGAATTAAAGTGAAGTCCTGTGGTACTGCATCCATTACTGTATGTTCTGTGGGTCATTTGCTGCTTAATTGACTTGCTGGAGAGCAGTGAGGGAGGCACAAAGCTCCCAGCTGTAGGGCTGTTTATTGTTTCCTCTGGGTTTCATGATGGAACCTGGCAGGTTCGTTTCTGGATTGCTCTCCTGGATGGCCCCTGGATATGGAAGATGGAGATGGGAGGGGGGTTGCTTTTGTTTGACTGGAGCTTGGGCAGCCGGGAAACAAAGACAAAAAAAAACACAGATTCTGAGGGTCGGGCAAGGGTCCACCCCAGTGGTACGAATGTGAGATGGCACAGAGCTCATAATCACATGTATTGTATTGGGGTCCCGCAAATAGCTGATGTGGCAAGGGGGCTACATAACAGTGCTAATGGATATAGCCGTAGGCTGGGGAGTGCAGCTGGGACGTTGGCTGCCTCACCAGCCGTATTTAGACGCGGCGCTAGGTTTTCTACCCTGATCCCTGACCTCTCGTCACCCGGCTTGTTCGCGGCGACGCTGTTCCTACACACTCCTGCGCTCCGCTCACTGTGCTTTTGTGTTTGGCTTCTAAACTTTGCTCCTCGCCAGTTGTCATGCATGCTGCATTTTGCTAAGATAAGCACATCCAGGCCTGGCTTTTGTGAGTTACGGACTGCCTGTGCATTCCCCGCAGGACAGCCAGCAGATGGTTGATGGTAGGAGAACAATGATGGAGGGCAGAGGGAGCGAGAAAGGGTGGGGGGGGAGCCAGAATAAAGAAAGAAAGCAATTCTTTCAAACAGCGGTGTATCTGTCAAGCGTTACGTGTAACAGTCTCTTCGTTCGGCTACGTTTTGCAAAGTTAACACAGCAAACAAACAGCCTGCCTTACTGTTAGATCCTACAAGGAGTTACCACAATGTTATGGATCTACATTAAGATTAATTATTCAGATATTAATTTTAGGAATTAATATAAAAAATATATATAATTACTAAATCTGGTGCAAACATGCTTCCTATGTAAAAGTCTATTAGAGTGAGATGTTCCAGTACAGTAGATCAGGAAGACCACTCTATATCAAAGGTTGGAGGAACCTACTTTATATTAAGTGTCTCTAATGTCTGTGTAGTTACTCAAGAGTAACACATGTAACAACAATGAAACTACTAGTGATGTATCCACGGTTACAGTTGGCAGTACAGCTTATCAATTTCTTTTTTCCCTGATGTATAGTTGTGACATATTCCATCTCATGTATTTAAACATTGGTAACTGTGTTTGTCATTTGGAGCCAATCCCAGCGTCATTGGGTGAAGGCGGGGTACACCATGGACAGGTCACCAGTCCATTGCATGGCCAACACACACCTACGCCACCATACTAACCACTACACCACCATACTAACCACTACACCACCATACTGACCACTTCACCACCGTACTAACCACTACACCACCATACTAACCACTACACCACCGTACTAACCACTACATCTCTGTACTAACCACTACACCACCATACTAACCACTACACCACCATACTAACCACTACACCACCGAACTAACCACTACACCACCGTACTAACCACTACACCACCATACTAATCACTACACCACCATACTAACCACTACACCACCGAACTAACCACTACACCACCGAACTAACCACTACACCACCGTACTAACCACTACACCACCATACTAATCACTACACCACCATACTAACCACTACACCACCGTACTAACTACTACACCACCATACTAACCACTACACCACCGTACTAACCACTACACCACCGTACTGACCACTACACCACCATACTAACCACTACACCACCATACTGACCACTACACCACCATACTAACCACTACACCACCATACTAACCACTGCACCACCATACTAACCATTACAATACCATACTAACCACTACACCACCATACTAACTACTACACCACCATACTAACCACTACACCACCATAGTAACCACTACAGCACCATACTAACTACTACACCACCATACTAACCACTACACCACCGTACTAACCACTACAGCACTATACTAACCACTACACCACCGTACTAACCACTACAGCACCATACTAACCACTACAGCACTATACTAACCACTACACCACCGTACTAACCACTACAGCACCATACTAACCACTACACCACCGTACTAACCACTACAGCACCATACTAACCACTACACCACCGTACTAACCACTACAGCACCATACTAACCACTACACCACTGTACTAACCACTACACCACCGTGCTAACCACTTACCACTAAACATCAAGTACACAACGTCCCTCACTGCTAGTCCAAGAGACACCTCGCTTCATTGTCCTCGCCCTGTTAGCTGCAACAGTTCTCCAGTTCTCTGTTTACGCCATCTGTCGCATCCCATAATGTAAAGCACACCTGGCTGCAGGAGATGTTTAGATCAAACTTGTGGAGTACACCTAATACTTGGGTCGGATCAAGGTCGGATCATGCTCTCACCACAAACGAACTGCTCCAGAGTTTGTTTGGAACCAGACTGAGACCACCTCCTCTTGAGGGTCTCAGTGTGGTTGTTTTGGTCCCCATCCGAGTGCGATTATTGTTTTCACACCTGCCAAAACGAACCAGACTCTGTTTTAACTGGACTAACTAGTGCTGGTGTGGAAACACTCTTAAAGTCCAGTTCATTAATGAAACGAGTCCATCATAATAACGTTAAGGGTGAGGCTAGTCTTTGGCCCACAGCATACAGCAGGCTAACATCGTCTGTAGCTTTGAATAACAATCAATGTTCCTACTTTTATTAATGCTAATGTATTAGACATGTCAATTGCACTATAGTCTTGTCGTAACTTTGTTTTTGCCTTCTGTCATACCCCGCCATGTTCCCCGCGTCCCTCGCCTGTTTACGTCCTGTCGAGTCCACGTGGTCTTTGTTTACCTTTTGTCATGTGTTCCTTGCCTCCGCCCTCCACCTGTGTCCCATCATGTTCACCACCTGTTTCCGTTTCCCTCTCGTTATCCTGTGTATTTAGTCTGCCTGTTTTGCCCTCTCCCTGCTCGCTCATGTTGTTGTTATTGTTGTTGTTGTGGTGTATTCCGTCTGTTTAAATTAAATCCATGTTTAAACTACAGTTCGCAATTGTGTCCGCAACTGCCTTTCCTCGCCCCAGCTACACCGTGACACCTTCAGAATAAAGAGGGAGACCAGTTCAGAGTAAAAGCTTTTATTCTTAGGACTACAGTACTGACGTTCTCTGAGCTCTCAAACCCTGGTCTCAGTCATGTCTTCGACTGCGTTGTCTTTTATAGGCCTGGTTGAGTGGTTCTCAAATAGAAGTTCCCTAAAAGAAGTCCAGGGTTTGTGTGAAGCCCTATATGGCGTGGCTCCCAAAAGCCCTGACCTTCCCGCAACAAATGCTATGCTATATAAACTAATTTACAACCGTCTATAGATGTAAACTCACTCTTTACAGGATTGTAACAGACTGAAGTAGGTCTATGTCCTGTAATTTAATTGAGACGTTAAGAAAAATTTAATTGTTTTCTTCGATTGTTACTTTGTTTTTGTGAACAACAGCACCAGGTTATGCAGTGCTCCGTGTATTAACCCTAATATATGATACCTGTTTCACGGGACATGTTTTTTAGCTGGGCTTTCATTGACACATTGAGAGAGATTTTTTTTATTTTATAATCAATTTATATTGTCAAGAGCAAATCAATGCCCTTGTTCTAACCTCAAACCGACAAACACACCATATTTAAGTCCAGCTGACTACAGCTTTAGCCAGACTTGACCCGTATGGCCAGATCATCATCTCCTAAGCTTGGGGCTGATGTTCTTGGGCAGTTCCTGCCATAACCCAACAGGATCTGCTGAGCCATAAAACTATATGACGACTATATGAACCCTGACCTTCCTGCAGTCTCTGTAGCATTCAGTGTACCAGTCTGTATACACAAGTTTTTAACAGACGCCACTGTATGTAGGAAATATTCACAACACAACCCAGGATTTTTAACATAAACACGTCTGATTGGTGGTAAAATACTAGGCGAGTACCTGATTGGTGGTCAGAATTGAGTTTGTATCCAGATACTAGCCAGTAAAGTATACTGTACCACCATAGTATTTGCTTGGCATCAGTAAAAACATGTCAACCAAAGGTCAAGCTGAGTTCAGAAACAGCCTACAGGCAATGAGCGATCAATGATTTAGGCCAGGGGTCACTTATAGGTGGGCCATGGTCCGGGTCCAGACCCAGGCGTTGTCCAAAGTGGACCCAAACCGATAAACTATTGAGAATGATTTCATTTTGACTGTGTTTATTTTAAGAGATGGAGCTTTTCTAGTCTTTACGGTTTACGGGCTTTATGGCTCAGTAAACTCAGAGACCAGTCACGTGCACTGTAAGATCACAGAGGCTCCTAAGCCAATCAGATCTGTGCATATTGGGGCATCCGGCGCCCACACAGGCGAGGTACAAAGGGAGGAGCAGCAATCAGAGACTAAAGCGAGTTAGAAAGAATAACGAGCTCTAAAAACAAACTGTTTAACAGGAACGGTTCTGGAATGGACCTGCTCGTCTAGTTCTGGAGAACACCGCTCTGTACAACCAACATGTTAATCTGTGAAGCTGAGTTAACAAGAAGACACACGTTTTATTACTTTCTCTATAAATAAACACTTTAAGATGTAAGCCCTTATTTTTATTAAAGTGAGTAAAAACATTTATTAGAAATTTATAAATAATTAATTCAGTTCAGCATTTAAACAGTAAATATACTGAAATATACTGAATGGTATGTGTGGTGTGTTGGTGTTTCAGTAGCTGATGGTATAAGATGCTGATACTAGACTACTTCAGTAAACAGGATACACCACTGAATCAGAACACACGTTACGGTCTGGACCTTGGCCTGAGGAGATCTCCTCTAACTGGACCTTACTGACTCTAATTAAACACGATAAGTGGTGAAAAGTCTCTGTCGGTGTGAACGCAGGGTTAGACTTGATGGTGCCGTTACTGCTGAGAACTGTTCGGTCACCAGTATGAAAGAAGATATGCAGCTCTGAGAGAGAGAAACTGAAGTGTGGACCCAAATATGAGCACTTACAGTTGAAATCTAGTCTTAAGATCATATTTATCATGCTATTATGTTTCATTAGTTACTGCGTTTTGTCATCTCTGATGAATTGCTCAGACACACGGCTGGCAGTTGACAAATGGATTGTCCGTAAATGTAATTTCATCTTGTCTTAATCAGTAAGCAGTGGGCCTATCTTCCTCTCTCTCTCTCTCTCTCTCTCTTTCTCTCTCTCTATGTGTCTCTCTCTCTCTGTAATCCATGTATTAGGCTGTATCTCTGAAGTGAAAGAAGCATGTAGGCTCTGAAATCTCGGAATATATGTGAGTTAAGTGCAATTCAAAAGGCCCACGCCCTGCAGACAGAAGCTGTTTGAGCTGTCGGGTTCCTATTGCTTCAGCTGATTCACTCTGCAGTCATTCTTGTGCTTTTCTCTGGCAGGTTTTTCTACAGGTCCCCGCAGCCCTCTTCGTTCAGCGCACTCTTCATTTGAGGGGCTGCCTAATGACTCCTGGGTGGAACAGAGCAGCCTATCGCGCTGGCACTTTTACGATGGAGAATGGAATTAAAGGTGAAGTATGCTAGATGAGATTCTTCTTGATATTTCCCGGCTGCGCAGGAATGCAGAGAGGAGTCGTGGCCTCTCCGCGGCGGTGAGATAGCCTTGTTTGTTCCCTCCAGGTGCTGCCTTGCTGGCTTTATTAGGACTCTTCCCCCAGCAGGAGGATAAAACGGGGGGCAGCTGATGGTTAAAGCTGACTCGAAGACGGCGCATCTCAACATCTGCGAGAGCGCATGAGCCTTTTACTGATTGGACATGGCAGCCGTTGGCGAAGGGTCTCACATAAACACTGTATCGGACAGCGATTAGTTTAAGCGTTTAAGAGTCCAGTATGAATCTATAATGTGTGTAGTTTTAACATTTTAACAGCCTGACAGTGAGATTATTTTAATCCAGTATGAATTTTCAGGGTACACAGTTTATACATTGTGACTACTATAACTGTGCATTGAATCCAGTATGAATCTGCAGTGTGTGTAGTGTATACAGTCGGACAGTAACAACCATGAGATTATTTTAATCCAGTATGGATTTTCAGGGTGCTCAGTTTATACATCGAGAATATTATAATTGTGATTTTAATCCAGTATGAATCTTCAGTGTGTGTAGTGTTTATGCCTGATGGTATTATGGTATAGTGATTTTATTGCAGTATGAATCTTATGCATGCTTATTTTGTTACAGTCTGATAGTAATAACTGTGGAGTGATTTTAATTCAGTATGAATTGTCTCTGTGTGTAGTTTTCAAAGGCTCACAGTAATTGTGGAGTTAAATTTATCCAGTATGAATCTTCAGTGTGTTTATAGTCTGATAGTCATAACTGTGGTGGTATTTTAATCCAGTATGAATCTGCAGTGTGTGTAGTGTTTACAGTCTGTCAGTAATAACTGTGGAGTGATTATAATCCAGTATGAATCTGAAGTGTATGTAGTGTTTACAGTCTGACAGTAATAACTGTGGAGTGATTATAATCCAGTATGAATCTGCAGTGTGTGTAGTGTTTACAGTCTGACAGTAATAACTGTGGAGTGACTTTAATCCAGTATGAATCTGCAGTGTGTGTAGTGTTTACAGTCTGATAGTAATAACTGTGGAGTGATTATAATCCAGTATGAATCTGCAGTGTGTGTAGTGTTTACAGTCTGACAGTAATAACTGTGGAGTGATTATAATCCAGTATGAATCTGCAGTGTTTGTAGTGTTTACAGTCTGACAGCAATAACTGTGGAGTGATTATAATCCAGTATGAATCTGCAGTGTGTGTAGTGTTTACAGTCTGGCAGCAATAACTGTGGAGTGATTATAATCCAGTATGAATCTGCAGTGTGGGTAGTGTTTACACTCTGACAGCAATAACTGTGCTGTGATTATAATCCAGTATGAATCTGCAGTGTGTGTAGTGTTTACAATCTGACAGTAATAACTGTGGAGTGATTATAATCCAGTATGAATCTGCAGTGTGTGTAGTGTTTACAGTCAGACAGCAATAACTGTGGTGGGATTTTAATCCAGTATGAATCTGCAGTGTGTGTAGTGTTTACAGTCTGATAGTAATAACTGTTGAATGATTATAATCCAGTATGAATCTGCAGTGTGTGTAGTGTTTACAGTCTGACAGTAATAACTGTGGAGTGATTATAATCCAGTATGAATCTGCAGTGTGTGTAGTGTTTACAGTCTCACAGTAATAACTGTGGAGTGATTATAATCCAGTATGAATCTGCAGTGTGTGTAGTGTTTACAGTCTGACAGTAATAACTGTGGAATGATTTTAATCCATTATGAATCTGCAGTGTGTGTAATGTTTACAGTCTCACAGTAATAACTGTGGAATGATTTTAATCCATTATGAATCTGCAGTGTGTGTAGTGTTTACAGTCTGACAGTAATAACTGTTGAGTGATTATAATCCAGTATGAATCTGCAGTGTGTGTAGTGTTTACAGTCTGACAGTAATAACTGTGGAGTGATTATAATCCAGTATGAATCTGCAGTGTGTGTAGTGTTTACAGTCTGACAGTAATAACTGTGGGGTGATTATAATCCAGTATGAATCTGCAGTGTGTGCAGTGTTTACAGTCTGTCAGTAATAACTTTTGAGTGATTATAATCCAGTATGAATCTGCAGTGTGTGTAGTGTTTACAGTCTGATAGTAATAACTGTGGAGTGATTATAATCCAGTATGAATCTGCAGTGTGTGTAGTGTTTACAGTCTGAGACAGTAATAACTGTGGAGTGATTATAATCCAGTATGAATCTGCAGTGTGTGTAGTGTTTACAGTCTGACAGTAATAACTGTGGAGTGATTATAATCCAGTATGAATCTGCAGTGTGTGTATTGTTTAGTCTGACAGTAATAACTGTGGAGTGATTATAATCCAGTATGAATCTGCAGTGTGTGTAGTGTTTACAGTCTGTCAGTAATAACTGTGGAGTGATTATAATCCAGTATGAATCTGCAGTGTGTGTATTGTTTAGTCTGACAGTAATAACTGTGGAGTGATTTTAATCCAGTATGAATCTGCAGTGTGTGTAGTGTTTACAGTCTGAGACAGTAATAACTGTGGAGTGATTATAATCCAGTATGAATCTGCAGTGTGTGTAGTGTTTACAGTCTGACAGTAATAACTGTGGAATGATTTTAATCCATTATGAATCTGCAGTGTGTGTAATGTTTACAGTCTCACAGTAATAACTGTGGAATGATTTTAATCCATTATGAATCTGCAGTGTGTGTAGTGTTTACAGTCTGACAGTAATAACTGTTGAGTGATTATAATCCAGTATGAATCTGCAGTGTGTGTAGTGTTTACAGTCTGACAGTAATAACTGTGGGGTGATTATAATCCAGTATGAATCTGCAGTGTGTGCAGTGTTTACAGTCTGTCAGTAATAACTTTTGAGTGATTATAATCCAGTATGAATCTGCAGTGTGTGTAGTGTTTACAGTCTGATAGTAATAACTGTGGAGTGATTATAATCCAGTATGAATCTGCAGTGTGTGTAGTGTTTACAGTCTGAGACAGTAATAACTGTGGAGTGATTATAATCCAGTATGAATCTGCAGTGTGTGTAGTGTTTACAGTCTGACAGTAATAACTGTGGAGTGATTATAATCCAGTATGAATCTGCAGTGTGTGTAGTGTTTACAGTCTGACAGTAATAACTGTGGAGTGATTATAATCCAGTATGAATCTGCAGTGTGTGTATTGTTTAGTCTGACAGTAATAACTGTGGAGTGATTATAATCCAGTATGAATCTGCAGTGTGTGTAGTGTTTACAGTCTGTCAGTAATAACTGTGGAGTGATTATAATCCAGTATGAATCTGCAGTGTGTGTATTGTTTAGTCTGACAGTAATAACTGTGGAGTGATTTTAATCCAGTATGAATCTGCAGTGTGTGTAGTGTTTACAGTCTGAGACAGTAATAACTGTGGAGTGATTATAATCCAGTATGAATCTGCAGTGTGTGTAGTGTTTACAGTCTGACAGTAATAACTGTCACGCTTGATAGTTTGCTTTGAGATTCACATCGACAGTCTACAGGAAGCCCTCAGATAAAGTCTGAAAGTCTTGACTGACTGCGCCGTACGTTGCTCGCAGCTATTCACTCGACGCATACACCTGCGTTGCAGTCCTGAGCAGCGGCGCGGTTTAATAGCTGAAGTAATTAGGTTCCCAGGCAGTTTTTTTTTCTTTTCTTTTTTTTTTTGGCAGCTGTTTGCTTTTTAAAAATCTGTAAAATGGCTGAACCGACAGAATAAATCGCCTTGTTTCTTCGGAGAGCCTGCAATCATGATGACACACACCCATGCTAGCTGATACGGCGAGTACAAAGGCGCTGGCTGTGAGCTTACCCCGAGCGCAGAGAAGGTCTATTATAGTTCAAAGAGAATGATGAAGAATGGTTTTATGTGAGGCTCGGCTCAAAGCTTTTTCCATTAGGCCAGATAGCAGAGGGCTTATTAGAAAGCAGGCATGTCAGCACAAGGGTGTGCGTTCGTAACCCCCCTCGGGATTAGACCTGTGTATTATTCCCGCGCGCACCGTCCAAATAAGCTTTGGAGTTCAGCCCCGGTGTGACTGTAGGAGTCCAAACTGCGTAATTAGTTCAGAGCGTGCGTATTCGTGGCGCTCCCGCTAAGAGATGCTATATTTAATGTCTGATTGTACGCCAACACTTTAGGTGCTGTAATCCAGTGAGCTCCTTTAATCCTCCGCCTAATGCATATTAGGAAGGAGTCGCCCGTATACGGCGTGGGTGAGAGGGAGGCTGCGGAGAAGGAGAGCTGGAGGAGAACAGCAGATAAGCGGCAGATCTGGGACGGGGGGTGCATTGTGCACCCCACAGTGCACCCCGTTTGACCACTTTCTCGCAAAACAAGCAGATCATCGCGCGGCTGGTAAGCAGAAAACAGCCCGCCTGTCCTCCCGCGCGGACTCCACCGCGCTCTGCTTATGGCATCGGCGCTGCAGCCGCATCCCACACACACACACGGTACACGCCGCTGCACACAACGCATCCCACGCAACACACCAGCGCGCGCCGCCACAGCTACTCCTCCGGTGTCCCGGTCTGAGTACAGAGGTGCTGCGAGCCTGCCTTTGCTCCAGCTGTCAAATAGGAGAGAGTGAGAAAAAGAGAGAGAGAGAGAGAGAGAGAGAGAGAGAGAGAGAGAGAGAGAGAGAGAGAGAGAGAGAGAGAGAGACGGCAACAGAGCAGCATCATCTATCACTCTGACCTTCGCTACACAGCACACTTCAGCAGTCCACTCTGAATGGAGCTCATTGACCGGCCCGTGTTATTTCCCGAAAGGCACCAGCCGTGAGATCTAACCCAGGCAAATGAGTCACAGCCTGGAAGCAACGTAGAGGGGGAGAGAAATCATGGCCAGATGATTGAAACAGTCCCGTGTACTACAAATCATTTCATTTAACATATACGTGAGCGACGTGGCCCTAACAGTACAGATGCATCTCTTTATCATTATCAGCTATAACAGGTGCATGTAACCCAGCAGATAGCCATGCAGTCTCCAGAACACTGGCTGTATTGTGGGTCATAGTGTATGGCCTTACAGTGTGGATGTCCTGCTCCAGTCCACTGTATGGCCAGTTCTTTAGATACTTCAGTATCTAGAAGCAGCAACAGCCTCACAAGCTTAAAACCGAGTCACCAAGACCGTCTGTCCACGGTTGTGATACTCATTGAAGGATTTAAAGGTTTGCAAGCAGCTGCGTCCAAGCCTACGATCACCACACCACACAAAGTTGGTGTTTCTAGTAAAGTGGTCAGTTAGTGACAACACAAGGTCGGTTAAGTAGTAAAATGGCCACACAAGTTAGATGTTTCTAATAAAGTGGCCAGTTAGTGACATCACAAGGTGGGTGTTTCTAATAAAGTGGCCGGTTAGTAACATCACAAGGTGGGTGTTTGTAATAAAGTGGCCGGTTAGTGACAACACAAGGTGGGTGTTTCTAATAAAGTGGCCTGTTACTGACAACGCAAGGTGAGTGTTTCTAATAAACTGTCCAGTTAGTGACAACATAAGGTGGGTGTTTTTTAATAAAGTGGCCTGTTAGTGACAACGCAAGGTGGGTGTTTCTAATAAAGTGTCCAGTTAGTGACAACATAAGGTGGGTGTTTCTAATAAAATGGTCATATATTGCAAGCAAAGGTAGGTTTTTCTAATAATGTGGCCAGGGAGTGGCAACACAGAGTGGAGTTTCTAATAAAATGGCCAGTTAGTGGAGGCAGAAGATAGGTGTTCCTAGGTGTCCCTGATAAAGTGGCCAGGGCATGGCAACACAAGGTGAGTGTTTCTAATAAAGTGGCCATAGAGTGCAAGTGACAATAACAAGTAGGTGTTTCTTTTAAAGTGGCCAGTTAGTGGAAGTTCAAAGTAGGGGTTTCTAATAAAGTGGCCAGGCAGTGGCAATACAGGGTGGCTGTTTCTTTTAAAATGGCCAGTCAGTAACAGTACAATGTAGGTGTTTCTAATAAAGTGGCCAGTTAGTGACAATACAGTGAATGTAGGTGTTTCTAATAAAGTGGCAAGACATGCTAAGTAAAGTGGACAGATATCAACACAAGGTGGGTTTTTCTTATAAAATGGTCATATAGTGCAAGCAAAGGCAGGTGTTTCTAATAATGTGGCCAGGAGGTGGCAACACAGAGTGGAGTTTCTAATAAAGTGGAGGTCGATAGGTAGGTGTTCCTAGGTGTTCCTAATAAAGTGGCCATAGAGTGCAAGCCATTAAGTGACAATGCAAAGTAGGTGTTTCTAAGAAAGTGGCCAGTTAGTTGAAGTTCAAGGTAGGGGTTTCTAATAAAGTGGCCAGGGAGTGGCAATACAACGTGGTTGTTTCTTTTAAAGTGGCCAGCTAGTAACAGTACAATATAGGTGTTTATAATACAGTGGCCAGTTAGTGTCAACACAAGGTAGGTGTTTCTAATAAAGTGGCCAGTTAGTGTCTACACAAGGTAGGATTTTCTAATAAAGTGGCCTGTTAGTGTTTACACAAGGTAGGTGTTCTTAATAAAGTGGCCAGTTAGTGTCTACACAAAGTAGGTGTTTCAAATAAAGTGGCCAGGTAGAGTCAACACAAGGTAGGTGTTCCTAATAAAGTGGCCAGTTAGTGTCTACACAAGGTAGGTGTTCCTAATAAAGTGTCTGGGTAGTGTCTACACAAGGTCAGTGTTTCTAATAAAGTGGCCAGGTAGAGTCAACACAAGGTAGGTGTTCCTAATAAAGTGACCAGTTAGTGTCTACACAAGGTCTGTGTTTCTAATAAAGTGGCCAGTTAGTGTCAACACAAGTTTGATGTTTCTAATAAGGTGGCCAGTTAGTGTCTACACAAGGTAGGTGTTTCAAATAAAGTGGCCAGGTAGAGTCAACACAAGGTAGGTGTTTCAAATAAAGTGGCCAGGTAGAGTCAACACAAGGTAGGTGTTTCAAATAAAGTGGCCAGGCATGCTAAGCTTCGGTGGAACTGGAATCTGGTGCAGTAGAACTGATGAATCAACTCTGGAGTGATGAATCACCCTTCATCAACTGGTGGTAAGAGCTTGGTTTGCCTGAATGCATAGTGCCAACTAAAGTGTGGTGAAGGAGGAAAGGTGGTCTAAGGCTGAGTCCACAGTTAGTTTCATGCAGTGACATTCTAAATAACGTTTTGTTCCATTTCAGAATGTCAAACATCAGATATCCAGAGCAAGTGTTTTGTTTTCTAATAAGTTGACTAGTCTGTAGAGATCTCTACTGTAAATGAGATGAATTGGAACTGCCACCAGAAGCCAGGTCTTATCACCTCACAGTAGGGCTCCTGTGGCCAAAAAGAAAAGAATCCTCACAAAATCCTTAAGATTCCTCAAGAGCAAAGCCCTTCCAGATGAGTGGAGGCTGTTGTAAGTGCATATGAATGTGATGTGTGGGTATTATGGTGTAAAACAAGATGACTGGCCTGTTGACTGGGCTGTAGACTGGCCGGGAGCCAGGTCATCAGCTCCCAACCTCAGTAATGCTCCAGCTGCCAAATGGAAGTGACAACTTCCAATTAATACCCTTGAGATGTTCAATAAACACATATGGACATGATGTTTGCGTGATGGGTATAAACATGCATTATTTAATATTCACTGCTAGGTTTCAGATGAGAAAAAAGAAAAAGTATCCTGTAAAGGTTCTGTTAGCCTAAAACAGTGATCTGCAAATCCTTTGGGTGTATTTAGCTTCGGCACTCAGCCTCAAGTTCCCTGGTAAGAGTTGCATAATGACTGTATTTGACAGCCTCTTTTCCAAATGACTGCTAAAAGCACTTTAAAAAGCAAATTAATACAAAAAAAATCATGTTTTAAAAAAACAATTTGAAATGTGTCCTCAAACGAAATCAAAATATATCATCGCTGTCACATCAAAACCATACGCTGCTTCTTTTTACTCTCTTCGACAGCGTCTGCTGACTTTACACAATGTAAACACTCAAGGAACCAATAGAAATACTCCAAGATGTTGAAGGAATACATATCTACTGGCATCCCACTTGGGTGCTGCAGTCTTTACGATGAGATTGGTTGCATGGTCCCATAAATATGTTCATCACAACATATAAAAATGGTAATATATACACTATATCGCCAAAGGTATTCACTCGCCCATCCAAATCATTGAATTCAGGTGTTCCAATCACTTCCATGTACACAGGTGTATAAAACCAAGCACCTAGTCATGCAGACTGCTTCTACACACATTAGTGAAAGAATGAGTCTCTCTCAGGAGCTCAGTGAACTCCAGCGTGGTACCATGATAGGATGCCACCTGTGAGGTCCAGTGGTGAAGTTTCCTCACTACTAAATATTCCACAGTGGACTGTCAGTGGTGTTCTAACAAAGTGGAAGTGAATGGGAACGACTGCAACTCAGACACCATGTGGTAGAACACGTACAATGACAGAGCGGGTCAGCGGACGCTGAGGAGCATAGAGCACAGAGGTCACCAACTTTCAACAGAGTCAATCACTACAGACCTCCAAACTTCATGTGGTCTTCAGATCAGCTCAAGAACAGAGCGTAGAGAGCTTCATGGAATGGGTTTATATCACCAAGCGCAATACAAAGTGTCAGATGCAGTGGAGTAAAGCACGCCGCCACTGGACTCTAGAGCAGTGGAGACGTGTTCACTGGAGTGACCAATCACGCTTTATCGTCTGGCAATCCAACGGACAAGTCTAAGTTTGGTGGTTACCAGTAGAACGGTACTTGTCTGACTGTATTGTGCCGAGTATAAAGTTTGTGTAACGAATCAGACTCGGACATGACGTTACGATCCATATGCAAGGCTTTATTAACTTAAACAAGGATATGGGCCCACGGAGGGGAGAGTCCCAGGAGACCAGGTGAGCTGGTGTCCTAGGCAGCCTGAGCAGTGGAAGACAGGGTAGCTCCCTAAGTGCTGGAGAGGAGCTAGGCCCTGTCTGAACAGTTCAAAGAAACAGAGGTTAGTCCTTGCGTCGTTCCGGAGCTCGCCAGGAGAGGATCCCTGTGGGGGTTTACACCACTCCCTCTGTTCCCAGGGGGAGCGTAAGAACACAGTTTATATATTGGCTAGTTTCAAAAGTCACTTGAGGACCGGCAGAAGCCGGGGAGAAAGCTCGCTTGAGGGAGTGAGCCCAAACACAATGTCTGGTGACCACACCAACCTCACAACTTGCACTGGGAATCTGAGGGAATCTAAGACTGTAGTGTTTTGTTTTCTTCAGAATTGTACTTATTTATTTGTGTGTGTGTGTGTGTGTGTGTGTGTGTAGTGAATGTAAAATTACTGGTAGTCTCTGTTCAGGTGTAAAGTATAGTTTAGTGAAATGGAAGAGAGAGTAAATCCACACCCTCTTCAGATGGGCTCTTCTGCATTCCACTTAGGTGTGTTTGGGAGAAAGGGGATGATAACTATCTTTTATATGTGAAAGTAAGATTGTTCTAATGAACAGACAATGGACTTTTATACAGTAAACATTTACTAATGTATTTCTTCATGTTTATGTCCAAGTTTATGGCTGTTGGCTGTTGTATCAAGTAGAGTGGCAACATTGTACTCAATAAACATTTTACAGAATTTAATTTTAATTATTTATTTCACATTTGTATACTATTTTATTCATACATTCAACTATTTATGTGAAGCTAAGACTCTGGTAAATCAATTTCAGGCACCAAAATAGTTTGTTCACAAAAGAAAAATATATTTTTTGCAAGATATATGAAGAATTTTAAAATCGGACTTCAAGTTTTTCAGGTTTAGGACCAGATAATCTCCTCATACTTCCTTTAGGACACTTATTTCCTCATTATTGAGACAGCAGAGACTGTTCTGAATATTTTGATATAAAATATGTGGGTATTATGTTACATGCAAGTGCCTTTAAAGGCAAAATTAAGAAAATATTAAAAAATCGAGATAATGCCCATATACCCCAAGGGGTTAATACATTATGAACAGACTCTTTGTTGCATATTACACATTTTACATATTCCACACTGGAACTGAACGTCGGTTGCTCTATGTTCTGTTGTCCTGCAATGTCTTGTTTGGTTGTCTGGCATTGTTTAGTTTCACTCTGGACTGTGTAGATGCTTGAAATGACACTGAACTCCACTCAACTTGACTTGATTAGTGTTAAGGAAGGAGTTATGCTAAGTACGGCTCCAGTGCATCATCAAGCCATGATTACGGACCCACACAATAATTCCCTAACACAAAAATAAGGAAAAACATCCATCCATCCATTATCATCTCGGTAGTTGAGGCGACATGGGGCTGGAGAGAATCAGGATACGCCATGGACAGGTCGCCAGTCCTTTGCCTGGCCAACACACACTCACACACACTCACGTACTGAAAAACATGTTTAGGATATTGTAGAAAGAAGCCAGATGGCTGGTGATTTCTGCAGCATTGAAGGTCCCAATGAGCTCAGTGGCCTCCATCTTCCGTAAATGGAAGAAGTTTGGAACCACCAGGACTCTTCCTAGAGCTGGCCGCCCAGCCAATCTGAGTGATCGGGGTGGAAGGGCCTTAGCCAGGGAGGTGACCAGGAACCCATGGGTCACTGTGACAGAACTTCAGCGTTTCTCTGTGGAGAGAGGAGAAGACGGAAGCCACTCCTCAGTAAACGGGACAAGACAGCAGGTGATTCGGCCTGGAAGCTGTAACAGTCATTATTACAATGGAGAGAATACATAACCCAGACATTATTCATCAAATAAAGAGTACAACAAGCTCAACGCTGAACCTGGCAGCCAGGTAGTTGACAGTTTGGCCACTTTTGCTTGGCTGAAAGAGTTAAAACCCTCATTCCGAGTCAACTGATTAGTTAATAGTGGCCAGGCTAGCAGTCAGAATTGGTGGAAACCACAGGGATTGCCAGCGGTTATAAGATGAATTCTAAATATATGAATAAGATAATAAACAGAATAGAATAGAATGCTTTTACAGTCATTCTACTCACAGAAGATGAAATGTAGTGTGACGCTCGGCAAGAAGAAATAGTATAAATGCATGAATATAGCAATAATACAATGAGTATAAATCTAACAGAGGAAGCAGCAGCAGTGTACAAAGCTACACTGCAACTATAAATATGCAGTATAAGTTAAAATATGAATATAACTGGCTGTGCAGAGACGTGCGGTATGCACAGGATGCCAGTTTATAAGAGGTAACAGTCTGTATAGCAGTATTAGTTACGACTGAGTGAAGTTTAAAGTGTCTGTGCAGAACTGCAGTAGCTTATAGTCTGTGATGGGTCACTAAGGTGTGATGGAGGATATAGCTTTTGGGAAGGAGTGGTTCCTCAGTCTGCTTGTGTGTGAGAGGACGGCCTGGTGCCTCTTGCCAGATGGTAACCGGTCAAACAGGTAGCGTCCAGGGTGTGTGAAATAAAATGTCTACATAAACAAGGTCTATATAAGGTCCCATAGTTGAGAGTACATGTTGGAGCACAAACCAAGCCATGAAGTCCAAGGAACTGTCTGTAGACCTCCGAGACTAGACTGTACGGAGGCAAAGATCTGGGGAAGGTACACTCACATTTCTGCAGCATGAAAGGTCCCAATGAGCTCAGTGGCCTCCATGATCGGTAAATGGAAGAAGTTTGGAACCACCAGGACTCTTCCTAGAGCTGGCAGCCCAGCCAATCTGAGTGTTCAAGGTAGAAGGGTCTTAGACCAAGAACCCAAGGGTCACTCTGACAGAGCTTGCTCTGTGGAGAGAGAAGAATCTTCCAGGTGGACAATGATTTCTGCAGCTCTCCACCAATCAGGCCTGTATGGTAGAGTGGCCAGACAGAAGTCTCAGTAACAGGCACAAGACAGATGGCTTGGAGTTTGACAAAAGGCACCTGAAGGACTGTCAGACCATGAGAAACAAAATTCTCTGGTCTCATGAAACAAAGATTGAACTCTTTGGCCTAATTGCTTAGCGAAACCAGGCACTGGTCATCACCTGGCCAATACCATTCCTACAGTGAAGCCTGGTGGTGCTCCATCAAAGAGGTCCAGGGTGTGCTGTGTCTCTGCCAATGCGGCCAACGTTGCTCTTTAACCCTTTTGACCAATTTCCACCTGAAAATACATATACAAATACAAATCTTGAAGCGTTTTACTAAAACACTCTATACTATTGGAATTTTCCCTGAAAAGCCTACAAATTTGTACTAGAAAGCAGTAAAAGGTATTGAAATTAATCTACAATGATTATAATATGCTGAAAACAACAACAACAAAAATAAAAACAGGCGCTTTTTGCTAATTTCCTTTTTAGAATTTAAATTTTAGTGCCTACCAAAAATAGAGTTTATGTGCCCCCAGACTTTTTCCTTTAGAGAAATGTGTCTGCATGTGTCTACAGTAACCAGAAAAAAAATGTTGATTTCTTTTACTGATTTGAAGTTATATATACTGGCTTTTTGGTGTGTCCAAGGTCCCCCAACCTCCCCAAAATAAAAACAGCTGATTTTACTGGAAAATAAATAAATAAATAAATAAATAAATAAATTTTATATATATATATACAATTTGGAATAAAATGTCTACATAATAAAAAGCCATGCGAACAGTTCAGTGTGGGAGATGACGGAAAGCTAACGACTGAGGTACGTATTTGTAGAACAGCTCCCCGAAGCGTCTAGTTAAACTCCCAATGCGATGCCGTCGCCGCTGCTGCCGCCGGAGGTGCATTTCCAGCTGTGTTTTCCTGATTCTGCTGCGAGCTGGTGAAGCAGCGCTGTCTAATTGGAGAGAGCTGCCGTGCCTGTAATCTCTGACCTGCGCCTTCCTTTCAAAAGACGGGGGCCGCGCTCGAAGACCTGACCGCACGCGGACGGAGCAGGTCAGATGCGGTAGATGCCGCGGACTTCATTAATGCAGCGGAATGTATTCAAATTTATGGAGACGCTAACGTCCAGGGAAGATAAGCAGTAGCGTGGTGGAATACCAATTAGCTACACTTTTAACGATAGCAGAAAAAAGCCGCATGATGCTCAGCGCTGACCGCTGATGGAGAATCCACGCTTTCCCTGACCGGCCAAGAAGGACTTTAAATCAAAGTGTCAGCGTTGGGAAAGGAATACAGTTCCGTCTCTTTGTATTCGAAATGGGAAATACATGCGCCGCGTTTACTTCCAAAGCTCCTGGGAGCGTCTAGTATCCCACATCCCCGCACGGAACAGCCAATGTCAAATGGGCTGCACTTAAAAAACACTGCCCTGAGTCTGTGCATTGCAGATGTGATCTGAATAATTCATGAAGCTGCATCATTTAGTGTCGAGTTGCAGGTTTCTCCGAGTTAGCGTGCGCTACCTGATGAGCTCATTAGCGCCGGACGCTCCGGCCTGTCAAGGCACACTCTTCCTTACGGTCGGGCAAACTCCACTCTGGCACTGCATTAGGAGTCAAACTCTCCCTGCAGACCACAGCGGCAGCCGCGACCGAGCTCGCTAGCTCCGAAGTCCATGGTAACGCTTGGGCGTGAAGCTGTTGCAGTGCACACTGTTAACCTGTAATTAGTTTCTGTGTAAAGAGTTTGTGTACTGATGCTTAAAAACTAAAGTTTTATTTCATTACTTAAAATGTTTTAGTATGTTCTACTATTTTAAAAGAATAACTGAGGACGCTAACATTTTTAAGTTGAACAAACTTAAAACATCAGGTTTTATCTTGGACCACGCCCCTGTAGCACCTTGCCAGATTCTCATTGGTCAGTTCAATTAAGACTAGTTTGAGTTGTTTAGTGGAGCTTGTAAAGGTTTTGAAGTCTTTTTCTATTTTCACTGTGAGGTTTGGTGTTTTCTGTGTTTAACTTCTTTTCCTCGGACAGAAACTCTGTAGTGCTGGGATTTCTCTACAGTGGACATTTTCTCCATTGTTTTCTTTTCTTGAAGAACTACAGAGGACTACAATTAACCAAGCCGCCATCTTCCCTCTCTTTTTCTCATCCTGGAACTTGGTAAGTTGTTTTCCGTGTTCAAGTGGTATAAAACTGTTGTTCTGCAGTTGATGCTGATCTAAAGTTAGAAAATGTAATTTACTGTGTTTTTATCATTTCAGTGTGTAAACTGTATTTAAGAATTATTGTAAGATAAACAGTATTCTAACTAGACCAATCAAAACCAGTCATCATCACTACTGAACCCTTCAAGGGTCATGATCATCCTAGATGATCCCAGTGATGTAATTTTAAATAAAATAAAATAAATTTAACTGCTGTCTGTGTTCTTTTAATGTAGAAAACATCAGATTTTTATGGAGACTAGTTTCACAACTTAATTTTGATTACAGGAAACTCAATGTTGAGTTGAATTAAATGGTCAGTAGGGTTGATTTTACTAAATATTTTAAGCACAAACTAAATTTAGATTTCAGTGTATTCAACTCAAATGATTACTTCCAGTCTATTTGACATTTAAGTTAATTTTACTCAAACCATTTGAATTTCTCTAGTTTGCATTACTTAAATATTTTAAGGCAATCACTCAAACTCTTTAATTACAATCAACTTATCAGGGTTTACAAAGTAGACGCAGCCAAACAAACATCATATGGGCAAAGCCAACTGACCATATGTCACCAAAAATCTTTTTGGCCATCCTCAAACAGGTAGCAGGTGTTTTACTGTAGAGAAACCTACTAACTCAGATGTCTTTACAGTGGTGGTCATGGGAACCAGGAGTCCTCATATCTACAACAAATACAGCCACCATTCCCATCACACCTGCATAGCTGAATGATAGAGTTTGGATGCTAATGTGTTAGGGCTCTAAATCTCATCATCTATAATATGTAAAGTAGTATCTCATGCAGTCAGCAGGTATTTGTGACTATTTTGTGTATGGTTGCTTGAAGAAGGTTCAGACATCTGGTTCCATTCACCACCACCGTGAACACTACTGACTTGAAAATGGAGCCTTTCACATTTATTTCAATCTCAACGACAGAATATTATAAAAAATTCTGTGAAAGTTGGTGGACTTTCACATCAAGGTAAAACAGTGTGGGTGCGAGAACACCTCCCTCCAAAACTTCACAGCTGAACCCCAGTAATAGAGTTTGCTCTTAATCAGATCATGCAAAGCCTGTACAGTAGAATCTCATGCTGGGTATTTGTATCCATTTCTGTGAGGTAGTTTAAAGGGGCTTCAGACGTCTGGTTCCATTCACCACCACTGTGAACAATACTGACTTGCTCCCCCTGACTGTGATTGGTTCTACTAACCGGAGTGTTTGTTCTGAGACCTCTTCCTGACTGTGATTGGTTCTACTAACCGGAGTGTTTGTTCTGAGACCTCCTCCTGACTATGATTGGTTCTGCTAACCACAGTGTTTGTTCTGAGACCTCCCCATGACTGGGATTGGTCTTAGTCACTGTGTTGTTTGTTCAGAGACCTCCCACTGACTGTGATTGGTCTTAGTCACTGTGTTGTTTGTTCAGAGACCTCCCCCTGACTGTGATTGGTCTTAGTCACTGTGTTGTTTGTTCAGAGACCTCTTCCTGAATGTGATTGGTCTTATTAATTTCATCGTTTACTTAAAGACCTCCCCCCTGACTGTGATTTGTTCTACTAGCCGCAGTGTTTGTTCTGAGACCTCCTCCTCACTGTGATTGGTCCTACTAACCACAGTGTTTGTTCAGAGTTCTCCCCCTGACTGTGATTGGTTCTACTAACCGCAGTGTTTGTTCTGAGACCTCCTCCTCACTGTGATTGGTCCTACTAACCACAGTGTTTGTTCAGAGTTCTCCCCCTGACTGTGATTGGTTCTACTAACCGCAGTGTTTGTTCAGAGACCTCCTCCTGACTGTGATTGGTTCTACTAACCGCAGTGTTTGTTCAGAGTCCTCCCCCTGACTGTGATTGGTCCTACTAACCGCAGTGTTTCTTCAGAGACCTCCTCCTGACTGTGATTGGTCCTACTAACCGCAGTGTTTCTTCAGAGACCTCTTCCTGACTGTGATTGGTCCTACTAACCGCAGTGTTTCTTTAGAGACCTCCCCCTGGTCTTAATCACTGCATAACTGATTCAAAGACCTCCCCCTAACTCTTTGCCCTTTCTTTTAATGTGCATAAGTGCTTATAAAATATGTTGTAAAGTGTTTATGACATACTTTTAAGCATGAACAAACTCATTTAAACCATCCATCAGCGCTTTATCATTGTAGCCTTACTCTATATAGAGATCCTACATGTCAAATCTGCTCTAAATAAGCGATAAAGTGAAATTCATGACGAGTTTCGCTGAGTGTTCATTTCACGGCCGTTGGTACACAAAGAGCTTCCCGTGGTGAAAAGTGTGGAAGCCTCCGGAAGCATAAATCACAATCATATCCACACAACATCCATACAGGACACTTTAAATATGCCAATATGGCATATGAGGACAGCAAATCTATTTGATCATCGTAAAGCATCCCGGCAGGCCCGTTTCATTAAGGCAGGTATACGGTTATTAGCTGCCATACGCAGACCCACACCCATCGCCACGCCAAGCCGTGATATATCACGTCACCGCGAAGTGAGAGTTAAAATACATCTGGAGCCAGGCTTTTGTTTTGCGAAATTTATGAGAGCCATTAGAAAAGCAGCAGCGGGCTGAGATAAGAGCGAATGAGCGGGAGAATTGTGCTGAGGGCTGTGGAATGAGCTCGCAGGAATCATCCATTTCATCTCGCGCCATGCAAATCAATGGACTCCAGCTGAGAGGCACAACAAACCCACCGAAACGAGGACCGGCCCACTCGGCTCCGTTCGCGCCGCAGCGCCGGCAAATGAGCCGACGTTGATTTTTTTTCCTGGTGTGTGGAGTTCAAGAATGTTCCAGGTGTAATTGGCTCTCCATACCAGGAGAAGGACAAAAGCAATCGATAGTCAATCAATAGAGTCACGTATTGTTTATTAAAAATTCTTGTGCATTAAAGTCACAGTGAGCAGAATGAGAAGATCATGAATGTTGAACATTGCATAGAGTCTTCTATTACGGGAAGTGCTGACCTTCCCCACGCGACTGTGATTGGTCCATTCACCATAGAGTTTGTTCTGAGACCTCCTCCTCACTGTGATTGGCCCTAATGACTGCAGTGTCTGTTCTGAACCCCGACCCCCAGAGGGTAAGTGGTCCTATTCACCATAGCCATTGTTCTGAGACCTCCACCCTAACTGTGATTGTTCCTAGTCAATGGGTCAAAGAGACCCCCTCTTCTCCGCTGACTGTGATTGGACCTGCAATGTTTATCCTGAGACTACCCCCTGACTGTGATTGGTCCTATTCACCACAGTGTTTGTTTTGAGACCTCCCCCTGACAATGATTGGTCCTGTTCACCATAGTGTTTGTTCTGAGACCTCCCCCTGACTGTGATTGGTCCTGTTCACCATAGTGTTTGTACTGAGACCTCCCCCTGACTGTGATTGGTCCTGTTCACCATAGTGTTTGTACTGAGACCTCCCCCTGACTGTAAGTGGTCCTATTCCCCATAGCCATTGTTCTGAGACCTCCACCCTAACTGTGATTGTTCCTAATCAATGGGTCAAAGAGACCCCCTCTTCCCCGCTGACTGTGATTGGACCTGCAATGTTTATCCTGAGACTACCCCCTGACTGTGATTGGTCCTATTCACCACAGTGTTTGCTCTGAGACCTCCTCCTCACGGTGATTGGTCCTATTCACCACAATGTTTGTTCTAAGACCTCTTCCTCACGGTGATTGGTCCTTTTCACCATAGTGTTTGTTCTAAGACCTCCTCCTGACTGTGATTGGGCCTATTCACCATAGTGTTTGTTCTGAGACCTCCTCCTGATTGTGATTGGCCCTAATGACTGTAGTGTCTGGTCTGAACACCAACCTCTAGACTGTGAGTGGTCCTATTCACCATAGTGTTTGTACTGAGACCTCCCCCTGACTGTGATTGGTGCTGTTCATCATAGTGTTTGTTCTGAGACCTCCCCCTGACTGTGATTGGTCCTGTTCACCATAGTGTTTGTTCTGAGACCTCCTCCTCACTGTGATTGGCCCTAATGACTGCAGTGTCTGTTCTGAACCCTAACCCCCAGACTTTGAGTGGTCCTATTCACCTTAATCATTGTCCTGAGACCACCTCCTGACTGTGATTGGTCTGAATCAATATATCATTCCCTCAGAGACCTCCACCTGACTGTGATTGATCCTGATCACCATATTAATTGTCCTGAGACGTCCTCCTGACTGTTATTGGTTCTAAGCAATGGGTAATCTCTTCAGAGGTATTCTAAGAGCTCTCTCTGACTGTGATTGGTTCTACTGACTGCAGTGTTTGTTTTGAGACCTCCCCCTAGCCGTGATTGATCCTACTGACTTCATCAATTGTTCAAGATCTCCCTCTGACTGTAATTGGTCCTACTGACTACAGTGTTTGTTCTCAGACCTCACCCTGACTGGTCCTAATCAATGGGTCATTCCCTCAGAGACCCCCGCTTCCCTGCTGACTGTGATTGGTCCTGCAATGCTTGTCCTAAGACCACCTTCTGACTGTGATTGGTCTGAATCTAAAGAGTACAAATACTGTATTACTGTGTTTGTTCTGAGACCTCACCCTGACTGTGAGTGGTCCTATTCACCACAGTGTTTGTTCTGAGACCTCCCCCTTACCTTGATTCACCATATTGTTTATTCAGAGACCACCTCCTGGCTGTGATCGGTCTTAATCACCACCACAACTTTTGCTTGGAGACCTTCCCCTGACCATGATTGATCCTGTTCACCATGTGATTCTTTCAGAGACCTCCCTCTGACTGTGATTTGTCTTAATAACCACCTCATTTGTTTTAAGACATCTCCCAACTGTTATCAGTTTTAATCCTCACATTGTTTGTTCTGAAACCTCCCCCTGACTCTGATTGGTCCTAATACCCAAATTGTTTGTTCTGAGATCTGATCCAAACTGTTGGTTCAGTTCTGTTTAGTTTAGTTCATCAATAACAGTGGGCCGATGCTCAGGATATGCTACGCTAAGGCTTCGAGAAAGGCTGAAGTTTCAAGTTAATGTGACATTTATATTTACACAGTGTGCTGAAATGAAATACCCATAGATCGTCTGTCATTTTTAATTAGCCTGACATCGATTTCACCTCTGCTCCTTTGGAATATCTCTACTGTTACATGACTAATAAGCATCTTCATTCAGCCTATGCTTAAATTAACATCTCCACTACTATGCCATATGCTATAAACAAGTTAACCTGGACAGCAGGCAAATAGCAGGCCTCTAATGACTCTCTGTCCGCTTGGAACAGTTGAGATTAATACTGATGTAGAATCATCTTACATTTTGCTTTCCTTTAAGTTGAGCTTACTTAAAAAAAAAACTGAATTTGTTTTATCTGCTTGATTTCTACTCAGTTCCTTCCAGTAGTTTAGTCGGCACATAGGACGCCATCTGTGCCACAAGTCCAGTCGTGAAATTTTCTCACTACTAAATATTTCACAGTGGACTGTCAGTGGTGTTATAACCACTGAGCATAGTGCACAGAGGTCACCAACTTTCTACAGAGTCAATCACTACAGACCTCCAAACTTCATGGGGCCTTCAGATCAGCTCATAAAACAGAGCGTAGAGAGCTTCCTGGAATGGGTTTCCATGGCAGAGCAGCTGCATCCAAGCCTTACATCATCAAGCACAATGCAAAGCATCTAGAGACTCTAGAACAGTGTTGACTGGATTGACCAATCACGCTTCTCCGTCTGGCAATCCAATGGACGAGTCTGGGTTTGGTGGTTGCCAAGAGAACAGTACTTGTCTGACTGCACTGTACTAAGTATAAAGTTTGGTGGAGGGGGGATTATGGTGTGGGGTTGTGGTTTGGCCTCTTATTTACAGTGAAAGGAACTCTTAATGCTTCAGCAGACTCTCAAGAGACTCTGGACAACTTCATGCGCCCAACTTTGTGGGGACAGTTTGGGGACGGCCCCTTTCCTGTTCCAACATGGCTGCCCACCAGTGCACAAAGCAGCTCCATAAAGACATGAAGGAGCGAGTTTGGTGGGGAAGAAATTAACTTGCCTGCACAGAGTCCTGACCTCAACCTGGTAGAACACCTTTGGGATGAATTAGAGTCGAGACTGTGAGCCAGACCTTCTCGTCCAACATCAGTGTCTGACCTCATTAATGGTCTTCTGGAAGAACGGTCCAACATTTCCATAAACACTCTCCTAAACCGTGTGGAGAGTCTTCCCAGAAGAGCTGAAGCTGTTACAGCTGCAAAGGTTGGGTCGACATCATATTAAACCCTATGGATTAAGAATGGGACATCACTCAAGTTTATATGCGTGTGAAGACAGATGAGTGAATACTATATATATATATTCAGTAGGTATAATGTAGACTAGAAGAGCTGAATCCAGCAGTGTACATGGCATGAAAATCACAATTTGAAGCAAAACTGTCTTATTGATTAAATCTATGAGGTGGTTTGTGTTTATATGATGCGTTATGGACTGCTTACTAAACAGAACCTCTAATTGCCACCCTCTAAATACACCCCCCCCCAGGTTGATTAGTCCCACACACCACAAACAATCCAGATATAGCTATTTTAATTCTGAAATAAATCAATCTATACTTCATCATCAGCCAAGCCTCTGCGTGATTGTGGTTAGTTGAGTTTAAAAGCTGCTCAGCTCAGCCACAAGCAAAAACAAATATGCGAGTGTGCCAGGGACATGCTGTGAAGGCCCATAATTATGAATTAATTAGCCCTAAATTAGCCTCAGGCATAAAAGAATTAATCATTAGACAGATCAACAAACTAATAAAAGAAAGCAAATCAGACAGAAGCTGTCACTGACAGTAGCAGGCTGTGACTAGACACCGCTGATATAAAGGGCCCAACAGCAGCAGCAGGTTTTGGGTCAAACAGTTAAGACCATGAGAGCGTTAGCTGCATGCTAATCTGTGTTGTGCTAATGAATGTCTTGTGGCGCTAAAATCAGTAGTTGGCTGTTTTTCTGCTCTACAGCTTAAACTCAAAGCAAATCAGGCGGTTGATGATCTTGTTCTTAATTTGGCAGCTACATAATGTGGCTTACTATGATGTTTCTAACTAGCTTTGATGATAAAATCGATCTTTTTTCGGTTCGACCGAGTGGAACTTGCTAGATAACATATGCTGCACTTACTGTGTACCAATGTGCATGAAAGATATTCACCTCTCTCATATGACTGCAGTGTATGTATATCACCGTATGTAGTTTATATATGAAATACTCTTCTCTTATATACACCAAGACCACCTACAGCACTGTATGGTAATGCAGGGAAGCATTATCCATTATAGTGGACACAATAATAATAATAATAATAATAATAATAATAATAATAATAATAATAATAATAATAATAATAATAATAATAATATTATTATTATTATTATTTATTTACATAACACCTTTCATGCATTTATAATGCAGCACGAAGTATACGAGCAGGTAATACAAAGCATAAGTCATATTAACGCAAAAAAAAAAAAAAAAAAAAAAAAATATATATATATATATATATATATATATATATATATATATATATATATATATATATAGAGAGAGAGAGAGAGAGAGAGAGAGAGAGAGAGAGAGAGAAAAGGAATGAGGCAATTCAAATTAAGTAAATTAATGGACAAAATGAATGAAATACAGATTAAAGATAAGATAAAATAAAATAAGATAGAATAGGATTAATCCTTTATTAGTCCCACAGTGGCAATTCACCATGTTACAGCAGCAAAGTGATAGCAAGACACTTAGTACAAAAAAATAAATAAATAAACAGTACAGTATATACAATATAACTAATAAAAAGTCAAGAACTAAAATGAAAAAAATAAATATAAGCAATAATGTTATATGTTATTTCTTTAATAACCATATAATGTGTGATATAAGTGTAAATCAGAGTTAAGTGTTAACTTGTCTATAGCATTGACATTATCTGGTGCAGCAGATACAGTACACACAGCTGCGTGTCATCAGCATAGCTGTAAATAAAGATTGCATTCTAGGTAATGTTAATCTAAACCAGTAGCAACAAGTATAAAGAGAACGAAAGTGGACCAAGTACAAAGCCTTGTGGTACACCCCTATGAATATGATGCTCTTCTGAGAGCTGAGTTCACCGATATTAACAAAATACTTCTCTCCAGTCAGCTTAACCCAGTTCCAGAGAGACCACCCAAGCTCTCAAGCCATTTAAGAGAGGTGTTGTGCTTTAATGTATCAAATGTAGCAGTTAAATTAAGAGGAACAAGAAAAGGAACCAGTGTCCATCCATTTTTATAGATTATTATTTTCCTGCTTTATTTATAAACAGCAGCTGCTGTTTACACTGTGTGAGCATTTCATGGTGAATGGACCAAAAGAAATGCTCCAGAATCACTAGAAAAATTCTGGTTCCATTGACTTGCAATAAAAGTGAAGACGGTTTTTGGCCTCTCCTGTAAAGTTGGCATTTTGGAGATACTTTCATTTCTTTGGACAACAATGATTCTCATTTTAATACCATTCACTGTCTTCACTAATGCTGTTCAGTGCTATGATTTGCTCTAAAACCAGATAGAAATTGATGATGAGTAATGTTTGATTTTACGAAATCATGATGCTGCAAAAAAACTACTTTACATATTTTGCACTATGTAAATTGATACAAAGGAAATTGGGTGGTTAGTACGGTGGTGTAGTGGTTAGTACGGTGGTGTAGTGGTTAGTACGGTGGTGTAGTGGTTAGTATGGTGGTGTAGTGGTTAGTATAGTGGTGTAGTGGTTAGTACGGTGGTGTAGTGGTTAGTATGGTGGTGTAGTGGTTAGTATGGTGGTGTAGTGGTTAGTATGGTGGTGTAGTGGTTAGTATGGTGGTGTAGTGGTCAGTATGGTGGTGTAGTGGTTAGTATGGTGGTGTAGTGGTTAGTATGGTGGTGTAGTGGTCAGTATGGTAGTGTAGTGGTCAGTATGGTGGTGTAGTGGTTAGTATGGTGGTGTAGTGGTCAGTATGGTGGTGTAGTGGTCAGTATGGTGGTGTAGTGGTCAGTATGGTGGTGTAGTGGTTAGTATGGTGGTGTAGTGGTCAGTATGGTGGTGTAGTGGTCAGTATGGTGGTGTAGTGGTTAGTATGGTGGTGTAGTCGTTAGTATGGTGGTGTAGTGGTCAGTATGGTGGTGTAGTGGTCAGTATGGTGGTGTAGTGGTCAGTATGGTGGTGTAGTGTTTAGTATGGTGGTGTAGTGGTCAGTACGGTGGTGTAGTGGTCAGTATGGTGGTGTAGTGGTCAGTACGGTGGTGTAGTGGTCAGTATGGTGGTGTAGTGGTTAGTATGGTGGTGTAGTGGTCAGTATGGTGGTGTAGTGGTTAGTATGGTGGTGTAGTGGTCAGTATGGTGGTGTAGTGGTCAGTATGGTGGTGTAGTGGTTAGTATGGTGGTGTAGTGGTCAGTATGGTGGTGTAGTGGTTAGTATGGTGGTGTAGTGGTTAGTACGGTGGTGTAGTGGTTAGTACGGTGGTGTAGTGGTTAGTACGGTGGTGTAGTGGTCAGTATGGTGGTGTAGTGGTTAGTATGGTGATGTAGTGGTTAGTATGGTGGTGTAGTGGTTAGTATGGTGGTGTAGTGGTTAGTTTGGTGGTGTAGGGGTTAGTATGGTGGTGTAGTGGTTAGTATGGTGGTGTAGTGGTCAGTATGGTGGTGTAGTGGTCAGCACTGTCTCCTCACAGTAAGATGATCTGGGTTGGATTCCCGGTCTGGGTGGTTCTGTGTGGATGTTCTCTCTGTGTTTGAGTGGGTTCCTCCGGGTACTCCGGTTTCCTCCCACAGTCCAAACACATGCATGTTAGGATCCTCACTCTAAACTGCTCGTAGGTGTGAGTGTGTGTTGGCCATGTGATGCACTGCTGATGTGTCCATGTTGTACTCCGCCTTCACCCAATGACATCAGGATAAAGTGTAAGATAATGGATGAAAGGAAGATCATTTAAGGGAATTTAAAGAAAATAACAATGGTTTTTATTTTTATTCTGTCGAATGTATCAAACAGCACATACATGTATAGACTAACATAGTGCTAATCGAGAAACTGCACCGATAGAAAGGGCAGCTCAGTCAGCGCGGTCCTGACCACCAGAAGAGAAATAGATCCATCAGCTTATATTTCTTTCTTACTGAAGACTAAAAATGAATTGCAGTGACTGTGTGACAGTTTTCTCTCTTTATCTGACACTTAACACAGCAGGACAAAATCAAAGATGATCTCGCAGCAGTATTCAGACTGAGGCTGTTTAATTGAGTCAAAGTGCCGTCTATCGATTGCAGTAGGTCGTCCTTCTGCAAAGCTGAAGCGATGCCCAGTGAATGACAGCTGCTGCAGTCCTGCTGTCTGGCCAGAAAACATATTTTAAACAATGGATCGGTCGATATGAGGAGATGAGTAGCAGCCCCTCTAATTTCTCTGCTAAGGTGAAAAACAATGGGGGCCTTCTAGACATTCATAGAGAGACTGATTTCCAGGAAATAAAAAAAAAACATACACTATATTTCCAAAACGAATCACCCATTCAAATCATTGTAATCGGATGTTCCAATCACTTCCATGGCCACAGGTGTATAAAACCAAGCATCTAGTCATTGAACTAGCTCAGTGAACTCCAGCGTGGTACCGTGTTAAGACGCCACCATGTGCAGTCGTGAAGTTTCCTCACTACTAAATATTCCATAGTCGACTGTCAGTGGTGTTATAACAAAGTGGAAGTGATTGGGAATGACAGCAACTCAGCCACCAAGTGGTAAACATGTGGTAGACCTCCAAACTTCATGTGGCCTTCAGATCAGTTTAAGAACAGAGCATAGAGAGCTTCATGGAATGGGTTTCCATGGCTGAGCAGCTGCATCTAAGCCTTACGTCACCAAGCGCAATGCAATTCGTTGGAAGCAGTGGTGTAAAGCATGTCACCACTGGACTCTAGAGCAATGGAGATGTGTTCTCTGGAGTGACCAATCACGCTTCTCCGTTGGGCAATCTGTTGGACGACTCTGAGGCCGTCTCTGACTGAAGACATCTCTGAGTCAGTGTTTGTGGAAAGTGGGAATAAGCTGAAACAGTCCCATCGTATCTTAATGTTGGTCCATCAGGATGACACAGTGATGCAGTCAAGGGTGTAGCAGCAGATGGAACGAATGAAGAGGAGACCTGGTTGGTGTTATCTGAGGAGAAGGAGGCCCTGATGGTCAGTCTTCAACCACACTGTTAACCCGTAATTAGTTTCTGTGTAAAGAGTTTGTGTACTGATTGCTTAAAAATAAAAGTTTTATTGCGTTACTCCAAATGTTTTAGTATGTTCTACTATTTTGAAAGAATAACTGAGTACACTAATATTTTTTTTTTTAATTGAACAAACTTAGAACATCAGGTTTTAGCTTGGACCACGCCCCTGTAGCACGTTGCCAGATTCTCATTGGTCAGTTCAATCAAGACTAGTTTGAGTTGTTTAGTGGAGCTTGTAAAGGTTTTGAAGTCTTTTTCTATTTTCACTGTGAGATTTGGTGTTTTCTGTGTTTAACTTCTTTTCCTCGGACAGAAACTCTGTAGTGCTGGGATTTCTCTACAGTGGACATTTTCTCCATTGTTTTCTTTTCTTGAAGAACTACAGAGGACTACAATTAACCAAGACGCCATCTTCCCTCTCTTTTTCTCATTCTGGAACTTGGTAAGTTGTTTTCTGTGTTCAAGTGGTGTAAAACTGTTGTTCTGCAGTTGATGCTGATCTAAAGTAAGAAAATGTAATTTACTGTGTTTTTATCATTTACACATTTATCATTATCAATGTGTAAACTGTATTTAAGAATTATTGTAAGATAAACAGTATTCTAACTAGACCAATCAAAACCAGTCATCATCACTACTGAACCCTTCAATGGTCATGATCATCCTAGATGATCCCAGTGATGTAGTTTTAAATAAAATTAAACTAAATGTAACTGCTGTCTGTGTTCTTTTGATGTAGGAAAACATCAGCTTTTTATGGAGACTGTTATTAATTCTGATTACAGGAAACTCAATGTTTAGTTGAATTAAATGGTCAGTAGGGTTGATTTTATAAAATATTTTAAGTACAAACTAAATTTAGATTTCATTGTATTCAACTCAAATGATTACTTCCAGTCTATTTGACATTTAAGTTGATTTTACTCAAACCATTTGAATTTCTCTAGTTTTTATTACTTAAATATTTTAAGGCAATCACTCAAACTCTTTAAGTACAATCAACTTATCCAGGTTTACAGTGTAGTATTCGTTAGGACAGGAAGGCGATCATTGTCTCTGGAAACCTACATAACCTAGATAACTGGACTTGTACTTGTGCTTGAACTTCATGGAGAACCCGTCCTGAACCTACTGCTCCACATTGGTATATGTGCCAAAGTCGTGAAAGCTTAAGTATTCAAATAATAATCGGTTAAAGTATACATTTACTAAAAAGCTGGCCTTTCAGCTCCGGCGTGGCCAATTTACCCCCAATTATGAGTGATGATGTTCCACACTGAGGCACTTTAGCCCAAAAGTCATTAATTTTAGGTGAGCGCGGAGAGGAATCTTATCACGCAGGACTATTGTAGCATATAAAAAAAGTGCAGGTTTCTTGACCCCCGTATCAAAAAGCAGCCATTGTTTCTGAGCTTATTCAAATCGACTCCTGGCTCCAAGAGCGCTCGGAAATAAGTAATTTAGCTCCAGCTCAAGATTGAATTTCCTAATTCTTTGTTCTGTCATGAGCCACATTAACCTTGAGAAATCTCAAGCACCCAGAAAACCCGCCTTAATCGGGGGAGGAGGAGGGGGGGGTGACTCATGAGACAGCATCAGGAAGACAAGACAAAAGGTTTTCCAGGAAGAAAGTGTTTTAGGGTCCCTCCGTAACCATTTCGCCCAGTTTTGCTGCTGTAAGTTCCTATTAGGCCATTCAATCCAAGCCCATAAGGGTATGTATGCATGCGCCTAGGTGCTTATGGGTTGGTGGGTAGGCTGGGGAGAACGAGGGGGGGTGATAAGGGTGGGTGGGGGGTTGGTTGGTGAGACGGGGGTGCTGGGGGAGGGTGTATAAAAGGTGTAAAAGAAAAAAACACCCTTTATTTCCTGAGAGCGCACGCTCATTTGCCTGCTCGTACAATGGCTATTTGTGAGAGCCGTATTAAAATGTAGGGCACACGTCGAGAGTGTGGCACCTCGAGCCGCTTGAAGGAATTGCAGTAGATTTCCATAGAGAGCAGTTCAGAGAGGAGGAGAAGGACCGCGTGAGAAACAGCAAATGGGGGTTGTGCACCTTTTACCGAGATTCACAGCGCGGCATTACAAAAGCCTGGTCTGCATGCCTGCGCACACAATGTGACTTATCAGCAAACAGGACCAGGTATTTATAAAGAAACACCCCATGAAATCGTCTAGTTTGATTTCAGAGCTAGATCCCCCCTTTTTCAAGTCAAGTCAAGTCAAGTGGGTTTTTATTGTCATTTCAACTACATACAGAGTACACAGTGAAACGAAACAACGTTCCTCCAGGACCATGGTGCAACATAGACAGTGCATACAGACACAAGTGCAACACAACAAACAAGTACGGACAGACAACACAACACAGTACAGACAGAGAATAATAAATAATTGCTGGTTGTGTGCAAATTGTGCAATGTGTAATAAATAGAGTCCAGTGAGGAAGTAAAGTTGTTAGTGCAATGCTTTGTGCAAAAAATGCTTCCCTTTTTTTATCTGGGGTAAATGGTTGGAGAAAGATATCAGTTCAGACGTTGAGTTGTGTTGAGAAGTCTGATGGCTTGGGGGAAGAAGCTGTTGCAGAGTCTGGTCGTGTTGGACCGGACGCTGCGGTACCTTCTTCCTGATGGCAGGAGGGAGAACAGTCTGTGTGAAGGGTGGGTGGGGTCATCCACAATGCTGGTTGCTTTGCGGATGCAGCGGGTGGTGTAAATGTCCAAGACGGAGGGGAGAGAGACTCCGATGATCCTCTCAGCTGTCCTCACAATGCGTTGGAGGGACTTGCGGTCAGAGGCTGTGCAGGTCCCAAACCAAGCAGTGATGCAGCTGCTTAGGATGCTCTCTATGGTTCCCCTATAGAAGAGGGTGAGGATGGGTGGAGGGAGACGGGCCTTTCTCAGCTTCCAGAGGAAGTAGAGACGCTGCTGGGCTTTCTTGGCTGTAGAGCTGGTGTTCAGGGACCAGGTGAGGTTCTCCGCTAGGTGGACACCAAGGAACTTGGTGCTCTTAACGATCTCCACAGAGGAGCCGTTGATGTTAAGCGGAGAGTGGTCCGGTC
Organism: Megaleporinus macrocephalus; assembly: GCA_021613375.1. Lineage (NCBI taxonomy): Eukaryota > Metazoa > Chordata > Actinopteri > Characiformes > Anostomidae > Megaleporinus > Megaleporinus macrocephalus. The sequence continues at coordinate 42,985,171 of CM038713.1, forward strand.
TTGATTTCCTGAAGTCAACAACCATTTCCTTGGTCTTCTCTACATTCCAGTGAAGGTTGTTGACTGTACACCAGTCTGTCAGCTGCTGTACCTCCTCCCTGTATGCTGACTCGTCGCCTTTGCTGATGAGACCCAGCACAGTTGTATCATCGGCGAACTTTATGATGCTGTTAGAACTGTGTTTCGCAACACAGTCATGAGTCAGCAGGGTGAACAACAGAGGACTCAGTACACTGCCCTGGGGTGCCCCAGTGTTCATGGTGATGGTGCTGGAGCTGCTGTTCCCGAACCGGACTAACTGGGGCCTCCCTGTCAGGAAGTCCAGGATCCAGTTGCACAGGGGGGTGTTGAGGCCCAGCAGGCTTAACTTCCTGGTGAGATTCTGCGGGATGATGGTGTTGAATGCTGAACTGAAGTCTATGAACAGCATTCTGACGTAGGTGTCCTTCTTCTCCAGGTGGGTAAGGGAGAGGTGAAGGGTGGTGGTGATGGCATCGTCCGTGGAGCGGTTGGGACGATATGCAAATTGCAAGGGGTCCAATGAAGAGGGCAGTTGGGTTTTGATGTTCCTCATGACTAGCCTCTCGAAGCACTTCATGATGATGGGCGTGAGAGCTACGGGACGGTAGTCATTGAGGCAGGACACCGTGGACTTCTTCGGCACGGGGATGATGGTGGTGGTCTTGAGGCACGTTGGGACAGTGGAGCTGCGCAGGGAGACGTTGAAGATGTCCGTGAGAACATCTGTCAACTGGTCTGCACACTCTCTGAGCACTCTGCCAGGGATGTTGTCTGGTCCTGCAGCTTTCCGTGGGTTGACTCTGCGCAGAGTTTTCCTCACGTCCACTGCAGTCAGGCACAGCGCCTGCTCGTCTGGCTTGGGTGTGATCTTGCTCACCAACGTGTTGTTCTGTGCCTCAAACCGTGCATAAAAGTCGTTAAGGGCATCGGGGAGGAAGGCATCACTGTCACAGGACGGTGGCATTGTCCTGTAGTGTGTGATTTCCTGGATGCCCTGCCACATGCGCCGCGTGTCACCCGTGTCCTGGAAGTGGTTGTGGATCCTCTGGGCGTGAGCGCGCTTTGCCTCTCGGATGGCTCGTGACAATTTGGCTCTTGCTCTCCTTAGGGCCGCCTTGTCACCCACTCTGAAGGCCGAGTCGCGGGTCCTCAGTAGCGCACGCACCTCAGGAGTCATCCACGGCTTCTGGTTTGGGCGTGTGGTGATGGTCTTGGAGACAGTGACATCATCAATACACTTGCTGATGTAGCCAGTGACTGATGCTGTGTACTCCTCCAAGTTAACAGAGTCGCCTTCAGTCGCAGCCTCCCTGAACACGTCCCATGCAGTGCACTCAAAACAGTCCTGAAGGGCAGAGATGCTCCTGCCGGCCAGGTTTTCACCTGCTTCTGAACTGGTCTGGAGCGTCTGATGAGGGGTGTGTAAGCTGGAGTCAGATACACAGACATGTGGTCCGAGAACGCGAGGTGGGGGCGGGGCTCCGCCCGGTACGCGCTGGGTATGTTTGTGTAAACAAGGTCCAACGCGTTCGCTCCTCTCGTGGCAAAGTCCACATGCTGATGGAATTTAGGGAGGACTGACTGGAGATTAGCGTGGTTAAAATCTCCGGCGACAATGAACAGTGCGTCTGGGTGTCTGGTCTGCAGATCACTGACGCCCCCGTGCAGCTCCCACAGTGCCTCTTTAGCATTAGCGCTAGCGCTAGGCGGTATGTACACGGCGGCTATCAGCACGGCGGAGAATTCCCGTACTAAATAAAAAGGTCTGCACTTAACTATGACGAACTCCACCAGCGGAGAGCAGTGCTTGGCGACAGTCACAGCGTTGTTGCACCATTCTGTGTTGATGTAAACACACACGCCTCCACCGCGGGTCTTCCCGGACAGAGCCGCGCTCCTATCCGCTCTGAACGAGGCTAGCCCGTCTAGCTGAATGGTCTGTCTGGAATACTGTCGCTGAGCCACGATTCCACAAAGACTAGAGCACAGCAGTCTCTGAACTCTCGCTGGGTCGCTCGCTGGAGTCGAATGCAGTCCAGTTTATTATCAAGGGAGCAGACGTTTGCGAGGAATAGCGATGGTATAGCCGGGCGGCTAGGGCTAGCCTTTAGCCTCACGCGAACCCCGGCTCTCTTACCGCGCTTCCGCTTTCGCTCGCACCGCTTGCGATGACACTTCCGCCGGGCTCCGCCATCAGGAAACGCCGCGGACTGCAGGCCTGGGTCTTGTAGCAGGCTGAGCTCTTGTAACGTCTGCAGAACTTCGTCCCAAAGATTGTTTGTAGGCTGATTTCTCCACTGAAGCAGGGTCTGGCGGTGGTAGGATATGTGCACTGGTGTTCCGATGCACATATTTGCAGAGATGGACGAGAATATTCACAAACAATAACACAAAAAGCACCAATTCTCGGACCAAGAGCGGCCGCTGCGTGTTAACGCGCCGCCGACCGGATGTAATCCCCAGCCACCATCGGGAGAAGCTTTAGCACATTCATATTCATATTAATATTACATTTAATAACTGTGTAGTTGCACATGAGCAGCACATGCAACAGCAATGCAACTACTAGTAATGTAGCCACTGTTACAGATGGATTACAGCAGTACCGCTTAGAAGAACATGGCAAAGCTTTAGAAGCTGCACAGGTAGAGGCAGTCTCTGGCTGACATGTGCTCCCTTGTGAGTCTTTGTTTCCATGGTTACGACATAAACAAGTGCTACCTTCAAATAGTTCCCTGCAGAAGTCATACACTGTTGCGGTAATGATGATAATGTTGGGGATGATAATATAGTACTTAAAAATATGCATAGACACAAAATATGAAAGTAAACAGTACATTTTGTTTCTTTTTATGTTTTTATGAAACTCATATTAAGATCTTGTTCATAAACTGATCACTTTTTAGTATTTTATTGAAGCACTGAAGTTTTAAAGTCTGGGTTGGGGACAAAGTATTTTGCAAAATATTTATGTTTAAATCATTATAAAAAATAGAAATCATAATTATTTTGGTGTGTATTTTTTTTGGAGATGAAAGGAATGGTCTTTTTAATAGCTAAAATGTTTGTTTTGTATTAAAGTCATTTTAACACAAATTTATAATCTAGGGACGTAAAAGGTCCCCTAATTGAAGAATCACCCATATATTTTGTTAGGTGTCTCCAAACTTTTGACCTGTAGTGTCAATTCTCATGTCAGTTGTTTCTCTAGTGCATCTACGAGAACATATTGTAAGTAATAAACATAAGGCGGCCGTGCTGAGCACTAAAAATCTGATACACAAACAACCTGCCTTAATTTTTTAACTCTTGATTGAGTTGCATGTTTAACAGTAGAACTGAAGAACAGAGAAGATATCGATATTTATTTTTTAAAATATGGCTAATGTTTATTATTATTTATCTAATTAAAACGGCTTTAGTGCACACTTTCTTTAATTTTGTGTAAAAGGTGTTGAATTGGAGTCCAGACTGGGAATAGTTAGGCAGCGAGATGACAGATCTTCCTTACAGGATCAATAAAGTATAACATTTGTTGTTGTTGTTAGTTTCCTAATGGCTGGTTGTCATTGTTGGGTTACAGGCGAATAAGGCAGAGTGATGCCTTAAATGATCCAAGTGCCTTTATTGGGACATGTTGGCACTCATGGAATGCCTCCCAGCCAATCATGTTGGGAAGATGGAATTAACTGTGTGGCATTGCTGTTATTTCAGTGTCAGCGAGCAGCAAACAAACTTACTTCAATTTCTTAAAATGAAATACTTCATACGGTCTCTGTCCAAAGACAAACAAGGGTCTCCAACACAACAACTTTACAGCAGAGATCAAAAACAATCTTTACTTTTAATGTAAGTCAATGGAACCAGAATTTTTTCCTAGCTAATTTCTATTGGTCAGTTCATCATGAAACTTTTACACAATGTAAACAGCAGCGACTATATGGTATCATTACACCCCATAAACATGGTAGGGAGTTGGTCCTGTATCCCTCAGCTCATCAACAAGTGGACGTGTCCTGCTGTCCCTGAGGGGCTCAAAGCCCAATCTCTATTTACAGCAGTGGTGTAAAAAAGAATTACACTTTGCAACTGTCGAGGAAAACATTTAATACTGCTTCAACCCTTTGATGCCCCGGCTAATCAAACCCCTTCTAATGCCCAACGTTAGTCAGACTTGACCCGTATTCATTTCCTATGTTATTGTATGTATTGTTGAATATCTCTTTGGTAAATCAGTTAATTTTATTATTTAATGTTCCAAGTGTTCATTAGAAATTTTGGTTTTGGTCTTAAATCATTATTTTAATTCTTATTTCTTCTTTTTTTTATATATATATATATATATATATATATATATATATATATATATATATATATATATATATATATATATATATAGTTGTTGTAAATACATTCCCGACTGCACACGTTTACAAATGCTGGCGAGGTAGCACAGACAGCCCCTTAACTTGAAGCCGTTTCCATGAAAATGCACATCTTTGCATGCGATAGTTGAATTTTATTTAAGTTTTATTCAATTGTATTCAAAATGCTCTATGAAATCAAACTAAGTCTTATGCTTCAATGTAAGTCAACCGCACCAGACTTCTTCCAAAGCTGCTTTGGAGCATTTCTATTGGTCCATTCATCATCGGTTGCGTTCAAAAGAATGTAGTAAAACAACAATTGATAAAAATGGAAATGCATGCTTTTCTTTGGACTGTAATTAGGTGTGTCCACACTTTTGACTGGTGCAATATATCCAGGCTGTAAGGTAATAAAAACATAGTCACCATAGGGAGCAACATTGTCTTGATTTCTGCTGGAAACCTAATGTGTCAAGTGTTTCCTCTCTCTCTCTCTCTCTCTCTCTCTCTCTCTGCCTGAGAGCACAGAAAGTGGGTGTGTTTTGACGCTGGAAGTAGGACGCACCAGTGGCGGTGGCTGAATATGTAATTGAAGCTCCTGCGAACGCAGTTTAGAGTGCAACACAAAGACTCTGTCTGACTCTGTGGCCAGACAAAGGCTAGGAAGAGAGCGAGAGGAGGCTTTGGAGACTGATGGTCTGAGACGAGTCTGCCAAAGGAGACGGGAAAGGTGAGAACGAGCACTGTGAAGATCAGTGGAACTGACGTCAACTCGCTGACCTCAGTCGCATTCCGCTTCGCCGGAATGCAAATGAGAGCTACAGCTTCGTCATAAATGTTTCTGTCATGCAGCAGTTATAGCGAGAAGTGTTCGAGGGGAAGTCTCTGAATATTAAGCGTGCGGGCCCGTTGCACGGCCAGAGAATTCGATTTGCATTGTCCCGGAAGCCCATTTCATTTGGGGGTACATCAGGATATCAATTGAAAGGAGCTGTCCGTGGTGCACTGCCCTCGGTGCTATGCTTGCTGTAGGGCAACATGGACAGATTGTGATACGGCGTGGATGCTCAGTGCCTGCCTCTTTATTAGGAACACCTATACCTCTGCTTAGCCATGCAATTATTCAACCAGCCAATCCCGAGGCAGCAGCTTTATGCCTAAGGTCAATCAGACATGGGTAAAGACCATGTTCTGCTGGTGTTTATATCTAATAACAACCTGTCTGAGCATTGCTGTGGGTAGAAATGTCTTGCTGATCTAAGAGAGGTCAGTAGTGAATGGCTAGACTTGCTCAAGCAGACGAGGAGACTACAGTAAACTGAATGACCTCTCTTAAAAAAAGTTAATGTCAGTATCATTTATTGGAGTTTAACAGTATACAGCAGCAGTGGAAATGCTTACAAGCACACTAGTGAATACAAACTAGAGTGCACTAGGGGGCACACTGGCACAGATCAATGGGCAGCCTTATCCACAATACCTGGGGAGCAATTGTAGATGAGGTCTTGCTCAAGGCACTTCAGTCATCCCCTTTCGGTTCAGGAAATCAAACCAGCGACCATCCAGGAATAAAAAGCTGGATCCATATCCTCATCATCACTCTCCAATAAAAAACAAGTGTCTACAAAAGGTCAACTTTACAGGAGAGGCCAAAAACCTTCTTAATTTTAATGTAAGTCTATGGAACCAGAATTTTTCTCAGGTTATTATGGAGTGTTTCTATTGTTCCATTGCCTTCAAATGAAGAAGAAAAATACTAAACAACTATACTAAACACCTGAAATATAATAATATAATATAAATACACAGAAAATATACACAAATATGTGGTCAATATGGAGTTTAATAGGAACTGGTGTCATTTTCAGTCATGAATTCATGTACAAAACCATGAAGTAAATAAATAAGAATTAAAATAATAATTTTTTTATGAACTCTTGGAACATCAAATAATACAATTAACTGATTTCAACAGATAAACCAAAGAGACACTCAGCAGTACATACAGTAACATACACAGGAGATGAATACAGGTCATGTTGTGCATTAGAATGGGTTTGCTTAGCAAAGGGTTAGCCAGCTTTGTGTAAAATATGCTAACAAATTATATGCATTTGTAAGCTCTTCAGCCTATTCTGCTGGGAGATCGCAGTCTACAGAGTTTTAGGTAGCTGTGGACACACACACACAAACACACACCTCACCATGCATATCACCAGGGCAACACTTCAACAACACCTGACAGTCATCAGTGCTAGCAGCAGCAGGTCATTGGCACTTCCTATATAGCCTAGACACGCTCACTCCTCGGTGCGTGACATTGCCTCTTGTACCAAGAAACTGTGTGGTTCAGCACTTACCTGTCCGTGGTGTCTGGGCCGTCGCTTGAAGGGTCTCTCCACAGGTCCAACCAGACTTGGCTTCTCCACAGTGAGGTCCTGTCTTCCTCCCTGGAGCCCAAGAGAGGATCTACAGACTCTCTGACCTGCCTGGCACTCACCTCCACTCGGCTGAGCCTTCCCTTTGGCGTCCCCATGGAGTGAGGTTGGTTGACCAATGGACTTCCAGACTCGTTCCCAATAGCGAGTTGGTTCCCCAGCAGTGCTGGTCCAATTAATGAGTTTTGTAGTTAGCGCTTAGCACTGGAATACCACCCTTGGCGAGGGTGCCCCTGGTTCGAGGCTGCCAATGGTTCCTCTCTCTCCTTCCAACAGGAGGTGCTGCTCTGGTTCCCTGTGCACAGGCTAGAGTCCCAGTGGTCATCCAGAGAGCCAACGAGTATCACATCCGCGGTCCATCTCTTCATCAAGCCTGCCCATCGGGCCGCGTCTTGGCCTGCCTTTGGTCCACTGCTCCTTCCCATCTGGACTCCTCGCGCTAGCGAGCCTCTGAACTGCTTTTTGTTGAACTTTATTGACTGCTCTGAGTAAATAAACCTTGCGCATCCTTACAGCACTCTATATGCACTGTCCACTTTATTAGAAACACCTGCCTTGTGTTTATCTGGTTTATCCAAGAATATCCAGCCAACTATTTCTGTGGTCAAAACCTGCCCATTGATTACAGACTAGTGGATAGCCAATACAAACTGGACTACACTCTTCTACTTTACATAGTATTTCCATTCGTGTGGCCGGTGATTGTAATGTGCAGTCCTAGCTGGCAGCTTGTCTTATGGGGATAATGTTGTCTATAGACTTATCATTAAGGACAATTGCTTCATCCAGCAACAGCTGACTGATCATTACTTTAATGACAGAGCCAGCACCTGCCATCTGCTCCTCACCTGCAGACAGTGTTTTTGTTTAATGTGTAATCTCGTACCCCAGGCTACAGAGATGCTATCATTACCGCAGCGCTATATCTCGCAGCAAGGCAGACGGGGCCTCGCACTTTTTGACATGAATAATGTGAAGTCACTGACCGTCCGCTTGCCGCGGTACTCGCAGTCAGGCTCTATTTGCACGAGAGCAGCGCATGTGTTCTCCTTTGTTTACGAGCAGCAGGACGGAGGCTGGTTTTATTGTGAATGGCAGCACACAGTGCACTAGGACGCAGGAACCGGAGGCGTTCGGCCGCGGAGCTGATTTAAATGATAATTCTCAGCCCAAGTCTCGGGAGCATATGCGTGCATGGAAGTATCGTATCTATCTTTGGGCATGTCCACGTGTGGAATTTATTGACCCGTCCACTGCAAATATATAAAGTCCCTCTAAAAATGGGTCGCATCATAAACAGGAACACTTGTAGCGCTGTCACGGGAAGATGTGCTCATTTTTCTCCCCCCGTATCACTGCAAACAGTCCAGTATTTAATATACAGCAGCATTAGAAGCAGTGTTTTATGCTATAACTACAGTATATATATATATATATATATATATATATATATATATATATATATATATATATATATATATATATATATGTACTGTATGTACTAGATACTGTTATAATGCACTGCTACTTTATTACTGCTCTATACTACACTGGCCCAACTCACTGTCACATACTGTACGTACTAGATACTGTTATAATACACTGCTACTTTATTACTGCTCTATATTATACTGGCCCAGCTCACTGTCACATACTGTATGTACTAGATACTGTTATAATACACTGCTACTTTATTACTGCTCTATACTGTACTGGCCCAGCTCACTGTCAAATACTGCATGTACTAGATACTGTTATAATACACTGCTACTTTATTACTGCTCTATACTATACTGGCCCAGCTCACTGTCATACACTGTATGTACTAGATACTGTTATAATGCACTGCTACTTTATTACTGCTCTATACTACACTGGCCCAGCTCACTGTCACATACTGTATGTACTAGATACTGTTATAATGCACTGCCACTTTATTACTGCTCTATTCTATACTGGCACAGCTCACTGTCATATACCGCATGTACTATATACTGTTATAACACACTGCTACTTTATTACTGCTCTATACTGTACTGGCCCAGCTCACTGTCACATACTGTATGTACTAGATACTGTTATAATGCACTGCCACTTTATTACTGCTCTATACTATACTGGCCCAGCACACTGTCATACACTGCATGTACTAGATAATGTTATAAAACACTGCTACTTTATTACTGCTCTATACTATACTGGCCCAGCTCACTGTCATACACTGTATGTACTAGATACTGTTATAATGCACTGCTACTTTATTACTGCTCTATACTGTACTGGCCCAGCTCACTGTCATATACTGTATGTACTAGATACTGTTATAATACACTGCTACTTTATTACTGCTCTATACTACACTGGCACAGCTCACTGTCATATACTGTATGTACTAGATACTGTTATAATGCACTGCTACTTTATTACTACTCTATACTACACTGGCACAGCTCACTGTCATATACTGCATGTACTATATACTGTTATAACACACTGCTACTTTATTACTGCTCTATACTGTACTGGCCCAGCACACTGTCATACACTGCATGTACTAGATAATGTTATAATACACTGCTACTTTATTACTGCTCTATACTATACTGGCCCAGCTCACTGTCACATACTGTATGTACTAGATACTGTTATAATGCACTGCTACTTTATTACTACTCTATACTACACTGGCACAGCTCACTGTCATATACTGCATGTACTATATACTGTTATAACACACTGCTACTTTATTACTGCTCTATACTGTACTGGCCCAGCACACTGTCATACACTGCATGTACTAGATAATGTTATAATACACTGCTACTTTATTACTGCTCTATACTATACTGGCCCAGCTCACTGTCATACACTGTATGTACTAGATACTGTTATAATGCACTGCTACTTTATTACTGCTCTATACTGTACTGGCCCAGCTCACTGTCATATACTGTATGTACTAGATACTGTTATAATACACTGCTACTTTATTACTGCCCTATACTACACTGACCCAGCTCACTGTCACATACTGTATGTACTAGATACTGTTATAATGCACTGCTACTTTATTACTGCTCTATACTACACTGGCCCAGCTCACTGTCATACACTGCATGTACTAGATAATGTTATAATACACTGCTACTTTATTACTGCTCTATATTATACTGGCCCAGCTCACTGTCACATACTGCATCTACTAGATATTGTTATAATGCACTGCTACTTTATTACTACTCTATACTACACTGGCCCAGCTCACTGTCATACACTGCATGTACTAGATAATGTTATAATACACTGCTACTTTATTACTGCTCTATACTACACTGATCCAGCTCACTGTCATACACTGTATGTACTATGTACTGTTATAATGCACTGCTACTTTATTACTGCTCTATACTGTACTGGCCCAGCTCACTGTCATATACTGTATGTACTAGATACTGTTATAATACACTGCTACTTTATTACTGCCCTATACTACACTGGCCCAGCTCACTGTCACATATTGTATGTACTAGATACTGTTATAATGCACTGCTACTTTATTACTGCTCTATACTACACTGGCCCAGCTCACTGTCATATACTGCATCTACTAGATATTGTTATAATGCACTGCTACTTTATTACTGCTCTATACTACACTGATCGAGCTCACTGTCATACACTGTATGTACTATGTACTGTTATAATGCACTGCTACTTTATTACTGCTCTATACTACACTGGCCCAGCTCACTGTCACATACTGTATGTACTAGATACTGTTATAATGCACTGCTACTTTGTTACTGCTTTGAACTATACTGGACAAGCTCACTGTCACATACTGCATGTACTAGATATTGTTATAATGCACTGCTACTTTACTACTGCTCTATACTATACTGGCCCAGCTCACTGTCACATACTGCATATACTACATACTGTTATAATACACTGCTACTTTATTACTGCTCTATACTATACTGGTCCAGCTCACTGTCACATACTGCATGTACTAGATATTGTTATAATGCACTGCTACTTTACTACTGCTCTATACTATACTGGCCCAGCTCACTGTCACATACTGCATATACTACATACTGTTATAATACACTGCTACTTTATTACTGCTCTATACTGTACTGGCCCAGCACACTGTCACATACTGCATGTACTAGATATTGTTATAATGCACTGCTACTTTACTACTGCTCTATACTGTACTGGTCCAGCTCACTGTCAAATACTGCATGTACTAGATACTGTTATAATGCACTGCCACTTTATTACTGTGTACTTTGTAACCATAACATCCTCATGTGTGCATTTGCCTACCCTATACATGCACAGCCATCTGTACTGTTCTTGCAAACCTTAATAGATATCTATATATTAATTTTATTTTTTGATTGAATCCACATGTACTTGTCTGCATTTAAGCTGCTGGAAAAAATCCAATTTTCTAACGGGGTGTTATCTTAATGTAAAGTTGAACTGCAGCACTACTTTGTTTCTTCCTTCCTTTATAAAATTTTGTTCTATATGGCTGGAATCATACTTTAACCCTGATTGTCAATTGCCATTGTCAAATGACTTTCTTTTTAAAAGCTAACAGGCTCAATAATAATAATAATTAGGCTTATGAATATCTTATAAGCATTCAATGCAATATACATAGCAATAAAAATGCCATATACCATGTGCCCTGTTGAGCTGAATTGTATTAAACTCCATGTGTATGTACACCTCAACGAGTTAGGAACTGTAGAAACTAACACTAGCTAACAATCCCACAATCTGCAGAAACACACAAGTGTTTAGAAAGGACCATCATTCCATGCCTCATTACACAACTGATGTAAAACTGTTTCAGTACATGACTGATGGCAGCATGCAGCTGTGAAGTTGCTGCCAGTGGTTAATAGTGTCCACAGAAATGTTGTCATGATGAAAGGAGAGCTTTGGTTGTCACATTTATTTGTTTAATCATAAACTCTGTAACGCTGGAGCGACAAACCAGATGCTGGCGGCTCTAACAGTTAGATGTGGTTTTATATAAAGGAAGTTCACGGAAGGTTCAAAACAGGATTGGAGAGTAACAGCCAAGGTGACCAAAGCAGAATAAATGAGTGTATAAACCAGCAGACAGATCAGAATTAACCAAGAACCAACCAAGCAACCAAAGTACAGGGATAAAGCAGAACGTAGGAACCCAAAGACAAAGCAGAGGTCATATACAGAAGTAGACTGGACACAGGAAAGAATTGGCAACACTTCACAAAGAGCTGGTTGGTGGACCTTACCGAGGTCTTGATACTTTGGTCTTCTTTTACTGTCCTGTGGATTAACCAGCAACAAACACTCAACTTCTCTGCCTCTCGTCATTAACATTTATCTATCACCATTTTTTACCAACAGATCACCCTTACACACTACAACACTCACTCCTACTGACCACCAGCACCATCAGCTCAGCTTGTCCTTCACCAGTTCCCCCGTTTCCACCTTAAATGGAGGTGCAGGTACGTTCTGTCTCCTGCTGCACTGTTTAAGGTGGAACAGGAAAACTGGTGAATGAGCTGCTTCACCCTCGTGCGCTCGGTAGGAGTGAGTATTGTAGAGTGAACAGTTGGTCTGTGGGTGATGTGACTGGTCACTGGTGAGAGATTTAAAACTACAGCTACAAGATACTGGAACCTAATGTCAGTAGTCGGCCTGTTATGCCTCCTGCCAGCAGAGGGCGACCCTGGCAAGGCACGCTTGCCCCTGGGAACTCCAAGTCCCAGAATTCATAAGGCCAATCAGTGCCAACTGGCTGCACCTGCTGGAACCTCTACATAAGGCTGTGACAAACACTCTCTGTTGTCGCACCTTTGTAGAGGGCTGAGTGGTACAGTACTTGAAAAGAAAAAGAAAAGAAAACTCAAAGAAAAAATAACTCAAAGAAAAGAAAACTCAAAGAAAACTCAGAGAAAAAAAAACTCAAAGAAACCCAGAGAAAAAAAAACTCAAAGAAAACTCAGAGAAAAAAACTCAAAGAAAACTCAGAGAAAAGAAAATTCAAAGAAAACTCAGAGAAAAGAAAACTCAAAGAAAACTCAGAGAAAAGAAAACTCAAAGAAAACTCAACGAAAAGAAAAGACAAAGAAAACTCAAAGAAAAAATAACTGAAGAAAAGAAAACTCAACGAAAGAAAACTCAGAGAAAAGACAACTCAAAGAAAACTCAGAGAAATGAAAAGAAAACTCAAAGACAAGAAAACTCAAAGAAAACTCAGAGAAAAGAAAACTCAAATAAAACTCAGAGAAAAGAAAAGACAAAGAAAACTCAAAGAAAAAATAACTCAAGAAATAAAAACTCAAGGAAAGAAAACTCAGAGAAAAGACAACTTAAAGAAAACTCAGAGAAAAGACAACTCAAAGAAAACTCAAAGAAAACTCAAAGAAAACTCAGAGAAAAGAAAACTCAAATAAAACTCAGAGAAAAGAAAAGACAAAGAAAACTCAAAGAAAAAATAACTCAAGAAAAGAAAACGCAGAGGAAAGAAAAGAAAACTCAAGGAAAGAAAACTCAGAGAAAAGACAACTCAGAGAAAAGACAACTCAAATAAAACTCAGAGAAAAGAAAAGAAAATTCAAAGAAAACTCAAAGAAAAGAAAAAAAACTCAGAGAAAAGAAAAAAAACTCAGAGAAAAGAAAAAAAAACTCAGAGAAAAGAAAAGACAACTCAAAGAAAACTAAAAGAAAGGAAAAGGAAAGGAAAGCTTACACAGCTCAGTGGCTAAAAGGAAAAAAGGAAAGAAAGAGAAATAATAAAAAAGTGAAATAAAAAATTATTTTAGGCAGAGCCAGGTTTAATTTGCTCTGTTGTTTTTTCTTTGATTCTAGACAGATTATTTATTTTCTCTCGCTCTAGAGATATCCAGGTTTCTTTCTATCGGTTTCTGAAACTCTCTTTTGTTTGTTTGCTGCCATTTTGACTTTTCCTTTTTTGCCCTTTTTCCCTCCTTTTTTCTCCCCCTGCATTTCTGGGCTGTTTTCCCATTTTCCACCAGTGATCCCTTAATGGTGCAACAGTAACTTGCTTGGCTAGCAAACCCAAGGTGGCTGGTTCAAACCAAGCTCTGGGCATCCTAAACAAACTCTATCAGAAGCTTGTCCAGTGAGTATATCAAAACCCAGTCTCTCGGACTTCCCTTCTGCATTTGGGAACGCCCCCTAGACCATCCCGTGATACCTAAAGCCCCTTCTGTCTCTTGTTCTGACTGCAATCGGCGGTTCGGCCAGTTTTGTTGCAGGTTTTTTGGTCAATTTCTTGCATTTTTCTCCATCATGAGCCACAGCGTGTGGTACTCAAATAAATAGACATTTTGAGAGCGCCCCCTATGTGGAAAAACACCATCAGCAGTTCACACCATAGAAATGCAGTCACCATAGAAATACATACCTGGAGAGAAACACATACAAAACGAGAGCTTTGGTGGTCACCTGAATTGGTTTAAGATGGATACAATACAACAAGTCCTTAGGTTCATCCCGCATTGACAACTGCTTTTTTTGAAGTTTAGTCATTCATAAAAAACAGTTAGAAGTTTTGGTGGATGCCAAATGAGCTGATTCACCTCCCACCAGCCCTTGTAGCTCTGGAACATTAAAGGGAACCCTGGCTGGTAACACTTGTAAACCTTAATATGCTGTAATGAATCTAAATTATTAAAACATTTCTGGCGCAATGCCTGCTGAGTAGATGACGTGAAATGGTTTCAGTGCTAAACTAGACTGTGGTGTGAAGGAGTGAGTGTTAGTTACTAACCTAGCTTAAAGAAAACCATGTACATTGTGTTGTTGATGTTGTTTCAGTGAAAGGCAGTGTGAAGACTGATATTAGTCTAAACAGCTTCACAAACATAAACAAGGAGAATAGTTAGTGAAGCAGCGTGTGGACCAACACAGCTACCCAAAGACCCCCGCTCTGCTCTCCTCACTTCAGTCTGGATGAGTTGGAGTGGTTCAGTAGACCACCACTGGTGAGAGACTTGACGGAGGCTGTTGGTTTTAAGCGAAGACTAAAACACCATGCAGTGCCACAGTTTCCCCACACAGGAAGTCCAAAAGCTCCAGATTATGGAGAACCACGAGAAGAACCGTGAACGTGAACATGAGCTGGACTCTCTCCTGAGAACGTTTAGCATTAGCGTCAGCTGCTTCTCCTCGTTTGTGGATCCTGAAGGTGAAAGTAGAGTCTTAGTAGTGAACATACTACTCACTAATAAAGGAGTGTGAAGCTCAGAGACACTCCCGTTCAGTGTATCTAGCTGTTTACTGAGTGTGAATGTTTCCTGCTAGAAAGCGGAGCTCCTTTAACAGACACTCTCCTTCTCCGTCAACACCAACACACAGCTTCACAACAACTCCAGCACTGTGTCACTCTCTCCTCCACCCTCTCTGTTCACCATTTACACTAACGTGGTGTGTGATGTCACCGCTGATGTCAGAAATGTTGAGTTCTAGCTCAAACTGTAAAGACTGAACAGTAGCATGTTTAGTAGCTAGCTGTGCTCAAGCGTGACGGCCGGTTACTGCAACCATTTGACGTCACTACCTGCTGATCACGTCAGTAGATACAACAATGGAGACCCACGTGCAGCGGATTTTACAGAAAATCTAATAAATCTGATACTTTTAGTGATTTTTATAATGTGTCTTAATAATTTAGAGTCATAACATCATATTAAGGCTTACAAGTGTTACCGGGGTTCCCTTTAACAATGGCTTGATCTTATTGGCCAAAAATACTACGTGGGCAAGGAGGCTGTCAGCACTCAGGTTAGACTGGTAAGTAAATATCCTCCAGAGCTGTAGTGAAACGGAAAGTAACTGATTATGGACGCGAGTGAAAGCGCCTTTCCAAGACATTCACAGACATTTAGGCGCGGAGTGGTTACGAGAACAGGCGTACAATCATGCGCCAGCATCAGAGCTATGGATTTCAGATTCGTGCTGAAAGCAAACACACCAGCACAGATGTTGGCATAGTGTTGTGAAGTACGCGCTCGCTCCGACTGGATCAAAGCGGCAGGATGAAGCTCAGATGAGCATAGCTTTGAGGGATAAGATCCACGCCTTGCTCAAGTGAGAAGGACCCGCATGTATAACAAATGTGGAATCCACTCGGGAAACAAACCTAGAGGATCAACCTTGCGTCTCTCGCAGCCTCTCAGCCGCTGGTACCACTGGAAGGCCAGTCTGAACGTGGTTTCATCTGATTGTTTAACTGTTCATGAAATGAATGCGATGCTTCCAGTCTCTGGGGGGGGTGTGGTAGATGTTTCTGATTTGTATTAGTTCTGTTATTTCTCCAAAATGCCAACTTTACAGGGGAGCCCTAAACACCTTCTTCATTTTCAATGTAAGTCAATGGAACCAGAATTTTTTCCATGCTGTTTTGGAGCACTTCTGTTGGTCCATCCATCATGAACGTTTGTGTTGACAGCAAGGGGCAGAACACAGGGGGTTGTAAGGGATCCGGCTTCCCATAATGAAGCTCCTGGACCCTTTTGATGTCTCTATACTTTACCCAACTTCCCTGGAGAATATTTTGAAAAAGTCAAAGATTTCAGCAAGCACTTCCAAAAGAACATAAGCACCAGAGCAGCCAGCCAACATAGGACCCCTCAAACCACTCCTCATGATATCGCACCTCCCCCTCTTGTTGTTGATGGGTCCCCCGCCTACTTGGTTCATACCCTCTTGGACTCGAAGCGGCAGGGTGGAGTCCCGAAATACCTGGTGGATTGGGAGGGGACCCAGCAATAGTGCTGGGTCCGGGCCGACGATATCCTTGACCCTTCCTTTATTGATGAATTCCATTGGATCCACCCTGGCCGCGTCCAAGGGGTCGACCACGTCGGCGGGTTCCCTGGGCATTGGGAGATTACTTCAAATGTTTTAGTATGTTCTACTGTTTTGAAAGAATAACTGAATAAGCTAATATTTTTAAGTTGAACAAACTTAAAATATCAGGTTTTATCTTGGACCACGCCCCTGTAGCACCTTGCCAGATTCTCATTGGTCAGTTTGATCAAGACTAGTTTGAGTTGTTTAGTGGAGCTTGTAAAGGTTTTGAAGTCTTTTTCTATTTTCACTGTGAGATTTGGTGTTTTCTGTGTTTAACTTCTTTTCCTCGGACAGAAACTCTGTAGTGCTGGGATTTCTCTACAGTGGACATTTTCTCCATTGTTTTCTTTTCTTGAAGAACTACAGAGGACTACAATTAACCAAGCCGCCATCTTCCCTCTCTTTTTCACATTCTGGAACTTGGTAAGTTGTTTTCCGTGTTCAAGTGGTGTAAAAAAAGTTTTAAGTTTTTCACAACTTAATTCTGATTACAGGAAACTCAATGTTGAGTTGAATTAAATGGTCAGTAGGGTTGATTTTACAAAATATTTTAAGTACAAACAATTTAGATTTCATTGTATTCAACTCAAATGATTACTTCCAGTCTATTTGACATTTAAGCTGATTTTACTAAAACCATTTGATTTTCTCTAGTTTGCAATCAACTTATCCGGGCTGACAGTGTACCCGGCACCCACCGGTCCTCAGTTGACTTTGAACTTTAGTGAATTGATAAAAGTATTCTTGGTAACGGCCTGCAGGGATCCTCTCCAGGCATGCTCAGGAGCCTCGCAAAGGACTAACCTCTTTTGTTCCACTACCCAGTCAGGGCCACGATCCAAACGGTACCCGTGGCGATCAAGGGGTATCCGACTTGCACTGCTCCGACTGGAAGACAGCATCTAGAGTCTCTGGGGTCCTCTGAACTCCATCTGCAGCTGCTCTGATATCCATCTGACCTACCTGCTTCAGCAGCAGCATCCCTAGGCTACCCCGACCTCCAGAGAGCCTACCCTCCCGGGACCTCCACTCCAGACTGCCCGGCTCTGCGCCTTTGTTTCCATTTTTCCCTGCTGTGTTAATAAAGCCTGGATCGAAATAACTCCCTTGAGCAGTGGCGGATCTAGGATTTTTCTGAGTAAGGGGTCATCAAGGGGCCACAATATTCATAGTATTTGTCCAACATCTTTGCACACAATCTCCGATTTTGATCAGGTGTATACATTCACCAGCCATACTATGTTCAAACACTTGAATGTAGTTAAAAAAAGCTTACACAGTAAAATCTCCTTATATTATATATCTCCAATACTACATCCATTTTTAAACCCAAATATATGTCTTCAAGTATGTATTCTGCTAAAACCATGCTGTCTATAAGACCAACTATTATTTATTTTAAACTGAAGGGAAGACCTGAAAGCTTGAAATATAAAAATGAGTTGTGGTAGATGTGGTGATATACGAAGCAATAAAAAATAAAGCCATTAAATTAAAGTTATGATAAATCTGATCTTGATCTAGGAATTCAGTGAACTTGTGAGCCACTTCACAAGATAACAATATCAAACATTTCATACATTATTCACTGTTGTTGCTCTCCCTAAATGCTTTCTGACCAGATGAGCCTGTGGTCTAGTCTCCTGCTGCCTCTGCCCCTACTCATTAGCGGCTGGCTAACTCGCTTATTAGATCAAAAACTGGTTAATTCCCACCTAAGACTGACCCTTTCTGACCCCTGTTCTCTATCATTGGCAAACATTACAGTTCATGTTAACACACAAATGCAAATTACAAAGAAGTACATGAATTAGCATTACATTTATTAGCGAAACGCTAACATTCATGTCTAAACACAATGAGGGCCTCAATTAACATTACTGCTACAGAGATTTATGACTAAACCAGCTCCTCAGAACGTGAGCCAGAGAAACTTTCTCCACGGGTATTGGGCAAATCTTCATCTTCTGCAAGCTTTATTCAAGCTGGGCATTCGTAGTTCCTCATTAGCGTCACTAGTGTTTGGAAATGGAACTGCATCCACCTATAATCTGATCATCACTCTCGGGCAAAGGACAGATGGGTGACAAGACAGGGGCACCACAGGGGGCCAATCAGATTTTTTTACCCCTAGAACTGCCAGTGCCCTTGAGTCTGCTGATTTGTTACAAATTGTTAACACTTTACTGTAGGGTGCTGTTCATAAGGCCCCATGACACCTACATATACCACAACAGTCATAACACCTGACAAAACCCTTCATAAGTGTGTAGGGTTATATCGGCACTCTTTACTCTTCCTGAGGTAATGACTGTCTTCCTGTCTGTTGAACCATTCAGATGTACCAGTAGTGGTTAGTACGGTGGTGTAGTGGTTAGTACGGTGGTGTAGTGGTTAGTATGGTGGTGTAGTGGTTAGTATGGTGGTGTAGTGGTTGGTACGGTGGTGTATTGGTTAGTACGGTGGTGTAGTTAGGTTGATCCTCACTCCAAACTGCTCGTAGGTGTGAGTGTGTGTGTTGGCCATGTGATGGACTGGTGACCTGTCGATGGTGTACCCCACCTTCGCCCAATGACACTGGGATTGGCTCCAGCCCTTCCATGACCCTGACTAGCAGAATAAAGCTGAAGATAATGGATGGATACATATAATTCAGATAAAAATATTAAAAAAAGATTACTTGTGTTTATTGCTCACTGAAATGACTGTGTTGAAGGGAAAAGCGAGGACGTCCTTACAACTGCAGCATGAAGGTACACTAGGAACCACTTACAGCATATCTGAGAAGTTCATGCACTTCATTCCAGTTCATGCAAACAGCGCTGAGGATGACGAGTATTAAAAAGCAGCAATGATTCATTCATTCATTCAGTTCTGCATGTAGGACCACATGTTTCATCTGTTCCATAGCAGAAACACTCCGGCAGACTTGGTCAGCACTTCAGATTCACATTCATGCTGGTGTGTGAGTGACTCAGTGTCCTCAGAGAACCTTCCTATGGATTACAATGAGCTAATTTGTTCAGTCAGATAGTGTCATACTCAGAGTATAAGGAGACAGAGTTCTCAGAAAGGATCTGTAATGAGGTCTGTAATCAGAATCAGTGATTTTGGAAGTAACCTAATCTTTAGCTAACATAATCAACAGGGCTGGTTTTTGCTGAGCACATTCACACAATGCTGATTTGGTGGTCAGGTTTAAAAATACATTCTGTTACAGATTACTGTTAAAACATGCAATTGTAAACGAATCCATAGGATTTATAACTATATAACTATAGCAAAGAAAAGAGAAAAATATTGTTAATATGACTTCTTAACGTTAACTTCACTAAACATGCACCTAACACAAAAATGCCACTAACACAATGAGAAGTTACAGGTCACCTAAATATTGTGGTCCACAGATACAGTCACTGTTATCAGATGGAGTGGAGCCTAAGAGGAGCCTGAGCTGTAGGTTGGGGAACTGGTTCGATCCTCTGGACCAACAAGACACGACTGTAGTGTCCTTGAACAAGACACCTAACCTCTGACTGCTCCCTGGGCTCTGTGGGTAGGGCTGCCCACCATTTGGGGCAAGTGTAATGCCCCTAGTGTGTGTGTGTGTCTGTGTGTGTACATGGGAGTGTTTCACTGCCCCCTAGGGTGTGTTCACTAGTGTTTGTGTGTTCACTAGTGTGTTTGTGTGGGTGTTTCACTGCCTCTAGTGTGTGTGTTCAGTAGTGTGTGTGTATATGTGCGTGTTTCACTGCTCCTAGTGTGTGTGTTCACTAGTGTGTTTGTGTGTGTGTGAGTGTGTATGTGGGGGTTTTACTGGCCCTAGTGTGTGTGTTCACTAGTGTGTATACCTTGGTGTTTCACTGGCCCTAGTTTGTGTGTTCACTAGTGTGTTATGTGGGTGTTTCACTGCCCTCTAGTGTATGTGGGCATTACACTGCCCCCTAAAGTGTGTGTTCACTAGTGTGCGTATGTGGGTGTTTCCCTGCCCCCTAGTTTGTGTGTCCCCTAGTGTGTCCATTTGGGTGTTTCATTGCTCGCTAGTGTGTGTGTTCACTAGTTTGTGTATATATGGGTATTTCATGGCACAATAGTGTGTGTGTGTGTGTGTGTGTAAAGGTGGATGTTTCATTGCCCCCTAGTGTGTATGTTCACTAGTGTGTGTGTGTATATGTGGATGTTTCAGGTTTCACTGCCCCCTAGAGTGTGAGTTCACTAGAGTGTGTGTGTGTGTAAATGTGGATGTTTCATTGCCCTCTTTGTGTGCATGTTAACTAGTGGGTGTGTGTGTGGGTGTGTGTGTGTGTGTGTGTGTGTGTGTGGGTGTTTCCCTGCCCCCTAGTGTGTGTGTTCAGTAATGTGTGTGTATATATATGGGGGTTTCACGGCACACTAGTATGTGTACATGTGGATGTTTCGGGTTTCACTGCTCTTAGTGTATGTGGGCGTTACGCTGCCCCCTAGAGTGTGTGTTCACTAGTGTGTATGTGGGTGTTCACTAGTGTGTGTGTTTACTAGTGTGTGTGTGTGTGTGTGTGTGTGTGTATGTGGATGTTTACTAGTGTGTGTGATTACTAGTGTGTGTGTTTACTAATGTGTGTGTGTGTGGGTGTTTACTAGTGGGTGTGATTACTAGAGTGTGTGTTCACTAGTGTGTGTGTGGGTGTTTACTAGTGTGTGTGTTCACTAGTGTGTGTGTGTGATTACTAGTGTGTTTGTGTATGTAGGTGTTTACTAGTGTGTGTAATTACTAGTGTGTGTGTTTACTAGTGTGTGTGTGTGTGTGTGGGTGTTTAGTAGTGTGTGTGATTACTAGTGTGTGTGTTTACTAGTGTGTGTGATTACTAGAGTGTCTGTTCACTAGTGTGTGTATGTGGGTGTTTACTAGTGTGTGTTCACTAGTGCGTGTGTTTACTAGTGCGTGTGTGTATGGGTGTTTTACTGCATGGATGGGTTAAATGCAGAGGTCAAATTCCACTATGAGCAAAACACAAGAGGCAAACAGCTCTAAATTAAATATTTCAAACATAAAGATGACGGATTCATATAATAATAAAATTTGTTTGAGTTTAGAGAGGCATAATTAAACACTGCAATGTAGAAACCTGCACACAGAGACTAACAGCCCTCAGACTGAATCACAGACTACAACACAATTAGAAATAGGAACAAATCTATATTTTATCCTGACCTGAGGCTGACCAGGTAATGACATTCAAATCCACCTGAACTCAGCCTAACCTGACCAGACCCAAAGGGAAAAGTTTTCCAAGCTCTGTATATTAGCTATAGATGTTGGAGTGTCCAAGATGTCGGCATGAGGTGACACTACGGAATGATGAACATAATTATTTATAGTACAAAGTTGCAGAATACTGAATTTCTGCTTCTGTGCAAAATCAGTGTAGCCAGGTTTATTTCAAAGACGGCAGCTGCCTCCCATGAACTCACGTCCCGGCTAACAGACATGATTCCCCGAGTTCTACCATTAATGCAACTCTGGAAACGTCAAGTGGAAGGAGGCTAATGCAAGCGAACACATCTACAGCAGTCTTTGGACTTGGGAAGGACAGTCTTATTAGTCTGAAACCTCTTTACTGTCACCTTTTGTCTGGATGGCTAACAGCAAAGCTGCTGACTTCCTCCCTCCTCAGCCAGTGGAGGAAAATAAAGTAAAACAGAAATCCTCTGTGGACCCTATAAAGCAGATTTAACCAGCGGAGTCAATTTGATGTGTGCCCTAGCCTCGATTGGGCTTGACCGCAGGTCACCAAGTTGTTTCGCGCACTGAGAGAGTCCACTCTTGAGTGCCAGTCATTACATGTACTACTTTATCCTCTGACAGCATTACTGGTCTTATTAAACGAAATTAAGACATTCCTGACTCTGGGTGACCATATGGATGGTGTTTTCCAGAGTTATCGTGCCATCTGTTTGGGTCTTCAGGCTTCTGAAGAGCTGGTTTGATTCTCTGATTGCATCTCGTTGCTGGTTGTTCTTTTCCTTGTTTATAGTTCAACTCTTTCAAGTGTAATGGTCTTGGTTCTATGCCCAAAACAAAGATCTTTGGTCTGGACTTTGAGTAATATGTTAGGCTTGATTGCTTCAAGTTTCTTTTGTTTTCATTGGCATTCAAGAGACTCTTAAAAGTCTTTGCCAACACCGAAGTCCAAAGGCATCTATATTTTCCTGTCTTGCTTGTTAACCCAACATCATGTTGGCACTAAAGCTAACATCAGCACTGGCAAATGAGTTAGCAGCCATCCAACATGGGACCCCCTGAATAGACCCCCACTGGAGACCAGTCATTCCATCTGCTGAGAGCCAATTGGTGTCATATCTCTTGAGTGGTGGATGCTTTGCTTGTAATAACTGTTCCTAGTAGGTGAAAGCTGTCCACCATTCTACACGTCCATCGATGGAATAGTTCCAGGTTTTCTGCTGAGTGATGTGCATCGTCCATGTATCAAAAGTTATTGATGGTTCTCCCGCTGATCTTGAATCATCGATCATCTTTCTCCAGCCCTACAAACAGACCAAACAAGTATGGAGATATGAGGCAGCCTTGCCTGTTCAACTCCTGTACTGATGAGGAACCATTAGGACATCTGCAACCTGGAAGTGCTGAACTCAGTGGGAATATAAGTACAGTGGAAGGTTCACACGAAGCAGCAGGTCATTTGGCCTGGCTTGAAAGACATAAACATTACTTGACTTGTGGTTGCTTTGAAGAATAAGACCACTGCAGAGAGGCCCGGTGGGAATCCATCTGTCCCGATTCGTCTACGGCTAACCACCTACAGCTTACAGCCAAACTCCATTACATGGCTGCTGTAATTCCAGAACTACTCCAAAGCTTTTAAATGTGAATGGCTTAATTACCCTGTAACTACGAGATACTAATTCAATTCATTCAAGTGCCCCATACAATGGAACAGACTGCGAAATGACAACATAATATTGTTAAATACTATATTTTGTACATTCCTATTTCCAGCATTGTTCAATGATTTTAAGGTCACTATTAAAGAGAACCGAAGGAACTGAACGTTACCTGATCTGTTACCTTTGCACTTCACTTCCACTTCACAGATAAATGTCTTTAAACACATTTTAGGGCTGAAACTAAAGCCCTAAAATTTAAAGCTAAAGATGCTCCTTGGACCTGGTATCAAGGTGTTGCTACCATTGGTGTGGAGGATTTCACACAGGTCACAATAACCTAAGCAGTATTAAACAACAGCCTTGTAGAGCCAAAGATCTTGAACATCCGCTGGTTTAATAATGTCCAAGTGGAAATTTCATGGAACCATCCTGGACACATTCAATATTTCTCAGATACGAAATAAAGAATTAAGAAAGAAGCCAGCAGAAACAACAGTTACACAGTTACAGCTACAAACAATGAACTGCACTGCCAAAACTCTTCTGTGCTGTTATTTGTAGCAGATATATATATGTAAAAGTTTCACACAAGCTTTGAAATGAGCCAGAACTCTTCTAGAACATCATATATTTATTTTTATTCTATGCAATCTCATGTTGACACCTACACCAACGGAAAGGTGTGCAAAGAGGAAACCTTTGGTCTCTAAGAGAAATATGAAGGCCAAACTTAAGTGTGCCAGAGAGAACACAGGCAAAGACCAGGACGTCTGGTATATTGTTCTCTGGACAGATGAGTCTATAATGAACTATTTGGACACCATTACCAGAGGCATGTTTGGTGTAAACCAAATACAGCATTCCAGGAAAAGAACCTCATACCAATTGTGAAACATGGAGGTGGAAGTGTCTTGGTTTGGGGATTCTTCATTGAACCATAGGATCTTAGAATCCACCGTGAATTCTACCATTTATCAAAGGGGGCTTAAGGAACATGTGAGGCCATCTGTAAAAGTGATGCTGACAGGTATGAATGTATGGTGGTTAGCTGTAGGTTGTAGTCTGTACGCTGATGATGTGGAGTGTGGGTGCTCCCTAGCCCAATACATGGTCTCCATTGCACCACACCTGCTGTCTCCTGTGTGTTCCCTCTGGAGGACAGGGCAAGTTCCTAACCACCCAGTAGCATCTCTACCCCCAAGAGCGTTCGCCTCACTAAGCATCCATCACACATCTCACCACTGACAAGATTAATTTATAGAAACATGTCTTGGGTTGTTCTGCATGCACTGCTGCTTGGAGGTCTATCCACTGATTTTCCATGATGATTCGGTCAGAGCACTGTGAGTTCCATGGCTAACCCTTAAGCTTGCACCACTTGACATAGCCCATTGTGGATTTTGTGGTGTGTTTAGAATCATTATCCTCTTCATCTCCAGCTTTTTTACAGGCAGTGTGAGGTTTGCTTCCTAAGTATGTTGCCATTTTACTGAATCTATTCTTCCCTCTACCAGTGAATTATTCCCTGTGACACTGTCTGCATGTCCTGGGGTGTCCATATCTTCACATGGTGCTTCTTTCCTTATTTTCTGCCATAAAATAATACAGAAACAAAATAATTTTGAATTCGGAGCTGAACAGTCTTTTAAGCCATATTTCTTAACTTTGAGTTTTAATAACCACAAGTTAGGATCTCAAACTCCGCTGTAGTTATGTGTTTGACATTTTCATATTAGCTAGTGCTTATAGGCTTTCACTGTAACATCTTAGTATCTATAAATTTGAATGTTGTCTTTGGCTAATTAAGTTTATGTTATTACTGATGAACACTGTCTGTAAAACACTTTGAACTACAGCTGCTAGGGAAAATGCTCTATTATTATTATTATTATTATTATTATTATTATTATTATTATTATTATAGAGGTGAATTTGATTTGCCAGGAAATGAGACAGAATGGACAATTCAACAAAACCCCAACCCCAGCCAGAGCAACTCAAGGTGAAGGTGCTTGGAGGGCTTAGCTGGTCTCTTGACTGAACACTATTGAAAATATCTGAAAATAACAGAGAAATTCTTATAAACTTGGTATATTAAAGCTGGTTTGCCAAGAAAAATAGTCCAAAACGGAACCACAGTGCTCCGAAAAGCACATAATTTCTTACTGTAGAGGTCTGGCGAACAGCACATCTGTAGCAAAGCACTACTGTTACCAACGTGTGTTGAATAATCTGAATACGAATTTTGTTTTTCTCTTTCTGCGCTTATGAATACGTACTTTCATGCTGGTGTTTGTAAGTCCGGATGCTGAAGACATTATGTGTATGAATTATGCGCTGGAAGTATATTAAATAACACCCCCCCCCCCACCCCCCCCACCCCCCAAAAAAAAAAATACAAAGAGTGTGAATAACTGAATCAGCGGCGCCATGAATCTTCAATGCCTGTTTTTTAACTTCAGAAGCCTGAGTGTTCTTTATTCACTGGCAGAATTAGGGTTTGTCTGATGTTTACTAGTTAATTCTCCAGATACAGACTCATCCGAATGCATCCACTGTATGACAGGCTTCGTCTGAGCGCCCTCACAATAAGCTGCTCCTATTCATCGCCTCAATTTAATTATGCCTTGTGTTATAGGAATATATTTCCTGTAACAGGCGTGGAAGACCCGGGAGAGACGAATCCATCGCAGATTAAAACAAGTGAACTGGGCCGACCAGTGAAGAGTCTTTTTTTATTTTTTTTTTGCTCAGCGTTGGCGAGTTGGTTGGGTTTTTTTCTTCATCGCATGCTGGGAAGGAGATCTCATTTGATGGTGACAGTCGCAGGACTAATATTGAGGCACATTTTAATGCCAGTATCACTGACACTTCTAAAATGCTGGGATAAAGCTCTGGGTAACATGAAATCTGTGTGATTACACGGCACGGCACATTAATCTCGATAAGCTGTGAGCGCGGATCATTTATGGAATACAAATTAAGCTCATAGAGGAAAGCAGACCCAAGGAAAAACCGGCTGGGGAACATGGTTCAGGTCTCAGGACTGCTGATTCATTTTTATTGGGATCCTGATTTGTGGGGTGGTTTCATGTAGGAACTAACATTCTGCCTGAAAGATCTAAATATATCTGAAATCACAGCTTTAACCAAATCTTACCAAAGCAATACTACTCAATCACACACTTATATGATATGCTATATTGCCAAAAGTATTTGCTCGCCTTGAATGACATCCCGTTCTTAATCCATAGGGTTTAATATGAAGTCCCTTTGCAGCTATACCAGCTTCAGTTCTTCTGGGAAGGCTCTCCACACGGTTTAGGAGTGTTTATGGGAATGTTTGACCATTCTTCCATCAGTTCATACACTGATGTTGGACGAGAAGGTCTGACTCACAGTCTCCGCTCTAATTCATCCCAAAGGTGTTCTATCAGGTTGAGGTCAGGACTCTGTGCAGGCCAGTCAAGTTCTTCCACACCAAACTCCTCCTCCATGTCTTTATGGAGCTTCTTTGTACACTGCTGGGCAATTATGTTGGAACATGTTGTCCCCAAACTGTCCCCACAAAGTTGGAAGCATGAAATCATCCAGAATCTCTTCTGAAGCATCAAGAGTTCCTTCCACTGGAGCTGAGAGTCAGAGCCCATCTCCTGACAAACAAACCCACACCATAATCCCCCCTCCGCCAAACTTTACACTCGTCACAATGCAGTCAGACAAGTACTGTTCTCCTGGCAACCGCCAAACCCAGTCTCATCCATCGGATTGGTCTACACTGCTCTAGAGTTGCTGTCGTTCCCAATCACTTCCACTTTGTTATAACAAGGAAACTTCACCACTGGACTTGTTGCACAGATGGCGTCCTATCACGGTACCACACTGGAGTTCACTGAGCTCCTGAGAGAGACCCACTCTTTACTAATGTGTGTAGAAGCAGTCTGCATAACTAAGTGCTTGGTTTTATACACCTGTGTACATGGAAGTGATTAGAACACCTGAATTCAACGATTTGAATGGGTGAGTGAACACTTTTGGCAATATATATATTGTTGCTGTCCAATGAAAAACAATTTTCAATGTAACTCAATGGAACCAGAATATTTTCCAAGCTATTTTGAATTATTTCTATTGGTCGATTCATCATGATTCATCAGATTGTCCTACAATGTAAATATATATATATATATATATATATATATATATATATATATATATATATATATATATATATATATATATATATATATATATATATATATTTCATTCAACTCTCAATTTCCATTGAGATCTATTGATTGATTGATTGAGAATAGATAATGTGTTAAAAGTTAAAATGAAGTGGAGTCAATTAAACCTACATAGATGAAAGCCATTTAACACATTATCCCCGTCCACATACAGTCCAGATACTGGGCTACCATCTTTTCTATATTATAAAAATGGAGGGTTTGCTGACCAGGCTAATAGGACCAGTGCCTAGGGCCCTCTGACTGCCAGGGGCGTCAGGGGGCCTTATACCACAAGACCTGAGGCAGCTCAAAGACTCGAGACAACGCATCGCAGATGTGAAAACAGCTACATGAATAAAATGAATGAAGAAATGTCATCTGTCCTCAGATCGCTCAGCCCACACACTGCTTACTGAACTGGAGTGACACTGAGCCCCTTTCACATGCAGAACAGAATCTATAATGGATCATAAATGTTGGAATAGCTGGGCTTCTAAGAAACAAGTCAAGAAAGAAAATGAATAGAAGGCAGGGGGTCTCCGAAGACTCTTGTGCTCGGGGGGGCTTGTGAGGCCATTATCCATCCCTGGATATGTCTGGCGTTCCAGTGTATTTACTCTACCTGTGGGTAAATTGATCTAGCATCCCCCCGTACATGCCAAACTGGTGCACAGATTTTATTTGCATTATTTAGGGGGGTCTTGTTCCCCCCTGTACTAATGACTTATTTAGTTTGGCGAAGATAGTACACATTTGGGATATGAGCCCCCCATGTTATTTAAAAACACATTATTTCCCAGTAAATATGTAAATAGATGGCGAGCCAGCCCTCCTCGTCTTTATTTATTTTCTTACACTATTGAGCATTTAGGCTATTTACTCGAGCGCTCGTGTCGGCTAATGTATTTACACTGCAGTGTGGAAACTGTGTCTCGTGTGGAAAAGAAAAAAAAAAGCGAAAGCTCGCTCTCTCGCTTCCCTCTAATTTCATTCCGCTGTTTCGCCACCAGGATGGAGCGCAGAGACGGCGCCAGTGGCGTAAACTCCAGCTCATAATGAAAGATCTGGATGTTAAAGAACGAGTGGAGGAAAGCACTACTTGCTCACGCTGGACGTTCGCACGTTGGGTTAATGGGACTCAACAGCCTTATTTGAATTCTCTGATTGTAATGTCTGAACTCGTTAGGCGGAGGGAGGGCTTCACCTCGAGCTAACCGTGAGAAGCACCTCCGTACGAGGCCCGCGGTGAGAGAGTTGGAGTAAACGGGAGAGCATGTGGTTTGTGGTTACTGCAGGTCTCTGTAAGGCTAAAGGTTAAACAGTCTTAAGCCGTCCTGATGCATGTTCTTCTTCTCACCAGCCAACTCACCCCAAACAACTTCAGTGGTGTTGAGGTTCTGGACCCTGGGGTGGTCAGTCTATTGTTCAGCAGCTTCTTTGTTTGGTGTGTCTGTATCTTCTTTTCTCAGTGAGGAGCTTGTTGAACTGCTACACACCCTATCAAACCCCACCGTGTTGAGGTGTCTTCTCACAGTGGAGGATTTGAAGGTAAAGCTTGATGTTATTCGCTGATGGGGACAGTGTTGGTCTTCCAGGTGGTTGTTAGGAGTCTCATTCCTTTTTGTAGCTTTATATCATTTTAAAAAGTTTGGGAAACCTGTTTTTTAATATATTTTCCTTAATCTTTAAAGACTTTAAAGAAACGAGTAATTTGTTCTCAATTTATTAATTATTATTATAAGTTATGTTTGTTCTCCATGTTTTTTTATTTTTTTTTTTCATTATTATTATTATTATTCCTTTAGTGTGTTCTGGAACTTTTGCGTGGATGCATATTAGATCACTTCGTAAATGTCTCTGCTCTGATTGGTAGCTCTGTTACCTACTCTGTTGTACATATGCAACAGAGTAGCCAATCAGAGCTGAGACATTTACATACTATATATATATATATATATATATATATATATATATATATATATATATATATATATATGTGTGTGTGTTTGCATTGAGAGGGTCTTGTTGAAGGGGAAGTCTTCTGGATGAGATAACTTTCATCTTTGCTCCCTAATGCTAGAAATAAATCAACCCTACTGACCATTTAATTCAACTCAACATTGAGTTTCCTGTAATCAAAATTAAGTTGTGAAAAACTTAAAACTAGTCTCCATAAAAAGCTAATGTTTTCAGACAGCAGTTAAATTTAGTTTGATTTTATTTAAAATTACATCACTCGGATCATCTAGGATGATTCTGACCCTTGAAGAGAACCGTTTTACATGACTTGAATATGAAAAAAAAACAACTTACCAAGTTCCAGAATGTGAAAAAGAGAGGGAAGATGGCGTCTTGGTTAATTGTAGTCCTCTGTAGTTCTTCAAGAAAAGAAAACAATGGAGAAAATGTCCACTGTAGAGAAATCCCAGCACTACAGAGTTTCTGTCCGAGGAAAAGAAGTTAAACTCAGAAAACACCAAACCTCACAGTGAAAATAGAAAAAGACTTCAAAACCTTTACAAGCTTCACTAAACAACTCAAACTAGTCTTGACTGAACTGACCAATGAGAATCTAGCAAGGTGCTACAGGGGCGTGGTCCAAGCTAAAACCTGATGTTTTTAGTTTGTTCAACCTAAAAATATTAGTGTATCAGTTATTCTTTCAAAATAGTAGAACATACTAAAACATTTTGAGTAATGAAATAAAACTTTAGTTTTTAAGCATTCAGTACACAAACTCTTTACACAGAAACTAATTACGGGTTAACAGTGTTTGCCTGTTATGGTTATTAATCTCCAAACTGAGTTACTATGTGTTATTTTAAACCCGCTATGAAACTAATATGCATGCTCTGTAATTACGAGAGTGTAGAACTGAACATATGGACCCGTTCAGAGTTTACGACCTTAATTCCTTTCAACCGCGATGAGTTCATAAAGGCGAGTCCTCTGCTCATGCTGGGTTGCCCACAGGCCAGTGTCTTTCTAGCCCTCAGCTCTGACCTTTCCTGTCTGCGCTGAAAGACAGCTAACAAATGAAGATGCACCCCCACAAAGGCCATGTTTTTCTGCCTCTAAAGGACATCACACAGGCGGATCTGATAGCGCTCATTGACTAAACGGCCGGGAACCCAGTGGCGGAATAACAAGTTTTCTCTTCCTGAGTGCAGATAAACAGTTTTCACTCGGAGGAGCCGGACCCAGTCCTCTCTCAACACTCTGCCGGAGTCAGAACGGATGAGAGCCTATGGTGATTAGAATCAAGCAAATCGAGTATGGATTTTCCGTGTGTGACAGCTCCTCAGCAAGCGCAAACAGTCAGGTGGCTGATAACTGGGATTGGGGAGGCTGTTGACATAAATAACATGCCCACGTTCACCTGTATGGGGAAGGTGGAGGCTCCTCACGGAAAGCTGTATGACCCACATACAGACTTGCAGGATGCGTGTGCTGTCACTAGGATGGTAGCTTCAAGCTTATGGAATCTAATTGTATCACACAGTTGGTTTTATTAGTATTTTAATTGGATTTATTTTAAGTTGCCTTGACTCCAAACTCTGTGTTTTGATATAAGGCATCATATTGTTTAATCTGCCAATATGACATATATGTCCTTCTGTATATCTTATATATATATATATATATATATATATATATATATATATATATATATATATATATATATATATATATCTTGTGTATGTTTTGTATAGTCCCTTATATATTTCAGTTATTTCTAAATTCTAGCCTATTTATTGTATTGTATTTATTGTTTTTGCTACTATATATATAATGCTTTCCTGCTTTAGAGTTGTATCTGAGCCTCACCCCAGGCATTTCAATGCATGTTATGTCCTGACATGATGTGCAGATGACAAATAAACTTGAAACTTGATATACACATGTTCTTGGGGAATGTAGTTTGCCTTTAAAGCTTATTTAAAACACTCAAATATCCTCAAAGATCTTGTTCTAGCTTGCGTTTACATTGTTTGTGCCTTGGGGGATCGAATTCAATCTGGACTGTACCTACTTTTGCTAATAGTGTTTTGTTAAAGTTGCTCTATTTTTTTTTAACAAGACTGCTGCCCTTTATATCCTGTGATAGTTTCATGATGATCGGACCAATAGAAATGCATCAAAATCAAAAAGGAAAGAAGGTTTTGGTCTCTCCTGTAAAGATACTATTTTGGAGAGACTTGTTTTTGTTTAGACAGTGACGATATTACTCTGGCTTTCCAGACCTCCACCATGGTGTCTCACCAAGGCTGCCTAGGGTGCGCCTAATGCTGACCTTGGGTGGTCGAGAGGTGGTCGAGACTGCCGATTTGAGTCAGTCTGTTTCTCGTCCGAGCGTTCCGATAAAATCAAACGTGTTTAATATTATCATAAGTCTGAAGTCTTGGCTCACGCAAATAATCACGTGAACATTGTTGACAACCAATAAGAGAGCTCTGTTCACCACCACACGGGAAGCCGCAAGGAACACGCCCTCTCGTGCAGCTTCTCCAACACGTGTGGCGGGTAAAGAAGTTAGACGTGGAGGGGGGTCCAGCGAGGGTTTGGACACTGTGGTTCTCCTGGACTGTACAAAAGGAGGAGAAACTGGTGGAGTTGTGGAGTGAGTTGTGGAGTGAGCAAGAGTGCCTCTTTCGCATGTCTTCCCATTTATACCACGACAGAGTGGACAATAAAAAAAAGGTGGACAGAAATCACTAAAACCCTCGAAATACCTTGAAATAAATTCCCATTTATATGATTGAAGTCAGCTAATTCGAATGAGCTGACTTCAATCATATAAACGGGAATTAATCTCAAAAGGAATCTAGTAGCAGTCTGTAAATAGTGACTCTGACTCTAAAATCATAGCCTGTGACTAAAAGTCTGAGACTAGTCTTTAGATGTGAGAGCGAGTCAGACTTTAATCTATTAAACGTCTTTTCAGAGTCTTTTAAAAGTCTTCCAGTGTATGGTTAGCATAAGTCAGATGCAAATGTACTAGATTCTGTGGTCTGTATCTCCGGTTCCCTGAAGACTATCAAAGGCTTGTTAGAAACAACCTCTGGAGTTTATCATGTATTTTTGAAAAGTTATAAAGTCACTTGTTGCAAAGCTTTCCCATGTCCCGTGTCAACATCCTTTCAACAAAGATGTTTTCACAGTGTATGCCCAGTTACCTGAGTGTTAGTGTAACAATTCATTTAATATGATAAAATATATTTATTCAAATCTATAATGCAATAAAAATAATCTTTAATATGCCAACATTACAGGCGAGGGTAAAAACCTTCATCTCTTTTAACCATTACAAACCTACCAACCCGTTTTGTGGCCAAAACGATTAGTCATTATGACATCACTGAGCTATGATGTCAGCTTCAGTGAGTGAATCACCCAAAATCCTGAAATTGGGTTTCATTTTATAGCAAAGGGTTAACAACTATGAGATAATATACAAATTAGATCACTCAGCAGACCCTCCCCTTACTGACCAAGCTAATTTCACCCACCTCTATCCACCTACCAGCCAACAGTCCAGCTTCAAAAACTACTACTCTTATATTAGCTCTCTGCTTTTAGGCTTCATATAATAAACAAAGGGTTAAAAACATGATTTGCACATCAGGACACTCAGCAGACCCTCATCTCACTAGCCAGAGTGATTTCTTTCACTCTTGACCACATGTCAGCTTTAGTGAGTAAAACACCCACAATCCGAAAATTGCTTCTCTGCGTTAAGCCTTCATTTTACAACAAAAGGTTAAATACTATAAAATACTATACATATCAGAACACTTAGCAGGCCCTCCTCTTACTGACCAAGCTGATTCCACCCACCTCTACCCACCCACCAGCCAACAATCCAGCTTCAACTACCACCCAAAACCAGTCACTAGTATTATATTACCTCTCCGCTTTTAGGCTTTATATTATAAACAAATGGTTAAATACTTTAAAATACTATACTTATTAAAACAAGGAGCAGACTCTCCTCTTACTGACCAAGGTGACTTCCCCCACCTCTACCCGTCCACCAGCCAACAATCCAGCTTCAACTACCACCCAAAACCAGTCACTAGTATTATATTACCTCTCAGCTTTTATGCTTCATATTATAAACAAATGGTTTAATACTTTAAAATACTATACTTATTAAAACACTCAGCAGACTCTCCTCTTACTGACCAAGGTGACTTCCCCCACCTCTACCCGTCCACCAGCCAACAATCCAGCTTCAACTACCACCCAAAACCAGTCACTAGTATTATATTACCTCTCAGCTTTTAGGCTTTATATTATAAACAAATGGTTAAATACTTTAAAATACTATACTTATTAAAACACTCAGCAGACTCTCCTCTTACCAAGCTGATTCCACCCACCTCTACCCGTCCACCAGCCAACAATCCAGCTTCAACTACCACCCAAAACCAGTCACTAGTATTATATTACCTCTCAGCTTTTAGGCTTTATATTATAAACAAATGGTTAAATACTTTAAAATACTATACTTATTAAAACACTCAGCAGACTCTCCTCTTACCAAGCTGATTCCACCCACCTCTACCCACCCACCAGCCAACAATCCAGCTTCAACTACCACCCAAAACCAGACACTAGTATTATATTACCTCTCAGCTTTTATGCTTCATATTATAAACAAATGGTTTAATACTTTAAAATACTATACTTATTAAAACACTCAGCAGACTCTCCTCTTACTGACCAAGGTGACTTTCCCCACCTCTACCCGTCCACTTGCCAACAATCCAGCTTCAAATACCACCATGTCACTACTATAGTATTAGCTCTCTACTTTTAGGCTTCATATTATAAACAAAGGGTTAAAAACATGATTTGCCCATCAGGACACTCAGCAGACCCTCATCTCACTAGCCAGAGTGATTTCTTCGACTCCTGCCCACATTTCAGCCACTAATTCAGCTTCAAAACCAGCCAAAAACCTGCTGTTAGCTCTCAGCTTTAGCTTTTATCTGGCAACAGAGGGGTTAATGTAAGTTAATGTAATGAGATTTCATTCCAAGCAATTTTGGAGCGTTTCTGTCGGTCCATTCATCATAACATGTGCACACAATTTAAAGGATACTCGCTGAGCTCAAAGGATTCATCAAAAATGTAGTGCAGCATTTAATACATTCA
This sequence comes from Megaleporinus macrocephalus, assembly GCA_021613375.1. NCBI lineage: Eukaryota > Metazoa > Chordata > Actinopteri > Characiformes > Anostomidae > Megaleporinus > Megaleporinus macrocephalus. Next base: position 43,020,172 of record CM038713.1, read on the forward strand.
GTATGTTATTCCAATCCACACTGTATAGGTTACTGTGAGAGGCAATAACATGAAACATTAACATGACAAATGGTTTAAAAACTCATGCAAGCGACTGTACGCTCCGCTCTCTGCGCCACTGATGAAAACGCACGAGCGGCTGGGAAGGTAAGTATCGGGAAGCAGATGGCTGTGAGCAGGTAGGCTCAGAACATGTGCTGAGAACAAGCTCGCCGAGTGTTTTCGTGCCTCTGAGGATGGAGTGATGCGAAGTGCCGGGTGTGAATCTGCTTTGGTAGCGCAGTTTAAAGCCATCAGGACGCTGTCAGGAGCCGCACTGCGGAGTTTGACGGACAGGGCCTTGACTCCGAGGGGTCGGACGGAGCGGCTGGGTCGCAACCCTCTTACAGGCCGAGCTTATCACCTGTCTGATTGTGCTCGGAGGTCGGAGACCTGTCTCGTGCGTTGTGTCATGAGCGCTCTTCCCTCCACTGTCGGTACTGCAGCTCTACCACCAGCACGTCAGCTAGGAGCGAAGAGAAGAACAGACTGTACATCAGTAATGCCTAAATTTATATATATATATATATATATATATATATATATATATATATATATATATATATATATATATATATATATATATATATATATATATATATGTATGTGTGTGTGTCCATTCCATATATATCCAGGTTCATTCTATATATATCAATGTTCATTCAATGTATATATCCATGTTCATTCCATATATATATCAATGTTCTTTCCATATATATACATCAGTGTTCATTTCATATATATCAGTGTTCTTTCCATATATATCAGTGTTCATTTCATATATATCAGTGTTCATTCCATATATATCAGTGTTCTTTCCATATATATCAGTGTTCATTTCATATATATCAGTGTTCATTCCATATATATCAGTGTTCATTTCATATATATCAGTGTTCATTCCATATATATCAGTGTTCATTTCATATATATCAGTGTTCATTCCATATATATCAGTGTTCTTTCCATATATATCAGTGTTCATTCCATATATATCAGTGTTCTTTCCATATATATCAGTGTTCTTTCCATATATATCAGTGTTCTTTCCATATATATCAGTGTTCTTTCTATATACATCAGTGCTCTTTCCTTATATATCAGTGTTCTTTCCATATATATCAGTGTTCATTTCATATATATCAATGTTCATTTCATATATATCAATGTTCATTCTATATTTTTCGGTGTTCATTCCATATATATAAATGTTTCTTCTATATATATCAATGTTCATTCTATGTATATCAGTATTCATTGTATATATCGGTGTTCATTCCATATATATATCACGAAAACCCATATATTCTCATGGCTTCCAAGACTTCCAAGTACTACTCTGGACCCCTAATTCCCCAGACTTGAACCCAATTGAGCATCTGTGGGACCACCTGGATGGTGGTGTTGGCTCTATGGATCCTCCTCTACGCTCCCTCCAGCAACTCTGAGATACACTGCAGTCAGCATGGCTCCAGATACCTGTGACCACCTAGCATATTGAGGGTGTGTCTCAAACCCTAGTGAGTGTCTAAGTAGGTTGTCTAGGTAGCAGCTGTGTAAGTATCAGCATTCTCTCCTCATCTCTCCTCATAAAACAGATTACTGAGACGCTCTAGTTAGAGAGAGACTGCGCCACGGCTTGTTCCACCCACTGCAACACGCCACCGGTGGTTTAGCTGGTTGCTAAGATACCAGCCGGCATCCAAAACAATAGCCGGAGGCTTAAAAATTCGCTAGCATCAATGCTAATGTCTGGAGTATAAAACTGCTAAATGGTGAAGAACTCGTTACAGAGTTGATAATAAAATACTGTTTTGTGTGATTATATGACCAGAAACACATTAAAACTCCAGAGAGAATCAAAATAACTCACATTTTAAAACCACTTCACTGCTCCTAGATTAGCCTGCGGTGCATCATGGGATTGTCTTAGCGGCTGAGGAAGAGTTCAATGCTTCTTTAAAATCACGTCTAAATAAGGTTCCTCAGTAGACAGTATGTTTAAGGTATGTAAGAATTGGGACAGTCTACATGTCAGGAGCGTATACTATGACGCAACATGCTGCCTATGTAGGAGCTCAGTAGGTTTTGAGACACACTCTGAGTCTTCCTGTCTGTCTAGCTGCTGTCTGTGCTGCACTCGGTGGTTAATCTAGATATTAGCTGGTGGTCATATATATATGACAATATATATACACAGACTGTAGCATCCCACCACTGGCTCATCAGTGGAGCCTGGCAGGCTCAACAGATGAGCTAGAGGCCAGACTTGTGCAGACTGCCAATAACCAGGCTGGTATCATGAGGAGGCTTGATGGTGAGGCCAGTGCAGCAAAGTGAAAGCAGCTGTCAATGTCCCGAGTAGCATTAGGAGCAAGCTTGCTGCATGGAGATCTAGCATGCTGGGCAGACTTAGAAAAGTCTGAGAAGGTCTGAGCAAGGTTTGAGAAGGTCTGAGAAATGAAGGAGACCCGTTTAGAGTATATGCTTTATTCTTGAAGATACAATGGTTCAGACATGATCTGAGAAGGTCTGAGAAAGGTCTGAGAAATGAAGAAGAAGACCAGTTCTGAGTATATGCTGTATTCTTGAATAAACCATGGTACAGACATGATCTGAGAAGGTCAGAGCAAGGTTTGAGAAGGTCTGAGAAATGAAGGAGACCAGTTCAGAGTATAGGCTTTATTCTTGAAAATACAACTGTACAGATATGATCTGAGAATATCTGAGAAAAATCTAAGAAAGATCTTAGAAAGGTCTGAGAATGTCTGAGAAATGAAGGAGACCAGTTTAGAGTATATGTTTTATTCTTGAAGATACAATGGTACAGTTATGATCTGAGAAGGTCTGAGACATGAAGAAGGAAACCAGTTTAGAGTGTACGCTCTAATCTTGAAGATACCATGGTTCAGACGTGATCTGAGAAGGTCTGAGAAAGGTCTGAGAAGGTCTGAGAAATGACGAAGGAGACCAGTTCATAGAATACGCTGTATTCCTGAAGAGAACTCAAAATGAACATGATCTGAGAAGGTCTGAGAAATGAAGAAGAAGACCAGTTCCGACTATATGCTTTATTCTTGAAGATACAGTGGTACAGATGATGATCTGAGAAGTTCTGAGAAGTTCTGTGAAATGAAGAAGAAGACCAGTTCCGACTATATGCTTTATTCTTGAAGATACAGTGGTACAGATGATGATCTGTGAAGTTCTGAGAAGGTCTGTGAAATGAATAATCTCAATACAAGAAATGTGTCAGTATTTTGTATTTATAAATTAAGTATGTTGTGGCTTTACTTACTTACTTTCAGTGGAGCATTTCTATTGGCCCATTCCTCATAAAATGTTTGCACGACAGCTGCCATGTTGAAACGATATAGACCAATTAAAAGTGTTTTTCTTTGGACAGCAACGATTAGCATTTTTTAAAAACTCCAGGCCGTGTATGAAATGATAACAGTAAAGTAAAAGGCAGCGAATACATTAACGTGGAACGAAGGCAGACGAGAAGTGCATTCCGAGACGGAGAAGCAGTCCGTGATGTTCCTGTTAGAAGAACATTGGACGGATGGATTGAATCAGGCTGATCACGCTGGAATGAAACAGGCCTTTGAAGATGTACATGCGCTGCGTTTCAGTCCTCCTGCAGTTCTGTAGATGCAAATTAGCACAGTGTTCCTCTCTCAATGGGCTCGCAGGGGCATTCATGAATCAGAAGGTGCTAATGCAGCGGCGATAACACCGGCATCTATTCGCTCTCCCAGATCCCCCACAACCACCCCCATGCACCACTTCCGGAAAGCTCTTTGTCACCATTAATTAACGGCTATATAAAACGTGATTAAAAAACGCTATCAAGGTCATATTAATATGTAGGTCTTCGGTGGAAGCTTCTTATATTGCTGCTCTTTGCTGAAATTTAATTAGTCTTACTTTAATGGAACAGAGAGGGGGATTGCTCCTGCTGTCAGACTCTTCCTTCTTTTCTCTCCCCACGAAATCCTGACTGGTATTGATGGCAACCTGCTCACGGCGGATTGGAGGTGACCAAACAGAGCACTGTCATGTCGTGTCAACGTGCCTTCTTTTTATTTTAGAGCTCGTATTTAAATATTGTTGTTTATTTTGCATTAAACAGTTAATTGAGTTTTAATTGCTTGATTAATTCGATGTCAGCTGTGATTAATTAAAGAGGAACAGGGTTCATCTATCCTGGTCTACTGTCTGTCACGGCTACGTGCGGCTCTGCCGCTCCTTCTTTTCTCTTCTAGGAGCGTCAGGCTACATTCCCTCCAAGCTTCTCATATCAGTGACACCTTGTTAGCCTGAATGAAGATTAGCTTGTATTAGCTTCAATGCTTTTACATCATCCCATCATCCCGCTGAAGGATTTGTCCGAAGGCATTACTGTCACCGTTTTTAAACATGCTGAGATTGTTTTTTATCTATCTCAGGCAACGAGGCCGATTACCACACTCGGGCAAGCACACAAAGCCATACCAAGAAGTGTTCCTGGGCGAGACTCTTAGAGATTGTTCTAACTTCTTTTCTTGCCATCAGAATGAAGAAGGAGACCAGTTTAGAGTATATGCTTGATTCTTACAGATACTGTGGTCCTGAGGAAGATCTGAGAACGTTTGACATGGTTTGGCAAGGTCTAAAAAGATTTGAGAACGTTCTAAGAAGATCTGAGAAGGTTAGAGAAAGGTCTGGGAAGGTCTGAGAAAGGCTGGGAAGGTTTAAGAAAGGTCTAAGAAGGTCTGACAAAGGTCTGAGAAAGTTCTGAGAAGGTCTATATAAAGATATTAAAAGGTCTGAGACGGTTTGAGAAAAGTCTGAGAAGATATTAGAAGGTCTAAGAAGAGTCTAAGAAAGGTCTGAGAAGGATTGGCAAAGGTCTGAGAAGGTTTAAGGAGGTCTGATAGAGTTTGAGAAAGGTCTGAGAGGGTCTGAAAAAGGTCTAAGCTGATCTGAAAAGGTTTGAGAAATGTCTAAGAAAGATCTGACAAAGGTCTGAGAATATCTGAGAAAAGTCTGAGAAGGTCTGAGAAAAGTCTGAAAAAGGTCTGAGAAGATCTGTGAAAGGTCTGAGAAAGGTCCCATTTCAACCTGCAAACACAGTCTATTTATGTCCTGTATACATTTCCTTAAAGATTTTTAAAGATACCATGGTACATATATGATCTGAGAAGGTCTGAGAAAGGTCTGGGAAAGTCTGAAAAGTGTCTGAGAAGAGTCTGAGGAAGGTCTGAGAAGGATATGAGAAAGGTCTGAGAAGGATATGAGAAAGGTCTGGGAAAGTCTGAAAAGTGTCTGAGAAGAGTCTGAGGAAGGTCTGAGAAAGGTCTGAGAAGGACATGAGAAAGGTCTGAGAAGGATATGAGAAAGGTCTGAGAAGGATATGAAAAAGGTCTCGGAAAGTCTGAAAAGTGTCTGAGAAGAGTCTGAGGAAGGTCTGAGAAAGGTCTGAGAAGGACATGAGAAAGGTCTGAGAAGGATATGAGAAAGGTCTGAGAAGGATATGAAAAAGGTCTCGGAAAGTCTGAAAAGTGTCTGAGAAGAGTCTGAGGAAGGTCTGAGAAAGGTCTGAGAACATTAGAGATGGTCTGAGAAGGTTTGAGAAAGGTCTGAGAATGATCTGAGAAGAGTCTGAGAGGATCCCAGAAAGGTCTGACGAAAGGTCTTAAAAAGTCTAAAAAAGATCTTAGAAAGGTCTGAGAAAGGTCTGGGAAGGATATGAGAAAGGTCTGAGAAGGATATGAGAAAGGTCTGAGAAAGGTCTGAGAAGGATATGAGAAAGGTCTGAGAAGGATATGAGAAAGGTCTGAGAAAGGTCTGAGAAGGATATGAGAAAGGTCTGGGAAAGTCTGAAAAGTGTCTGAGAAGAGTCTGAGAAAGGTCTGAGAAAGGTTTATTCTCAATCAGCAAACACACTCTATTTAAGTCCTGTCTACTACATGTCCAACTGGCCTCTATGACCCATCTGGCCAGGTCGTTTTGTCCTGGGCTTCAGGCAGATTTCAGGCTGTGAAACACAGGATCTGCTATGCCATAAACTTTATGACGGTCGTCTGTATAAAAGAGCTGTAAGTGATTTTGTGATAATTGAGAAATCTGTACAGCATTGAGGAAAAAAACATTTTCCAATGAACAGAAAATTACAGCTTATTATTTAATAACACTGTATTTTTATGCTGATGTTGTTACTCTAAACTGTGAATAAGGTATTGGTGTAAGTGTTGGTGTTTCATAGCACTTCAGTCTACACCGTATGAGTAACATCCAAACAAACCTGTCCCAGCGTCTCAGGAGTAGAAGTTTCAGCTTTCTTGATTCTAGCTGTGACCATATATATATATATATATATATATATATATATATATATATATATATATAGAGAGAGAGAGAGAGAGAGAGAGAGAGAGAGAGATTAGATATCATATAGGTGATATAGCCAATAGCCAGTATTGTACACTAATATTATGCGAGTGGAGTGGACTCTGTGCGATGATCTTTTTAACCGATGTTAAACCAGTGAGCCATATCTTCCTTTGTTTCCCTGTTAGGTTCACCAGAGTTCAGAAGAACTACAGTCATATATCCAGAAGCCATAAACGTTCCCACATTCCCACACCATATGCAAAAATGTTCCCACTTGCTGCTGTGAGCGAAGGTTACAGTCAGGAGGTAAAGCAGCTTTTGTAAGAAAGCGTTTCTGTGGCGTCCAGTATAACCTATGGCAATATTTAACATGGATCAGTTGGTGGTTGTGGGTTTTTTATGCATAATTTTGTTTTCATAACTTATTTCAGTCAGTTGTAGTGACAGATGCAGGTCTGTTTCCTATATGTACTGAACTGGCAGCTTCACATATACATCCATCCATCCATCCATCTATCCATTATCATGGGGGGCTGGAGCCAATCCCAGCATTATTAGGCGAAGGCGGGTTACACCTTGGACAGTTTTCCAGTCCATTGCATGGCCAACACACACTCACGCACTCACACCTACATGCAGTGTAGAGTGAGTGATCAACCTGACATGCATTTGTTTGGACTGTGGGAGGAAACCGGAGTACCCGGAGGAAATCCACTCACCCTACACCCCCCAATGACCTGAAGACTGCAGCTGTAAAGCAGTCCAGCATGGTATGGAAATATACGGTGTACAACTGAAAAGAGTGGTGGTGGTGGTGGTGCTGGAGCCTATCCCAGTGCTGGATATGCCACCAGTCCTTCACAGGGCCGCTACTATGGGTATTTCTCTAAACCTAGTGAGCTCCTACATAGGCAGCATTTAACATCATAGTATGCGCACCCGACATGTAGACTGTCCCAATTCTTACATACCTTAAACATGCTGTCTACTGAGGAACCTTATTTAAACCTGATTTTAAAGAAGCATCAAACGCTTCCTCAGCCACTAAGACAATCCCATGATGCACCGCAGGCTAATCTAGGAGCAGTGAAGTGGTTTTAAAATGTGAGTTATTTTGAATCTCTCTGGAGTTTTAATGTGTTTCTGGTCATATAATCACACAAAACAGTATTTTATTATCAACTTTGTAACGAGTCCTTCACCATTTACACTTTTATACGCTGGCTATTGTTTTGGATGCCGGCTGGTAGCTTAGCAACCAGCTAATCCACTGGTCACGTGCAGTGGGCGGGAACAAGCCGTGACGCAGTCTCTCTCTAACTAGAGCGTCTCAGTAATCTGTTTTATGAGGAGAGATGAGGAGAGAACGCTGCTACTTACACAGCTGCAACCAAGACAGCCTACTTAGACACTCACTAGGATTTGAGACGCACCCTTAGTCATACACGTTCACACCTAGGGGGCAGTTTGTTATCTCCAGTTCACCTGACTGCTTATCTTTGGACTAGGGGAGCACATGGAAGAACAGGAGGGGGTCGCCAGTAGCCCCAGCTAGGAGCTGAACCCAAACTATTCTTACTGTGAGGCGACAGCACTACCTTTTAATTGAATCTCACCACACATGTAAGCACCCTGATGCTACTGCTACCTGAGTAATTGGGTTTTATGGTGAGACGAGACAGAACTAGAGACTGTAGGTTCAGTTCCTTTACTCGGTTCTGAAAGTAGAGCCTAGTTGGCCTGGATATACGTACTTAGCAATAACTTGACTAATGGCATTATCAATGAGCTGACACTAGGAGGAGGTTGTTTATTACTTGAAAGCTCAAATATATTCTCAGACAATGAATAACTGGGCCAGAAAGCGGTCCGTCGTTCGGGGTTCATTAGCGTAAATCCCTGCCTGCGTCTCCTCCTGAGTTGGTTTTGTAGTGATGGAATGAATCTGTTACGTTCGAGCCCCACCTACTTTTCTTCTCGGCCTCCCGAGGTCTAATCTTGTTTGCTTTCCACGCCGCAATTAGGACTTTCCCTTAATATGTCAGTGTCATGCGGATATATAGTCATAAACATTCACACCTAGGGGACAAGGTATCATCTCCAGGTCACCTGACTGCTTATCTTTGGACTAGGGGAGCACAGGAGGGGGTCGCCAGTAGCCCCGGCTAGGAGCTGAACTAAGGCTATTTTTACTGTGAGGCGACAGCACCACTGAGCCCTACCTTTTAATTGAATCTCACCACACATGTAAGCACCCTGATACTACTGCTACCTGAGTAATTGGGTTTTTATGGTGAGATGAGACAGAACCAGAGACTGTAGGTTCAGTTCCTTTACCTTCGGCCTTGGGTTTGCAGTACTTGGTTCTGAAAGTAGAGCCTAGTTGGCCAGGATATCGTCGCTATCCAATGAAAAACATTTCTCCATTTTGAGTTTTCTACATCATTCAAACACGCCAATGGTCGTTTACATTGTGTGAGAATGTCTTGATGAATGGACCAATAGAAGTGCTGAAAAATAGCTTGGGAAAGAATTCTGGTTCCATTGACTTCCATTGAAGGTAAAGTATGTTTTTGGTCTCTCTTGTAAAGTTGCAATTTGGAGGTACCTGTTTTTCATTTAGCAATAAATTGGTATTATCAATGAGTTGACACTAAGCGGAAGTTGTTTATTACTTGCAAGCTCAAATATATTCACAGACAATGAATAACTGGGCTGGAAAGCGGTCCGTCGTTCCGGGTTCATTAGCGTAAATCCCTGCCTGCGTCTCCTCCTGAGTTGGTTTTGTAGTGATGGAATGAATCTGTTCCGTTCGAGCCCCACCTTCTTTTCTTCTCGGCCTCCCGAGGTCTAATCTTGTTTGCTTTCCACGCCGCAATTAGGACTTTCCCTTAATGTGTCAGTGTCATGCGGATTTAGCTTAGCAGAGGACAGACGAGCCGATCTGTAAACATAAATTCACTCGTCATTAACATCTTCTCTAACTGTGCAATTAAATTGACTTGGTTGGCGGGGTTGGTTGGTTGGTTGGTGGGGGCGGGGCGGGAGGGTGTTGGGGGATGCGCTCAAAGAAGAGGGAGTTACTGCATGAACACTGTGAGACTTTCCAAAGCAGCCGAACAATTAATCACCTCACAGCCAGAGACAATAACGGCACAACTTCAAACGAAGCACAGGAGAGACGTTCCGCCACGCCGCCGCCGCTCCGCCGCTCCTGACTTGCTGTCGCAAATTATTTATTGTTGATGTTGTTGGCTTATTTGGCCGGAGAGACACTCGCTTTCTCGGGTCCTTTGATCTGAGTGCTGTGATTGGAAGTGGGACCGGCGCTATTACCTCTCAATCATTCTCCCGGCTCTCCGGAGTCCCGCCCGTCCTTCTTATCGTCGGCTCCTGACCGGGTTCCTGCTTCCATCAGAGCTCTCTTAGTGGACGTGGAGAGCCGCCAGTCTGCAATTACCGCCGCTTGTTTAGAGGAAGATTGGCTCTTGCCATAAAACCGCTACAACATCCCTCATAAAGCCGGGGCCCGCGGCAGCCTGGTCGCCATAAAGAACAAGCACAGTCGCCGTGGTGGTCCGGGCAGCCCCACCAGAATGAATCTCTAATGGCCGCTAAATGGCTTCGCTAGGATGCCTCGTGCCTGCCTTCGATGCTGGCAGTCTTGATTGATTCCGAAGTCCCGCCCCCAGGGTGCCACCCCCAGGGAGCTCAGCGGCAGCGCCTCCTGGTGGGCAGAAAGAAGGCGAGGCCCGAGCCCCTGAGCTAGATTTTATAGGAGAGTTCGTGGGCAGGCCAGTCCAGACGAGCCGGACAGAGCAGGCAGACGCAGCCCTGGCACTGGATGTAAGGAGAAGAAGGCCTGCTGTCCTCCCCCTCAGCGCCCGCTGTGTGAAGAGCAGCCAGACTTCCTCTCTGCGCTCGCACACTCAGCGTCTGCAGCGTCCCACCCAAACCACGCTGCCCCCGAAAAAAGAAAAGAGAAATATTCTCCCGGCAGAGAAGCAAATCTGGACCTTGAATCCGGTTTCCAGCTCTGGAGTTTAGGAATACTGTTAGCTGTGACGCCAGTTGGCCAATCAGATACATGCAGATACAGATCAGTGACCAACAAGGGCATAGGAGTGGGTTTGCCATTGGGGGCCACCCTATCGCCTAAAATATTACCTATAAGCTGATTCCACTGTAGGTAAGGTTGTAAATCACTGTACGTAGTGACGTAGAACAAGATTAGTGGAATTACAGTAAATTGCAAATAAATAAACAAAATAAAACATTATCTGTCTGATTATTATTAGATAAATCCAATTAAAGATCACTTTACAAACTAAACAAGATACTCCACATTACATGCTACTACTGTCAGAAAACATTTAAACTATACATGCAATGTCTGGATTATATAGATATATAACCACAAATATTATTATTTTCTTTGGAGCATAATACTGAAATAAATATGTTAAGGTTTCCTGACTAGACTAGACTAACATTAATGTTAGACAGTAAGACTGTGTCCCAAACAGCGCCCTCTGGAACATACATACTGCACTAATGACAGCATTTCTAACGATGGCATTCTTTTATTTATTTATTTAGTTATTAATTTTATTTATTGTATTTTATTTTTTTATGCATTTAGTGTAGTAGTCGTCTGCAGTTTGGGGCGTGGCCAGAGAGTAATATAACTTTATGTTTCAGAGTGCTTTCTGACTAAAGTTATTATGAACATTAGCTAACCCAAACCCTCCTAGTCTGTTACCATAACAACACATTATACTAAAGCTGTTTTATTACAGTATATATGGTCATCGTTACTATTCATTGCTCTCATCACTGACCTCGCGTTTAAAGCTGGCGTGAGCTACCCCACACTCCAGCGAGGCAAGAGTTCAGGTCAGTAAAGCTGCTGACTGCAGGATATTTCTGAATAGGCATCTCAACACAAGCCATAACACAGTGAAAGACCCAGCCCACCTAACAACCAGAGCCTGTTACTAACAACAAACACAGTGCATGAATTGCAAAGGCTACCAAAATTTTCTGTGGTTTAACTTTTGGGTGGGACAAATCTACCTGTTTCCGATATTAAATGGGACACGTCCCCCCATCCCCTCTGGTTCCTACGCCAATGGTGATCACAAAAATTTACGACTGGGTCCAAATTTGAAGATGTCTAGTCTAGATCTTTGGTCTTCTAGCCTCAGTGTACTATGATAAACTGTCTGATGAAACAAATTTAGATTAGAATAGAATCCTTTTATTGTTAATTAGTTATGATTGAGTAAAGTGTAAAGTGTCTGTGCAGAACTGTAGTAGATTATAGTCTATAGATGGATCACTGAGGTGTGATGGAGTCAATCAGCCAATCAGGCTTCAGATTCTTTCACAACTGTATACCTGCTGTAAGATGTACAGCTAAAATAAATAAATAAACACTCATACAGTAATCTACTGTATCCCTAAAGGGGACGTTGGGTGAAAAAATCTAATTAACAGGATTTATCACTTAAACCCTGATGCAGTCTGGGGACATGCTGGATGTCTGATGTCTTCTAAGGTGGGAGCTGCTGAACTAACATTGCTGAGAATGACTGGTTTTACATTATCACCAAGCTCATATCCATAAACACGCTCCCAATCCCGTCTCATCCTCCTCAAAGCACATCCAGGTGTTAAGTAGTTCCACACAGACGTACTGAAGCAGTTTTGATTAATGTATGGATTAAAAACAAGACGTGTATATATATATATATATATATATATATATATATATATATATATATATATATATATATATATATATATATACGGTCATATTGTTATGCGAATTTCTAAACACACAAGGTAACTCATCTGAGAAACTGAAATTTTGTATATTTAAGACCCAAACAATGTCCATTAATGATTTTAACATAAGCACACATACACATGGACACAAACTTGCGTCATGAAATGGAGCTTTTAGTGAATAGTGGGACGTTTACAGTGGTGGTCTTGTGAATTAGAATATAGAACTGTTTTCCACTTGCGATTGCACACAACAGAATTTGACCTATCCATACATACACACACACTAGTGAACATACACACTAGTGGGCAGTGAAACACCCACATACACACACACTAGTGAACATACACACTAGGGGGCAGTGAAACACCCACATATACACACACACACTAGTGAACATACACACTAGGAAGCAGTGAAATACCCACATACACGCATTAGTGAACACACACACTAGGGGGCAATGAAACATCCACATATACACACACTAGTGAACATACACACTAGGGGGCAGTGAAACACCCACATATACACACACTAGTGAACATACACATTAGGGGGCAGTGAAACACCCACATACACGCATTAGGGAACACACACACTAGTGGACAGTGAAACGCCTACATACACATACACACACACACACACACACACTCACACTAGTGAAACACACACACTAGAGAACACCCACACACACACACTAGTGAACATACACACTAGGCAGTGAGCACACTTGCCCGGAGCAGTGAGCTTCCCTATCCATTAGGTGCCTTACTCAAGGGGATTAAACCAGCGACCTTCCAGTCACAAGGCTGGATCCCTAACCTTCAGCCCACGACTTCCCCAAAAGGATTAAAGGATGTTGGTAAGATGGGGACGGAGTCTGAGGTTGTGTGCATACTAAACACTCTCGTACTGAAAGAGCTCGACTGCTTTATCGCTCAAGCAGTACGCACTGGCTCCAGTCTAGAACCTACTGACTTAGTGGGCTAATGTCTTTTCAGGAAGCCCATAGTTACTTTAGCAGGACAAAATAATAGACCTCACTCTGCACAGGCTACAACAGAGCCCAGGGTCTGGGTGCTTGACTGGCCTGCCTGCTGTCCAGTGATTAAAACTGTGTGGCTTGTTTCGAGCAAGGATGGGCAGAAATTCCGCTGCAGTCAGTTCCCAAACCATTAAACAGTGTAATTCAAAGGCAAGGTGATGTAACACAGTGGTAAACACGCCTCAGTCTCAGCTTTTGTTGAGTTGCATCAAATCTAGATTTGTTTTTATTTACAAAAATATTATCATTTTAATGAAGTTGGCCCCCGTGACCCCATCAGATAAGCAGTTAGGATGAATGAATAAATTTGATCACTGGAAACATGTTTTCTTTGTGCAATTAAAAACGCCTCAGATCACAGATTCTGAATTTAGAATCTCAATAAATGCCCGATATATATATATATATATATATATATATATATATATATATATATATATATATATATATATATATATATATATATATATATATATATCCCGAAATATATATACATTCTTAATCCATAGGGTTTAATATAAAGTCGGCCCACCCTTTGCAGCTATAACAGCTTAAACTCTTCTGAGAAGGCTCTCCACATGGTTTAGGAGTGTGCTCTAGAGTCCAGTGGTGCATCTGATGCTCTGCATTGAGCTTGGTGATGTAAGGTAAAGCCAAGACGTCTCCACATCGTTCCAAAAGATACGACAGTGGATTAACACTATCGTATCGGAGCCCAGGTTACACGTTTCCATTGACCATGGCTTCCATAAAGAGTCTGGCTTCTTGCCGACATCAGAATTGACCTTTATAAATGAGGCAATAAGCCTGAAACGTTAAAACACTGGTGTTCAGTGTGACAATGGAGGTGTTTGTGGAGGTTCTATTAGTCTTGCTTGAGAAGGTAAAGACATGAAGTGAGAGCATTGATTATGTCTTCCCAGCTTATTTGTAAAAGCTTGTAACGTTTGGTTACATAAAGGCTACTTAAATGAGTCACATCAATTCTAGATGCATAACAACCTCGTTAACCAGGGCTTGGAAACAACGATCAACGATACAGTCACGTCTCTGAGAAGACAATCTGTTCTGAGAGACGTACTCTAGCCTAGCCTGCCCGACCTTGGAATGTTGATCAGAAATAAGCCAGCTTCTTTGGGCAGCCAATTATTTTTGAATGCCTTGACTGACTGACTGACTGACTGTGGATAATCAAGCCAAGACGTTTCCACATCGTTCCAAAAGATGCTACAGTGGATTAACACTATCATATCTGAGCCCAGGCTACACGTTCCCATTGACCATGGCTTCCAGAGAAGATCTGGCTTCTTGCCGACATCAGAATTGACCTTTGTGAATGAGGCAATAAGCCTGGAACGTTAAAATATGGAATATTTAGTAGTGAGGAAACTTCACGACTGAATTGTTGCACAGGTGGCGTCCTATCATGGTACCACGCTGGAGTTCACTGAGTTCACTGAGCTCCTAGATCCATCCTAGATGGATAACAACATTGTTGACCAGGGCTTGGAAACAACAATCAACGATGCAGTCACATCTCTGAGAAGCCAATCTGTTCTGAAAGAAGTACTCTAGCCTAGTTTCTTCTCAAGCCTGCCTGGCCCTGGAATGTTGATCAGCGATAAGCCAGCTTCTTTGGGCAGCCAATTATTTTCAAATGCCTTGATTGACTGACTGACTGTGGATAATCAAGCCAAGACGTTTCCACATCGTTCCAAAAGATGCTACAGTGGATTAACACTATTGTATCCGAGCCCAGGCTACACGTTCCCATTGACCATGGCTTCCAGGGAAGATCTGGCTTCTTGCCGACATCAGAATTGACCTTTTTGAATGAGGCAATAAGCCTGGAACGATAAAATATGGAATATTTAGTAGTGAGGAAACTTCACGACTGAATTGTTGCACAGGTGGCGTCCTATCATGGTACCACGCTGGAGTTCACTGAGTTCACTGAGCTCCTAGATCCATCCTAGATGGATAACAACCTTGTTGACCAGGGCTTGGAAACAACGATCAACAATGCAGTGACGTCTCTGAGAAGACAATCTGTTCTGAAAGACGTACTCTAGCCTAGTTTCTTCTCAAGCCTGCCTGGCCCTGGAATGTTGATCAGAAATAAGCTGGCTTCTTTGGGCAGCCAATTATTTTTGAATGCCTTGACTGACTGACTGACTGACTGTGGATAATCAAGCCAAGACGTTTCCACATCGTTCCAAAAGATGCTACAGTGGATTAACACTATTGTATCCGAGCCCAGGCTACACGTTCCCATTGACCATGGCTTCCAGAGAAGATCTGGCTTCTTGCCGACATCAGAATTGACCTTTGTGAATGAGGCAATAAGCCTGGAACATTATAATGGAACCGAATTTAGGCCAGCGAGGTGACCCGCCGATGCTAGACGTGCCTGGTGTTCCGAGTGTAAACCGTTCAGAGTTATGAGTTCTGCTGAGTTTTCATTGCCTCCGGTTCAATCCGGCAACTTATTAGTCTTTCAGCTCCTCCTGCAATAAAGATGATTTAATTTCCAGTCATTTCCTTGCGCTGCTCAAACCCTCTCGAATCACAATTTCTGGGGCAGATTACTCAATGACAGCGCTTCAAGGACACAATGGAAAGTTAATTTTGACAGCCACAGTGAGAGCGCTGATAATGTCCTGTTGCTTTGTTTTTTATTCAATGTGACCAAATTACGCTCCTCTCGCCGAGGAGACATGAATAGCTCATTTCAGGCCGCGACTGTCAAGAGAGGACATTTGCATTCGGTTTCTCGCAGCAGGTCCGTCAGCATTCTGAACACTCGCGTGTAATGTTTCATTCCCTGTACTTTCAAGTCCTACTGCGCGTGGCTCTACGGCACCCACCTGCAGAGCCAATGTACGGCCAGTGGTAAATTAAGTCCAGTCTGTGGCATTTAACAGCGGCGCTTTTAGTCTCGCAGAGCCAGACATGAGTTCGTAATGCGAGCGTCTGGGAACATCTATGAGAAATTTTAGGCTCACATACAAAAGTGGGTAGAAATAAACAGAAGAACCCCACCGAATGCTTGGGGAGGTGAATGAACTCTATGAACTTGAGTGACGTCCCATTCTTAATCCATAGGGTTTAATATGATGTTGGCCCAACATTTGCAGCTATAACAGCTTCAGCTCATCTGGGAAGACTCTCCACACGGTTTAGGAGAGTGTTCATGGGAATGTTTGACCGTTCTTCCAGAAGACCATTAATGAGGTCAGATACTGATGTTGGACGAGAAGGTCTGGCTCACAGTCTTCATCTCAAAGTTGTTCTATCAGGTTGAGGTGCAGGCCAGTCAAGTTCTTCCACACCAACCTCACTCCTCCATGTCTTTATGAAGCTTGCTTCTGCACTGCTGGGCAGTCATGTTGGAACAGGAAGGGGCCGTCCCCAAACTGTCCCCACAAAGTTAGGAGCATGAAATTGTCCAGAATCTCTTGGTCTGCTGAAGCATTAAGAGTTCTCTCACTGGACCTTAGGGTCTGAGACCAACTCCTGAAAAGCAACCCCACACCATAATCCCCCCTCCACCAAACTTTATACTCGGCACAATGCAGTCAGACTAGTACAGTTCTCCTGGCCACCACCAAATTATATTATATTATATTATATTATATTATATTATATTATATTATATACATTTAAATGTATTATATAAATATGTTTAAAAATATTTAATGTCAATGCATTAAATTGTATATAATATAATATAATATAACACAGTAAATGTACATAATGTATGAAATAATAAGAAATGCTGGTTATTGTTACTATTGTTAGTGATTGAGATATTAATATTTAGTGATGCTTATTACTCTATTGTGTACCATTTATAGATGTTCTCTTATTTTAAAGTTGTCTCCACACAAATAATTTTATATATACATGATTAAACAATGTATTAAATAATGTAATAGATTATAATGTATATAATGTAATGTATTACATGTTTATTATTTATGTAAAGTTGTCGGCATACCAATATATATATCAATGTAAATTATATATTAATACATAATACAGTAAATAAAAATACATAATGTGTTAAATTATATATTAAGCTAGTTATTACTACTTAATATCACTCTTTAATGATTGAGATATTAACATTTAGTAATGTTTATTACACTCTTATATACCATTTATAGATATTTTGATATTATAGATGTTTTAAATAATAGAGTAAGCCAGTTATTGTTACTATTACTCTTTAATGATTGAGATATTACTTTTTAATAATGTTTATTACTCTGTTATGTGCCATTTATAGATGTTCTCTTATTGTAAAGTGTTGCTGATCCACTGATACAGCCCTCATTACCAGCTGTCCACACAGGAGCCCACAACAGTGTCCTTCTCCGTCCTTGTGAAAGGCCACAGCGGCGGCGCGAGGGAACATGAAAAGCAGAGCACCTAAATGGAAATCATTATGGAGTCCAAAGCTGTGCATACAGTGGGTTTCTGCAACATGACAGACAGCTTTTAATATTCAAACGAGCTCGCGCCTCTCATGCCTCTGTATTACCTTCAGTTACCCCTCATGAATAACATCAAACAGACCGTGAAGCGCTGAGAAATAGAAAATGTGATAACTACGGGGGCTCGTGTTTGAAGCCCCGCGCGGCGGCGAGGAGGCAGAAGAAAAGGGAGTCGGACTCGAGAGCTGGGAGTGCGAGGCCGCTAATGTACCCGCCACTGGGAGCGCGCTGGCGTCTCCGAGCGTCTGTGTGTCGTGGAACACGCGCGCTAAGCAGGGATTCTTCACGCGTGGGCGCGCGTGGGCGCGCGTGGTGAGGGAGCGTACCCGGGCGATGGGTGTGCATATGTGTGTGTGTGCGTACTTTCGCACGTGGGGTTCTGTTACTCACAGCAGGGGGGGGGTGGGGGGTGGGGGGGGTGCAGTAGCTCATCCTGTGCAGTTTAGATGTTGCACAGACAGAGATTCTGTTTGATGGACAGACTGGATCTGAAAAAATATAGAACCCCACGGAACTGAAAACAGTGATTAGAAAATTAATTTTGAGCTGTACAACATGAAAAACACCACAACAGCACCTTATCAGATGTTGTATATCATTAATCGTGTTGTTTGTTAACACAGCAGCACATTGTTTGATGTTTTATGGCATTCATTCATTTTTTTAAATAATAAATTCTCATTTCAGTTTAATTCTTGCAGAACATGTAAAAAGATTTTTAATATTTAATTAAAAATAATTGTAAAAAATTACATAGAACCCCATAGTACAAGGAAAACAACACTACAGCACACTATTTGGTGTTTAATGACATTAATTTTATTGTTATTTATAATAAATTCTCATTTCAGTTTAATTCTTGCAGAACATGTAAAATATTTTTTAATATTTAATTAAAAATAATTGTAAAAAATTACATAGAACCCCATAGTACAAGGAAAACAACACAACAGCACTATATTTGATGTTTTATGGCATTCATTTTATTTGTATTTATAATAAATTCTTATTTCAGTTTAAATTTTGCAGAACATGTAACAAGATTTTTAATATTTAAATAAAAAAAATATTGTAAAAAATTACATAGAACCCTGTAGTACAAGGAAAACAACACTACAGCACACTATATGGTGTTTAATGACATTAATTTTATTGTTATTTATAATAAATTGTTATTTCAGTTTAATTCTTGCAGAACATGTAAAAAGATTTTTAATATTTAAATAAAAAATATTGTAAAAAATTACAAAGAACCCCGTAGTACAAGGAAAACAACACTACAGCACACTATTTGGTGTTTAATGACATTAATTTTATTGTTATTTATAATAAATTCTCATTTCAGTTTAATTCTTGCAGAACATGTAAAATGATTTTTAATATTTAATTAAAAATAATTGTAAAAAATTGCATAGAACCCAATATTACAAGGAAAACAACACAACAGCACCTTATCAGATGTTAATGATTGTCATTAATTTTGTTGTTTGTCAACACAACAGCACACTGTTTGATGTTTTATGGCATTGATTTAATTTTTATTTATAATAAATTCTCATTTCAGTTTGGTTCCTGCAGAACATGTGAAAAGATTTTTAATATTTAATTTAAAATAATTGTAAAAAAATTACATAGAACCCCGTAGCACAAGGAAAACAACACAGCAGCACACTATTTGGTGTTTAATGAGATTAATTTTATTGTTATTTATAATAAATGCTCAGTGTAATTCTTGCAGAATATTGAAAAAAAAGGAATTCATAATTTATTTTGAACATTATTTATTTAAAATATTACATAGAAACCCATAGTACATGAAAAACAACACAACAGCACCTTATCAGATGTTGTATGTCATTGATTTTGTTGTTTGTCAACACAACAGCACACTGTTTGATGTTTAATGGCATTAAATTGTTATTTATAATAAATTCAAATTTTAGTTTAATTCTTGCAGAATGGTTTCAAAAAAGTCATTTTTAAATAATTACATAGAAGCTGCAGTACATGGAAAACAACAAAAAAAGCCTTATTTGATGTTATATGTCATTCATTTGATTGTTTATCAACACAACCGCACACACTTTGATGTTTTATGGCATTAGTGTAATTTTTTATAATAAACTTTTATTTCAGTTATAAATACTGCAATAAAACAGCTTCAGTATCATGTGTTGTTATGGTAACAGACATGGAGGGTTTTGGTTAGCTAACGTTTATATTAACTTTAGTCAGAAAACACTCTGAAACTGCAGACTGCTACTACACTACATACATAAAAATAAAATATAATAAATAAAATTAATTAATTAATGAAAAAATAAAAGGAGACCACCATTAGAAGTTCTTTCAGTGGTGCAGTATGTAATGTTCCAGAGGGTGCCGTCTAGTCAGGAAACCTCAACATAGATTGTTTTGTCATTTTATTTCAGCATCATGCCATTATTGTTTAGTTTGTGATCTTTTATTGTATGTATCTAATAATAAACAGACGTACAGATAAATATGTATTTTGTTTATTTATTTATTAATTTACTGTAATTCCACAGATGTTGTTCTATGTCACTATACATACAGTGATTTACTACCTTACCTACAGTGGGGATAGGGGGGATAGGGTGGGCTTTGATTCATTTTAGCAAATGTGCCCCCCCCCCATGTCAAACCCACTCCTACGCCCTTGATGAAAAGTGCACAGCAGCTGCTGAGTTCAAATGATGGTGGATGATGTCACTAGTGCATCTCAGTCACCACTGTCCACTTTAGTCACCGCTTAGCGTGCTTTGCTTTGTCCTGTCTGTCCAGACTTCTGTTTACACCCTCGTCTTGTTAATGTGCTTATGTTTCTTTTGGTTGTTTGTTTCTCCTTGTTTCCACTGTGTGTGTGTGTGTATATATATATAGTTAAGTGAATAGGTCTTGTTGTAACACAGTTTTGATCTCTTCACAGTTATTCACTAATATTATTACTATTAACAACCTGGGTATGAGTGCCCAAACTTTTGACTGATGATGTTTGTCCATTGTAGCATCTACACTATCTTCTTCAGTCCTGTTAGAGAAGCAGCTCATGTGGCTCCTCATGATGAAGCTGCTGGTCAGAATGTTCAAAGTATGTAAACCTGCATCAGAGCAAATGAGCTCATTTCTAAAAGACCCTCTAAACATTCTTTAAACACAACCAGATGTTTAATTCTGCTCCAGGAATAATTCCATACCGACTATTCTATAGTTCTGATCTCTTCACACTTGGGTATAAGTGCCCAAATTTAGACTGATGATGTTTGTCTATTGTAAAACGCATGGTTCAAAGGAAGTGGAGAGTAGGAGTCTCATGAGACGTCCAAGAAACACTTCTAAACAGGTGATGCAGTCATGCTTGGGTCATAAACCTGTGACTGATGGTGGTTGTTGCCAACTGAATGGTCCTAAACTGCTGCAAGTGTGTTTCTGACGATGGAGCCTGAAAGACACCCACTCTGCATTTCGCTGGGCGCCGCACCAAATAATAGCTAGAGTTTTTTCTGCCTCTGAGCTGCCTCATCACAATCCGCCGTCTCCTCGGAGGCAGAGCGCATTATATATTCCAGGATAACAAGGCAGACGGCGAGCTTGCTCCGCGCTTTCCTGTCATCCCGGGTTTCCCACGTCAGGCCTATTTCCACTAGAACATACAGGAAACGGTCTGTAGATCAATATCCGGGAATGGATTTGGAACCAATATTTCTCTGAGGCGAGGCTTTCTCCGAATGCCAGCCCACACGCCCTGATGACTTGCTCTCCCAAGTCGTGTGGTCTACTTGCAGCTGTCAACAAATGCACCAACCGGAGAATAACGATTAAACCCAACCCTTTGATGGCAACAGTATTTCGGAAGCGTGTACGCTGTGCTTGCTCTTGACAGCACTGTCACTACCTACTCTTCCCAGAATGCCCAGGTTCCCATCTCAGCTCCGGCTGCAGCCCACAGTACCTCGGCTACGCGGCATCCTCTCCTACGCAACCGCCAATTAAGACTCTCACAATGCTTTTGTTGGAGCACATGAGGCTTCTGAGAGTCCATGAGTGGGTCTGCAACTCACATATCTGTATTAAGGACTTCCAGCTTGTCATATCTCACAGTAAGCATTACAGCTATACATCCAGATACAGCCACAGTTGGGGCAGACCTTCTTATATACTAGACTAGGCCATAAACAGCCTCAACTAGAATAAGAGTCCATAAATGATATTAATAAACATTTACATATCATCAACGTCTGAGGAAAAGCAAATACCTGAAAAACAATAACTTTACAGGTGAGGCCCAAAAGCGGCTGTACTGTTCGAATAATAAAAAATAAAATAAAACTGTGTTGAAAAAATTACTGTGAGCTGTATGTGAAAGTTGGTTGGCCATCGTTAACAGTACAAAGATAAACACATTGATTGATTTTTATTTATAAAGCCAGAATACATGACTTAATTGATGAAAATAAATAACAGTACTTATCAGACTCGCTCTAGTGTTTGGATCAGCTGTCAGGTACCGAGAATTTTTACTGGCAAGCTGGAATCTACTACAGGAAACACTAAAACTCAGCTCACTGTCACTCAATCATTTTAAATTTTTAATATCTAACCACCTACAGACAGCCTGGACCTGTTTTAATTAATCTTACATATTCTTATTTTTTTTAATTAATTAATTTATTTGTATTGTTTTATTTAATTAGTTCTGTATTATTTGTTTATCTTTTTTATTGTATTGTATTTTATTTTATTGTTATTTTATTATTATTATTATATCTTTTTCCTCTTTAATTTCTTTTGAAGTATTTAACTTTTTTATGTGTAATCTCTTACTCTGTTTTTATCTTAACTTTTTACTAATTAAAGCTTAACTTTTGTCTATTTTTTAGTATTATTATTACTATATCTTGTTTTTTTTCTCTTACATTTTTTTTAACTATTTTACTTTTTTATTTGTAATCTCTTACCCTATTTTTATCTTAATTTCTTACTAATAAAAGCTTAACTTTGACCTTTTTTTAAGTATTATTATTTCTACTTTTATGTTCACAGTTATTTTAGTAAAATGTTTTTTTAATGAGTTTTTTTGTTTTAATCTATGATGATTAAATTTAGTTTTTATTTTCTTTATGTCAATTCCTGTCCATGTAAATGCTCGGCTACATTGAAAATGAGGGTTGCCCTCCATGTACATCCGAGCATAAATAAATGTTGATGATTTAGAAAAATAAAAATGGACAAAATGGAGAATTGTGTTTCTGTTTGGGCATTCATAATATATTATATTTAAGAACTATCAGGTCTGACTTTAGGGGTCTAATAACTGTGTGGTTACACATACAGAATACAGAATATTCAATTCAATTCAGTTCAGATTATTTATATAGAACAATTAAAAGCAGAGGCTGATCAAAGTGCTGTACCGCAGAGTAAATGTGAATAAAATAAAAGAATAAAGAATAAAATAAAATAAAATAACTAAAGAAGATCAGCAAGGTACAAATATCAAGGTAAAATAGTAAGCGTAGTAAAATAAAAGTAAATAGTGAAACGGTAAAAGTATACTAATAACAGGATTAGAACCATATTAAAGTCAAATTACTATAAACACCTCAGTCATAAGTCAATAAAAAGAGGTAAATCTTAGGACTTGAATTGTTCAATAGATATATCAATTACTGGCTTTTTTATTAATAAACTGACTTGCTGTTTGATTAGTTTGATTAGATGCCATATATTGCCATATATTTAAAAGTTAATGTTAATTCAAATAAATAAAATGTGTGCATATGAAAATTGAACTGATTCATCACATGGATTAATACCAACCTGTAATAACAGTTTCACAGACTGACATAAATATATACAGCTTTCTGTCACAATACAAGATGATTTAAAACCAGAATGTTGGTTCGGTTACCATGACACGACACAACACGGCCACAGTGCTGCAGATAGAATAGTTGTCATTTTCTGGGCAGATACAGCGTAAGTACATTTATGATGTGGTCTTGTTGGGAAAACAAGCCAGTCACTCTGTTACACATGCGTAGTTACATAAGTGTAAACACACGGTTACAACTTTCAAGATATAATAAAATGTGAGTGAGTGAGTGAAAAAGTAGATACACTATCTATCTATCTATCTATCTATCTATCTATCTATCTATCTATCTATCTATCTATCTATCTAGCTGAGGTTGAGGTAAAGATGTATGCAGAAATGTACAGAGACTGAAAAAAAACCTGCTCCAGAGCCCTCTGGACCTCAGACTTCCAACAGGACAAGGACCCTAAACACACAACCAAGATGACAAAGAAGTGGTTTCAGGACAACTCTGTTAATGTTCTTGAGTGGCCCATCCAGAGCCCAGACTTGAACCCGATTAAACATCTCTGGAGAGATCAGAGAATGCTGTGTACCGATACTCCCCATCCAACTTGAAGGAGCTTGAGAGGTTCTGCGAAGAACAGGAAAAACTGCCCAAACATAGGTGTGCCAAGCTTGTAGCATCATGCTCAGAAAGACTTGAGGCTGCTATTGCTGCCAAAGGTGCTTCAACAAAGTACTAAACAAAGGCTGTGATACTTATGTACATGTGATTTCTTTGTTTTTTTATTTTTAATACATTTTAATATAATTTTATTTATATACTACAGTATAGCATATGGCCACCATACCACCCAAACCTATTATCTATCTCCCTATAAAGGCTTCTGTACACTAGAATAGGACACATTAGTCCTGACATCACCAACCAAGAATTAAATGGTTTAACCACCATCATGGAGCATGCTAGTTAGCTTTATATCTCTAGTTTCCCAATTTTCTAATTTTGCCACATCATAATTTTTGAATGTTACCATTGTTTTTAAATATAGGCATCATATATATATATATATATATATACCACACTATAGTGAATTGCTATCATATTACCCATCTATCTCTCCATAAGGGCTGCTGTACACTAGAATAGAAGATATTAGTCCAAACAAACATCACCAACTGAGATGTTGGATGAAAATTCAAGCAACTTTTAGAAGCAGAACTAAGAAGTAAATGTTTCTACTACAACACTGGACCATTAAATAGCTACTTAGTCTGGTGTCTCTAGTTCTCCCACTGAAAGCATCAGCTATACCCTGCACGGCCAGTCCGATGGGGTTAAACTCCAATTCCCTGCCTGAGTTACGTAACCTGCTCTGTCTTAGACGCTGTGCAGACTCTCCGAAGCCTGTCTTCTCATCTGCAGTGTTTGCCGTCTCAGATACACCCACCTGTCAGTACACATTTACACAACACGGCGGTTTCTAACAAAGAAAAGAACCATTAATACTCATGTCGGCGTTAAACGTCTCACCGCTCTGTTGGGTTGAATTGTTTACCAAAAGCATCATAAGCCTGAGAACACAGCGAGGTAAACAGCGGGATGCCATGCTTTGGGAAAAGCCGGTGCAGAGAATCACGAGTACAGTATAATAACTGCAGTCTAATAGCACAGAATACAGTGATTTTGGGGTCTGGATTAATTTTGGCCTGAAGAATTAGATCTATTAACTGGGCAGGTTAACAGCCATCTCACACAAAGCTACATTCATCACAAATATTATCGAGTTATTATCTGCCGTCATTTACTGCATTCGGCTATTGTGCTAGCACTCGGATAATGGCTGGGATGACACACATTATAAGGCTTGACTGCTCGCTCCGACACGCCGACAATTACATCCTCCGAGCTCTGCTATTAATACACCGGACAAAAGAAGAAGGCTGGCTGAAACGGAGAACGCCCTTTCCCGGCCTTTGTGACGAGAACTCATTGGCAGTGTGAATATGACATTCTGATATATCATCCCTCTCCAAAGAAAAGCAGGTCTCTTCATTTCTGTTGGTTTTTAGTTTTCTACCTCATTTCAACACGACAGCTGCCGTTTACATTGTGTTGAAAGTTTATGATGAAGGGAACCAATAGAATAGCTCCAATATAGCTCCGAAAAAAAATTGGTTCCATTGACTTCCATTAAAAGTTAAGTAGGGTTTTGGCCTCTCCTGTAACATTACTTTAGAGATATTTGTAAAGGTACTTGGTTTTCATTGGACAGTGAGGATGTAATGCACAGTCCAATAAGAATGGCTACTAGGGGCAGTCATGGGCTGGAGGTTAAGGTTAAAAAGATCCCACGGAAGGTAGTTCTGGAGTAAAAGGTCATCTGGAGGGAAAGTTAGTTTTTGAATAGAAGAACGTCTGGAGGAGAGGGTAGTTCTTGAGTACAAGTATGTCTGGAGGAGAAGGTAGTTCTTGAGCTAAACTGCGTCTGGAGGAGAGGGTAGTTCTTGAGTAGAAGGTTGTCTGGAGGAGAAGGTAGTTCTTGAGTAGAAGGTTTTCTGGAGAAGAAGGTAGTTCTTGAGTAAAAGAGCGTCTGGAGGAGAAGCCAGTTCTTGAGGAGCTACCTTCTGAGTAGAAGGTTCTCTGGAGAAGAAGGTAGTTCTTGAGTAGAAGGGCGTCTGGAGGAGAAGGTAGTTCTTGAGTAGAAGGTCGTCTGGAGGAGAAGGTAGTTCCTGAGTAGAAGGTTGTCTGGAGGAGAAGGTAGTTCTTGAGTAGAAGGTTGTCTGGAGGAGAAGGTAGTTCTTGAGTAGAAGTATGTCTGGAGGAGAAGGTAGTTCTTGAGTAGAAGGACATCTGGAAGAGAAAGTAGTTCTTGAGTAGAAGGTTGTCTGGAGGAGAAGGGAGTTCTTGAGTAGAAGGTTGTCTGGAGGAGAAGGGAGTTCTTGAGTAGAAAAGTGTCTGTAGGAGAAAGTAGTTCTTGAGTAGAAGGTTGTCTGGAGGAGAAGATAGTTCGTGAGTAGAAGGACGTCAAGAGGAGAAGGTAGATCTTGAGTAGAAGAGCGTGTGGAAGAGAAGGTAGTTCTTGAGAAGAAGGACCTCTGAAGGAGAAGGTAGTTCTTGAGTAGAAGAGCAAGTGGAGGAGAAGGTAGTTCTTGAGTAGAAGGATGTCTGGAAGAGAAGGTAGTTCTTGAGTTGAAGGACCTCTGGAGGAGAAGGTAGTTCTTGAGTAAAAGGGAGTTCTTTAGTAGAAGGATGTCTGAAGGAAAAGGTAGTTCTTGAGTAGAAGGGCGTCTGGAGGAGAAAGTAGTTCTTGAGTAGAATGTTGTCTGGAGGAGAAGATAGTTCGTGAGTAGAAGGACGTCAAGAGGAGAAGGTAGATCTTGAGTAGAAGAGCGTGTGGAAGAGAAGGTAGTTCTTGAGTAGAAGGACCTCTGGAGGAGAAGGTAGTTCTTGAGTAGAAGAGCGTCTGGAGGAGAAGGTAGTTCTTGAGTAGAAGAGCGTCTGGAGGAGAAGGTAGTTCTTGAGTAGAAGAGCGTCTGGAGGAGAAGGTAGTTCTTGAGTAGAAGAGCGTGTGGAAGAGAAGGTAGTTCTTGAGTAGAAGGACCTCTGGAGGAGAAGGTAGTTCTTGAGTAGAAGAGCGTCTGGAGGAGAAGGTAGTTCTTGAGTAGAAGAGCGTCTGGAGGAGAAGGTAGTTCTTGAGTAGAAGGACCTCTGGAGGAGAAGGTAGTTCTTGAGTAAAAGGGAGTTCTTTAGTAGAAGGATGTCTGAAGGAAAAGGTAGTTCTTGAGTAAAAGGGTGTCTGGAGAAGAAGGAAGTTCATGCTTCCATGACTTCTAGATCAATCCACTGTTCCTGGTTGTCTCTTTAAGGTTGCACTGGGATCTGAACCGCATGATCATGAGAAACATACAGACACCTGCTGACATGAAGCACCTTCTTCCTCATGTCTTTCCTTTACAGTCATTATTACCTCACTGGCCTGTTTCCATTTCAGCCTGCGCATTACTAACTCATTACCTCGGCTTATAAACCCAGAACCCAGAAGCGTCTGCAGCCATGCGTATTTGAGAATGTAATGCAGCGAGAGCGGCAGCGAGCGAGCGCGAGAGTGTGATGTGAGTAATGAATCATTACACATGAACCAAACAGTCGGTCTGTGTCTGCGACCTCCTTGGCAAGCTAAGATCCGACAGCCAGCCTCACATCCTCGTAAACAAGCCGGCTTTGTGGCGGAGGCGCGGGGTCCAGCGCCATCTGCGCCAGCGCCCACCGCTGCCCATAACGACTGCTTGTTTCGCGAGTGACACAAGTTCGGTTCATTAGGAGGCAAACCTACTCGCTGCCTTTCAGCCCTGCTTTCCTGCACGATATGTGAGCAGAACACTGATGGGAGCTGATTGGCTTGAGCTGCTGACTTTAAAGCCAGCCTTTCACACCGTGGTTTGCTGCAAATCACGTTTGTACCGGTTCCTGTTACACTAAATCAGGGATGCCCAATTTGGGTCCTGCTGCTTAGCTGCGATGGTCACCCAAGGCTACGTTCACACAGCAGGTAAAAGTGGACCAAACACGAGATTTGGTTTTATGTGACCAGCAAACACAGTAAATCTCACATTTTCCGCTCAGATTGCTTTACTTTATATTGAGTGTCTGTAATAACATGTGAACAACACATGTTATTAATTGCATAAGCTTGTCTTAATAGCTCTAACAGCATATTATCTCATGTAATTACACACTGGTTAGGAAAGCAGCCAATTCCAACGTAGGAGGAGGAGAAGGTAGTTCTTGAGCGTAAGGACGTCTGGAGGATAAGGTAGTTCTTGAGTAGAAGGATGTCTGAAGGAAAAGGTAGTTCTTGAGTAGAAGAGCATCTGGAGGATAAGGTAGTTCTTGAGTAGAAGAATGTCTGAAGGAGAAGGTAGTTCTTGACTAGAAGGATGTCTGAAGGAAAAGGTAGTTCTTGAGTAAAAGAGCATCTGGAGGAGAAGGTCGTTCTTGAGTAGAAGGACAACTGGAGGAGAACGTAGTTCTTGAGTAAAAGAGCATCTGGAGCAGAAGGTAGTTCTTGAGTAGAAGGACATCTGGAGGAGAAGGTAGTTCCTGAGTAGAAGGTCGTCTGGAGGAGAAGGTAGTTACTGAGTAGAAGGACGTCTGGAGGAGAAGGTAGTTCCTGAGTAGAAGGACATCTGGAGAAGAAGGTAGTTCTTGGGTAGAAGGATGTCTGGAGGAGAAGGTAGTTCTTGAGCAGAAGGACGTCTGAAGGAGAAGATATTTCTTGAGTAGAAGAATGTCTGGAGGAGAAGGTAGTTCTTGAGTAAAAGTGCATCTGGAGGAGAAGGTAGAAGGTTCTCTGTATACTTTATTACTGTTTTTTAATGATCAGGACCACCACAGAGCAGCTACAGTGTTAGTTGGTGGGTCACTCTCAGCACTGCAGTGACACTAACATGGAGCTGGTGTGTTAGTAGTGTGTGTTGTGCAGGTATGAGTGGATCAGACACAGTAGTGCTGCTGCTGGAGTGTTTAAACACCTCCTCAGTGTCACTGCTAGACTGAGAATCGTCCACCAACCAAAACTATCCAGACAGCAGTGTCCTGTAGGCGGCGTCCTGTGTCCACTGATGAAGAACTAGAGGAACACAAACTGTGCAGCAGCAGATGAGCTACTGTCTCTGACTTTACATCTACAAGGTGGACCAGCAAGTAGTATCCGTCACACACAACACACACTAACACACCACCACCATGTCAGTGTCACTGCAGTGCTGAGAATGACCCACCTCCCTAATAGTATCTGCTCTGTGGTGGTCCTGTGGGGGTCCTGATCATTAAAGAACAGAGTAATAAAGTATACAGAGAATCAGATGAACTACAGTCTGTAAGTGGAGCTCCTGTATGGTCAGTGGAGCTGATACAGTGGACAGTGAGTGTAGATCGGTGTATATTATGAATGTTTCCAGCTAGACCAGAACAGAGCAGTAGGGTGCTTTAGAGAGAACAACTGGAAGCTACGTGTTTCTGAAAAACACAACCACAACTGCAGCACCACATGCCCAGTGTACGAATAAACGAAGGCTCTGGAAAAATGTTTCTTAAGTTCTACGTTTTGCTCCTAATGTCTCGTCAATTACAGACTTGTAATACGCTTAAGCAATTACAGCACAATAAGCGATAGGTATGAAATTAACAGGCTTATGTTCTAATAGGGGGACTCAGTAAATCCAGGGATTAAGGACAGACAGCGGTTGACAGAAAAGTGCTGATGAACAATCCGGTCACAGAGTGTGAAGGAATAAGGGTCTTCAACGGCAATGCCAAAGTTATTAAAGCAGTACTTCGGCAAAGAAAGTCCAAATGTTTCCTCTTAGCCTCTCATATAATTACACACTGGTCAGGAAAGCTGCCAGTTCCAAAGTAAATACTGCCTTAATGCATGTTATTAACCATGTATAATACAGTTCCAGTCTAATTACAAATACAGTTACTCTCGTGTTATTACAAATGTGTTAGAGCCAATGCCTGTATATACAGTACCTTGCAAATGTATTCGGCCCCCTTGAACTTTTCAACCTTTTGCCACATTTCAGGCTTCAAACATAAAAATATGAAATTGTAATTTTTTTGAAGAATCAACAAGAAGTGGGACACAATCGTGAAGTGGAACGAAATTTATTGGATACTTTAAACTTATTTTTAGAAATAAAAAACTGAAAAGTGGGGCTTTCGGTGCAACTTCAGAAGTTCAGTGAGGATCTCTGAATGATCCAGTGTTGACCTAAATGACTGATGATGATGAATAGAATCCACCTGTGTGGAATCAAGTCTCCGTATAAATGCACCTACTCTTTGATCGTTCTGTTTAAAGCACAGAGAGCATCATGAAGACCAAGGAACACACCAGGCAGATCCGAGATACTGTTGTGGTTCTGTTTAAAGCACAGAGAGCATCATGAAGACCAAGGAACACACCAGGCAGATCCGAGATACTGTTGTGGAGAAGTTTAAAGCCGGATTTGGATACAAAAAGATTTCCCAAGCTTTAAACATCTCAAGGAGCACTGTGCAAGCGATCTTATTGAAATGGAAGGAGTATCAGACCACTGCAAATCTACCAAGACCCGGCCGTCCCTCTAAACCTTCAGCTCAGGAGAAGACTGAACAGAGATGCAGCCAAGAAGCCTATGATCACTCTGGATGAACTGCAGAGATCTAGAGCTGAGGTGGAGAATCTGTGCATAGGACATCAATCGGTCGTACACTGCACAGATCTGGCCTTTATGGAAGAGTGGCAAGAAGAAAGACATTTCTCAAAGAGATCCATAAAAAGTCTTGTTTAAAGTTTACCACAAGCCACCTGGGAGACCAAACATGTGGAAGAAGGTGTTCAGGTCAGATGAAACCAAAATCTAACTTTTTGGCCACAATGCAACACAGCTCATCACCCTGAACACACCATCCCCACTGTCAAACATGGTGGTGGCAGCATCATGGTTTGGGCTTGCTTTTCTTCAGCAGGGACGGGAAGATGGTTCAAATTGATGGGAAGATGGATGGAGCCAAAAACAGGACCATTCTGGAAGAAAACTTGTTGGAGTCTGCAAAAGACCTGAGACTGGGACGGAGATTTATCTTCCAACAAGACAATGATCCAAAATATAAAGCAGAATCTACAATGGACTGGTTCACAAATAAACATATCCTGGTGTTAGAGTGGCCAAGTCAAAGTCCAGACCTGAATCCAATCGAGAATCTGTGGAAAGAGCTGAAAACTGCTGTTCACAAACGCTCTCCATCCAACCTCACTGAGCTCCAGCTGTTTTACAAGGAAGAACGGGCAAAAATTTCAGTCTCTTGACTTTCAGCTGTAATCGCAGCAAAAGGTGGCGCTACAAAGTAAATTTTGCACACCCCACTTTTCAGTTTCTTATTTTAAAAAAAAGTTTAAAATATACAATAAATTTCGTTCCACTTCACGATTGTGTCCCTCTTGTTGTTGATTCTTCACAAAAAAATTACAATTTCATATCTTTATGTTTGAAGCCTGAAATGTGGCAAAAGATTGAAAAGTTCAAGGGGGCTGAATACTTTTGCAAGGCACTGTATATACTATGAAGCAAAAAAACAAAATGCATGATATGCATGTGTAACCACATGACCTGTACTGCTGTAAGCCATCTGTAACAGTGGCTACATCACTAGTTGTGTAACTCCATAGTTATTACAGACACTGGGACTGATCCAATGTTGGCCACTTTCATATGTGGTTTAGAAATCTGATGCATATCCAATATGTGGCAATGCGACTCATGCAACGTTAATCTATCTTGACATAGTCATAATTACACACTGCTGGGACCTTGTAAACACTAAAGCTGATGTTTCTGGACTAATAACTTATAAAGCAGTTCTCAGCCGTTGGAAAGAAACAATTTTCCCAGATTTTAAAAGAAATGGCTGAAGTTGGTCAAACGAGGCTGCAGCTCCAAAGAAATTTGAGACCGAAAGCAAGTTTAAACCCAGAAACCAAGAATGATGATTAAAGAAGTTACCACAACCGAATAAAGAGCTCTTTATACAGCAAGCTCAACGCAAACCCAGCTTACATTACATACATACATCTACGTTTACAGCCTTTAGCAGATGCTCTGATCCAGAACGACTTGCAGAAGTGCTTTGTGTTGGTCAGAGTATGTATCTCCAGCTAGAACAAACAGGTTTAAGTTTTAAAATCTTCTAATCTATCTTGATTTCTAATACGTCTTCTTAGGCCAAATGTAATTGACTAGCCAAGACATGGTGTGTGGGTACCTGCAGTTCACCTGGGGCCTAGAAAATGAAAGTTATTTGAATGTAACATACACTGTGTAATGGTTTTAGGCACTTGGGGACATTATTATATTTAAAAAGCTATTTTTTCTCAGACAGGAAGCTTTTATTTTTCATTATGTAAATATTTAAACAGTACTAATAGAGTAAGTAGAGCTTTTACATACATCAGTGTGTTTATTTAACCCTTTCCAAGCTTCTCCTAAACAACCCAGTATTATTTACAGTTCTCATCTAATACCTGCTTTGACTGCTCAGTACTTCATTAAGCTAAATCAAGATTGCTGCTGAAGGAACTGAACACATTCATACAATGTCTGGGGCGTCCAGGAGAAATCTGGAACCTAACTTTGTTCTTCAAACTGGATCAAGATCTGATCTACTTCTCTCACAATAACATATTCATGTTACTTTGTATTGTATGTATGATTATTTACATCTGTTCTAATCAGATCTGCTGTTCTTTTTGGTAAACGTATACTTATTGATCAGATAAACACTTTTGCACAGTTGTGTTTGTTATAAAACAACTGATGGCATCTTGCAATTAATGGTATATTTGGCATAAATATACACATATTGCTTCAAAAATGTGTTATTTAGCACCTAGATGTGCATATAAAGCTTATTTTCAAGGAAAGTGTTCCAGGAAATGATACTGTGAGCATTTTTGGCAGTTTCGTGTGCTGGTCTATCATAAATATGGATTCAAGTCTAGTACAGCAGTAGGATTTAGTTATTACAGCATGAGCCCAAAACCAAACAGTCTGAGGATTTGGATTGGAATTCATCAGCAATAAATGTGTAGAACTGTAAGGTTTTGTGCTTCGTGCCAGTTGACTTTGCAGAATGAACCTTGTGGGTCTCATCTTCATGCGGCGCACGACGCTAATTGCCTATTTCTTGCCAATAATATATATGGATTGTCGGAGGTTTTATTCCAGTGTTGGAAATGAATTATACATCAGATTTGGGATTTCATATATAACATATGGACAGCTCATACTGAACTGATCCTTCCCTCCATTCGCTGTGTAGGTACATTGATCAGACGAATGTTGGGAGTTTTGCCAATATTTTATGATGTGATGGCTTATTACAGAGAAAAAAAAATAAAATAAAATACTTAAATAGCATATATATGTATATATATATATGGAATGAGCCCTGATGTATACGGAATGAGCATTGATACATATAGAATAAACATTGATATATGTAGCATAAACATTAATATATATGGAATGCAAATTTATATATATAGAATTAACATATATATGTGTATAAGCATTGATACATGAAGAATAAACATTGATATATTTGAAATTAACGCTAATATATATATATATATATATATATATATATATATATATATATATATATATATACATATATATAGTGTTCATTTCAAATATATCAACGTTCATTCTATATATATAAATTTTCAATCCATATATATCAATGTTTATTCTTCATGTATCAATGCTTATATATATATATATATATATATATATATATATATATATATAATACATATATATATAATATATATATACGTTGATCAGACGACTGTTGGGACTTTCGCCAGTAGTTTATGATGTGACGAATTTCTACAGAAAAAAAATAAATATATAAACATTTTCTCACATACATTTCCGTCGACTGTTAATCAAACTGTTATCCAATTTAGACCGTGTTAAGTCGTCTCTGGCCTTATCCCAGTGGCGGGCAACGTTTGTGCGGGTGGTCTTAAGAAATATCATCCGTAAACATGCCATTCAAAGCGGCTTAAAGAGACAGTCGCGCAGTCGTCTCATGCCGTCCTGTAAAGTAAGTATTATGACTGAAGGCTGTAGCTGCTTATTTGTCATCAAGTGCTCATTAACTGTCAGCTAATGGTGCCGCATGGAGGGAGGGATTTGTTTTTGGCAAACCGCGTTGACATCACCATTATTCCCAGTAATTTATTGGCCCCACTCAATCTTGTTTGTGGCCGTACGATCCACTCAATCAACGTCGTTTGACAATAGATGAAAAACGCTCGGGCACACCCCCCGTTTGAGCTTTTCTCCTCTATCTCCTCCGCTCATTACAGATCTTCGCCTCTCCGCCTGTCACTGCTGATATGTTTATAGCAGGGAGACTGCTAGCTCAGGCATCTCTTAAACTGTGAAGCAAGCACAAACTATTTCCCCGACCATTATCAAACCCACGGAGGAGGAGAGGACAGCCAGGCCTGGGAAAAAAACTCCTCCTTTAAGAAACCAACTCACTGATGTGCTCGTCCCAGAGCGTGAAGGTTATCAATAAAGCCCAGATTACAACAGCGCTGATCCCAGGAGATGCTTCCTCTGTTGGTTTGGTGGAATGTAACGTTCTACATGCGCGGCGTGGCTGTCGTTTCGTCTCGTTCTTCAAAACGTGAGCTTCTTAAACACCCATGAGGACTGCTCCTCTCCCAAAGGAGTCCAGGTATTAAATTAGGTTTTGTTTTTAAAGCCTGAGTCAGAAATTTCTGAAAGAGCTAATTAAGGCCAGAATTCTTGTTCTGTGACGGACTCTGTAGCCATTTCCACAAAAGCAAGGGCTGCATTTTTGTTTTGTTTTGTAGGAGACATATATATCAACGCTGTCCAATGAAAAACAAGTGTCGCCAAACGGCAGCTTTACAGGAGAGGACACAAACTGCATTTACTTTCAATGGAAGTAAATGGAACCAGAATTTTTACCAGGTCATTTTCCAAGAAGCATTTCTATTCGTCCGTTCATCATGAAATTGTCTTACAATGTAAACGCTGGCTGCTGCGTTCAAATGATGTTCAAAAAATAAAAATTGGAAAAACATAAAGATACATTTGGACAGCGAAGATGATTTTTATGTTTTTATATACCTATTTATATAGACCTATTGGTTCAAATATCTAGTTCTGAATTATACCAACATAAATAATATTTACCTATTTTATACAGCTAATAGCTTACACACCAATTTTATATAGCAACCACATACCACATGGAGATCAAAGCAATATATATATATATATATATATATATATATATATATATATATATATATATATATATATATATATGCACGTTATACTTCGATTAGGAACAACATCTATTATACCGACAGAGAGAGAGAGATAGATACTTTATTGATCTCGAAGGAAATTTAGCAAACTCACTCACTTATTCACTTATACAGAATGTACACATAGTGGTTAGTATGGTGGTGTAGTGGTCAGTATGGTGGTGTAGTGGTTAGTACGTTGGTGTAGTGGTTAGTATGGTGGTGTAGTGGTTAGTACGGTGGTGTAGTGGTTAGTATGGTGGTGTAATGGTTAGTATGGTGGTGTAGTGGTTAGTATGGTGGTGTAGTGGTTAGTATGGTGGTGTAGTGGTTAGTATGATGGTGTAGTAGTTAGTACGGTGGTGTAGTGGTTAGTATAGTGGTGTAGTGGTTAGTACGGTGGTGTAGTGGTTAGTATGGTGGTGTAGTGGTCAGTATGGTGGTGTAGTGGTTAGTACGGTGGTGTAGTGGTCAGTATGGTGGTGTAGTGGTTAGTAAGGTGGTGTAG
Organism: Megaleporinus macrocephalus; assembly: GCA_021613375.1. Lineage (NCBI taxonomy): Eukaryota > Metazoa > Chordata > Actinopteri > Characiformes > Anostomidae > Megaleporinus > Megaleporinus macrocephalus. The sequence continues at coordinate 43,056,180 of CM038713.1, forward strand.
TGGTTAGTATGGTGGTGTAGTGGTTAGTATGGTGGTATAGTGGTCAGTATGGTGGTGTAGTGGTCAGTATGATGGTGTAGTGGTTAGTATGGTGGTGTAGTGGTTAGTATGGTGGTGTAGTGGTTAGTATGGTGGTGTAGTGGTTAGTATAGTGGTGTAGTGGTTAGTACGGTGGTGTAGTGGTTAGTATGGTGGTGTAGTGGTTAGTACGGTGGTGTAGTGGTTAGTACGGTGGTGTAGTGGTTAGTATGGTGGTGTAGTGGTCAGTATGGTGGTGTAGTGGTCAGTACGGTGGTGTAGTGGTTAGTACGGTGGTGTAGTGGTCAGTATGGTGGTGTAGGGGTTAGTACGGTGGTGTAGTGGTCAGTATGGTGGTGTAGGGGTTAGTACGGTGGTGTAGTGGTCAGTATGGTGGTGTAGTGGTTAGTAAGGTGGTGTAGTGGTTAGTATGGTGGTGTAGTGGTTAGTATGGTGGTGTAGTGGTCAGTATGATGGTGTAGTGGTTAGTACGGTGGTGTAGTGGTTAGTACGGTGGTGTAGTGGTTAGTACAGTGGTGTAGTGGTTAGTACGGTGGTGTAGAGGTTAGTACGGTGGTGTAGTGGTTAGTATGGTGGTGTAGTGGTTAGTACGGTGGTGTAGTGGTTAGTACGGTGGTGTAGTGGTTAGTATGGTGGTGTAGTGGTCAGTATGATGGTGTAGTGGTCAGTATGGTGGTGTAGTGGTTAGTACGGTGGTGTAGTGGTTAGTATGGTGGTGTAGTGGTTAGTACGGTGGTGTAGTGGTTAGTACGGTGGTGTAGTGGTTAGTATGGTGGTGTAGTGGTCAGTATGATGGTGTAGTGGTTAGTATGGTGGTGTAGTGGTCAGTATGATGGTGTAGTGGTTAGTATGGTGGTGTAGTGGTTAGTACAGTGGTGTAGTGGTTAGTACGGTGGTGTAGTGGTTAGTATGGTGGTGTAGTGGTCAGTATGGTGGTGTAGTGGTTAGTATGGTGGTGTAGTGGTTAGTATAGTGGTGTAGTGGTTAGTACGGTGGTGTAGTGGTTAGTATGGTGGTGTAGTGGTCAGTATGGTGGTGTAGTGGTTAGTATGGTGATGTAGTGGTCAGCACTGTCTCCTCACAGTAAGATGATCTGGGTTGGATTCCCGGTCCGGGTGGTTCTGTGTGGAGTGTGTATGGTCTCTCTGTGTTTGAGTGGGTTCCTCCGGTTACTCCGGTTTCCTCCCACAGTCCAAACACATGCATGTTAGGATCCTCACTCTAAACTGCTTGTAGGTGTGAGTGTGTGTGTGAGTTTGTGTTGGCCATGCAATGGACTGGTGATCTGTCCATGGTGTACCTCGTCTTGGCCCGATGACGCTGGGATCGGCTCCAGCCCCCCATGACCCTGACTAGTAGGATTAAGTGGCAGAGAATGGATGGACCTATTCAGTGTACAACACTTTACAAAATAAGTGGTGTATATATAAATCTGAGTAGCCACATTTGGTTAACCCTTGACTGCATTCTGAGCTGTGATTGAGCGATATTGCTTCAAGCCTGACCAATCAGAATATCTGTCTACAGCACAGAGTCTAGAACTTTTGATAACCATCATAAATTAAAACCATTTCTTTTTGTAAAGCTTCGTTTGATTTTCAGCTTCATTTTTATTAATTCTTGTGGTTTATTTACCTGAATTCAGTGGTGTCGCTGGCCGGTCCCCATAAGTACCTCACTGCTTCTCTGTCACATACGGGTCTCTCTGCCCGTGCTGTGCCGATAGCACAATTACCTGAATGAAAAGTGAGATGTTCTCCTTTATGTCCAGAATCATCCAATAGGAGTCTCTTGTTTACGTCCTCTGGGTTATAAATTGGCCCATGTAGTCTACAAGGTCTACGAGGGGCAGTGTGAGGGGTGTCTCTCGTGACAATTACTGGCAGTTAGGTTTGAACTTTCGAACATACTGCTGTTCATTTCCTATGGGGGCCCGAAAATCGTGTTTGAACAAATGCTGTGTGAAAACCGTATGTGCAGCGGGTCCCTGAAGCAAAACCCTACAGAGTTTTGGGACTCTAGCTTGAAAACCGTGACCCGTGAAAAGAGTACAAGAATAATAAAACGAAGGACAGTCAAGCCCATTTACTACGGCTGCAGTTTAAGGGGATGAAGAGCGTTCGTTACAGTCGAGTTAGGGTTCGGCCTACGTGGGGAATTCGTGAAGTTCTTGTCCCTGGAATACGGACGGTCCCTCGTGTTAACGCTGGCGCCGTTGACGACACCTGGACTTCACGGTTTCTGTGCGTCTCTATAAAATGACAAGGCTGAAATTAAAGACAATGTGTAAAACAGGCAGAGGTGTGTTTCAACATGGGACCGAACCGGCAGGGAACGTCCGTGTAATCGGCCAATTCCGCACACCTGTTCTCCGTTCCCTAATCGTCTGCTTAATTCCCTTTCTTCTAGCCTGTATAGGCAGTCGGACACACCGGAGAGAGAGGAAGCTTATGTTCTAATACCCGAGAGTAAAGTTCTGCACTAAGAAGAAAGCTGTGTGTGTTTTTCCATTTAATTAGCTGCGTAATAAATCCTGCAGTCTCTCTCGGCAGATAGAGGAAAAAGAAGCTCTGGTCCGTGTCTACCTCGAGTAGAGACCACTGATCTAGTCAATACACGCTAAAGACAGCAACGTTAAACAACTGTTGAACTGGCCTACGCTTAAACTAACACCTACACCATCCCTCAAAGGTTTGGACACACCTGACCTAATATATATGTGTTATAATTCTAAATACGTTTTGATCTGAATGTCAAGTTTAAATAGTGAAGTTGGTGCCCATATACAAATAAAACATTCATATTTGTACTGTACATGACCTATAACCCTGCTCCTCCCCCCAAACTGATGTTCAAAACAAGATCTCAACAAGATCTTCAGTCATGTTAGAGTTTGTAAACCTGCATCAGAGCAAATGAGCTCATTTCTAAAAGACCCTCTAAACATTCTTCAAACACAACCAGATGTTTAATTCTGCTCCAGGAATCATTCCATACCAACTATTCTATAGTTCTGATCTCTTCACACTTATTCACTAATATTATTACTATTAATATAGTACTAATAAGAACTACCTGGGTAGATGTGCCCAAACTTTTGATCAATAGTATATATTTGAGGTCTGTTATCACATTGAATGGCTTTAACAAAGCAGGGCACAACCTTTATTTATTTATTTATTTATTTATTTATTGATAAATACAATTAAATGCTAAATTAAGCGTAATTGTGCATATATATATATATATATATATATATATATATATATATATATATATATATATACTGGCATTCTGCCCAGTTAGTACTGGGACTGGCTCCAGTCCCTTCTCCACTTTCTGCCAATGACCCAGTGATTAAACAGCTTGGAAGGTGAATGAATGAAAAGTGTGTAATCTAGAATAGCCAGAAACTCTGTCTTATCTTAGCACTAACATACTATTAGAAATGCCATGTGTGTGCTAGCAGATGTTCTCGTCACAGTTGGGCAGTGGTAGAAGAGCTTCCACTGTGAGTTCTTTAGATGCCTCAAACCCCCACATGAAACCCTACTATCCTCCAATATACCCTTCAGTTATCTTAAAATATCCCCCACATCTTCAGACTGGTCTTCAGAGACACCCAGACAGTACATATACACTACCGCTCAAAAGTTTGGGATCACAGTAAAGGTTTCTTGTTTTCAACGGAGTAGCCTTCCTTCTTTAAGTTGTTTCTTTCTGGTCATTGTGAGTCGGTCAGCAAGCCATCAACTGCTGATGCTTCAGATACTAAACTAACCTAGAATGTTGTTCTCCCTTTTATACTCACTTATTAGTAGAATGTTTTTCAGCTGTGATCACAATTGATCAAGAGTGTCCTAACAACCAATTAGTCCAATAACATCCTTAACTTGGATTGGTGGTCGTACCAGGAGATTTAGACAGAGGACTGAGAATTATTGATAATAGAACTATATGCAAAATAAGCCTCTATACAAAAATAAACTTTAATACAAACATTTTTATTCTTTAAACATCATCTGATGCACTTACATTAATTGTGAAATGGACAATATTGTTTGTGAATTGCATGAAAAATTCTTGAAATGAAATTCTAAAGTGATCCTAAACTTTTGAGCGGTAGTTTATGTATTCAATTGGAGCAAACATGCACTGTAAAACAAATTACTGTAAATTAACAGTAAATTACTGGCAGAGGAGATACAGTGCATCTACAGTAATTCACTTTAATGGTATTTTACTGTATATGGCATTACAGTATAATACCTGTGTTTTTGTGGTACCTTTACATTACCTGCCATAATGTTAATGTTATTTTACAGTGCATCTACTGTAATTAATTTTTTTCCTTGGTAGTTTTACAGTACATGGCAGCATGTCACTGTATTTTTTTTACGGTGCATCTACTGTAATTTATATTAATGGTATTTTACTGTATATTGAACTGTAGTATAGGACAGTAGAATAACTACATTTTTATGATAATGGCATCATGTTGTTTTTACTTTACGATGACTCTACCATAATTTAGCATGATGTTAATATCTATTTCATTACAGCATGACAATAAAGTAACTGTTTATTTACAGTAGTGTTACCGTATACACCAGCATGTTACTGTTTTTTCACAAATTACTAGTTAACCGACCACATTGCTGTTAATTTCCATGCAAGGTATGATTATTTAACACTATTTAACAATTATTATACAATACAGCAAGATACTGTTGTATATATATATATATATATATATATATATATATATATATATATATATATATATATATATATATATATATATATATCCTCACTTTGTCCCTGTACTTGTTATCCTCTTTATTTCTTGTGCCTCCATCTGTTATTGACTACCCTTTTATCTAATACCACACATTTGGCGCTCTATATGTCATGACGCTGTGTTATTTATATACTTTGAAATGCCATTTAGCTCCTTCACTGACTTGCATTGCAATCTCATTACCGTCACACTGCCGTTTTCTTGTTTTCCTGCTAAGCTTTGTCACATGGCAGCCTTTGGAAATACATTATGAAGGTCAGAGCAGATATTTTTTTTGATCATATAGCACCATGACGGGAAGATACGCTACAGTGTGCTGGGAAGCATTGCTGGGGAGGTTGAGGGCTCAGTCAGATTTGCAGAGAAGCGTCTGCCCCGGAGGCTGAGTTAGCATCGAGGAGTTTTCAGGTTTTTTTTTTTTTTTAAAGCGCTGATAATGCCATTAATATTTAAAACCAGCCAATTAAGGAGATCTCCAAGCTGTTAGGGTAAACTGCATATTCTCAGTTCCTTTGAGAGAGCGAGAGAGCTTCATCAAGCTTAAAATCATTTAGCAGCCGTCGTACACTAAGCACGGTGCGCAGGCATATGGATCGTCGTGTTAAATTTGAATATCTTTGCTGAGTCGACACGGCTGGGCTTAATTACACGTATCTTCAGTCTCAGGTATGTGATGCGCAGATGAGACAAGACAGGTACACTTTCAGCAGAAGGCCCAAAGTCTGCTGCTCGCTGTGCTGCTGGGTAGAAGACATTGATTTGATACGTACTAATCCTGTAAATAACTACATGCAGGTAGTACTTAGATATATTAGAACTGAATATACAATCACTGAGCACATTATAAGGTACAGAGCATCTAGTGTCATGTATTGTAACAGTATTTTACTGTATACTGCAATTTACAGTAGTTTTACAGTATATGCCAGCATGTTATTGTTATTTTGCGGTTCATGTACTCTAGTTACTTTTAACAGTATTTTACTGTATATTCCATCACAGCATATTACAGTACGATACCTGCATATTTATAGTATATAGCATATATGTAGTATATGACAGCATGTTACTGTTATTTTACAGTGCCTCTACTGTAATTGTATTTTATAGTATACTGTAATAGTATAGAATTTCTGTGTTTTATTATAGACAGGTGCTTCACACATATATACAACCACTGACCACATTATAAGGTACAGAGCATCTAGTGTAATTTATTTTACCAGTATGTTACTGTACACTGCCTTATAGTATACAGAATACCTGCTTTTTACAGTAGTTTTCCTGTGTTTTATTATTGACAAGTAGTTTTATCTATCTATCCATCTATCTATCTATCTATCTATCTATCTATCTATCTATCTATATATATATATATATATATATATATATATATATATATATATATATATATATATATATATATATATATATATATATACACACACAACCACTGACCACATTATGAGGTACAGAGCATCGAAAATTGTTTTAACAGTATTTTACTGTATATTGTATTACAGTATAGAACAGTAGAATACCTGTATATTTATAGTATTTTACAGTATATGCCAGCATGTTACTGTTATTTTACAGTACATCTCCTGTGATTTATTTTAACCATATTTTACTGTATATTGCATTACAGTATATACCTTATATGCCACAGTATATACCATTTTTATGGTAATTTTACAGTATATGCCAGCATATTACTGCATTTTATGATGCCTTTACTATAATTTGTCTTAACAGTATTTACTGTATATTGCATTACAGTATATGACGGTAAAGAGCATTTATACAGGTACAGAGCATCTATTGTCATGTATTGTAACTGTATTTTACTGTATACTGCCTTACAGTTTACAGAATACCAGCACTTTACGGTAGTTTTACAGTACATGCATGTTATTGTTATTTTGCGGTGCATGTACTGTAGTTAATTCTAACAGTATTTTGCTGTATATTCAATTACAGCATATACCAGTACAATACCTGCATACTTATGGTATATAGTATATATACAGTATATGACAGCATGTTACTGTTATTTTACAGTGCCTCTACTGTAATTGTATTTTAATAGTATTTTACTCTATATTGCATTACAGTATGTGACAACAGAATTCCTATGTTTTATTAAAGACAGGTAGCTTCACATATTTATACAACCACTGACCACATTATTTATAGAATATAGTATATAGACAGTATAGGACAGCATGTTACTGTTATTTTAAAGTGCCTCTACTATAATTATATTTTAATAGTATTTTATTCTATATGGCATTACAGTATTTGACAGTATAATTCCTGTGTTTATATATCACAGTATATGCCTTATATAGAGTATACAAAGTTTATGATAAGTTTACAGTATATGCCAGCATATTACTGTATTTTATGATGCCTTTACTATAATTTATCTTAACAGTTATTACTGTATAGTGCATTACAGTATATGATAGTAGAATATCTACATTTTATTATAGACAGGTAGGTTCGCATATATACACAATCACTGACCATTTTAAGAGCATTTAAGAGCATTTACAGAGCATCTGCTGTAATTTATTTTAACAGTATTTTACTGTATATTGCAGCATTATAGTATATGACAGTAGAATACCTGCGTTTTATAGTAATTTTATAGTACATGCAAGCACATTACTGTTATTTTATGGAACCTCTACTGTAATTTAATTTAACTGTATTTTACTGTATATTGTATTTCAGTATATGACAGTACAATATCTGCAGTTTTACAGTAATTTTACAGTAAATTCCAACAAGTTACTCTTTGTACACCTTCAAAATTACTCCAAAGAGTATGGCCGCCACTTCCACCATCTTGTTTCTGCAAGATCTCAAAGCTGAAGCTCCTCCTCTTCCACCCTGATGTCAGTCCTCCTGATTGGTCAGTTCAGTGAAATTGAATCCACCAATGGGAAGGCAGTGGTAGCAAACAGCAGCACAGAGAATCAAAAACAGCACACAGAACACATACCATAGCATGTAACAACTTCTTTTGCACGCTGGCCTTGGTTTCAGGCCAGCGTGCAAAAGAAGGCTGAGGCTGGAGGACGTTTGGCATCTGGGAAAGCTACAAACCTCCACAAGACTGGAACAACGGAGATAAGGTTGGAATTGTGTTGTTTTTCCTTTTAGCTGTGAGACTCTCTCTACCTCTTTTAGCTCTGGCCAACGAGTAACAGCCAGTGGCAGAGTTAGTCTTGCTCGGTCACTCTTTCCCAAGATTTCTTTATCTTCTTCTGTCTTGCCTCAGCCTCTGCCAGGATGTCTATGCTGGGAATACTGAGCTAAGTTCTTCTTCTTATAGCTAGCAGGAGATCTACAGCTGTATGTGACGTGGTGCTGCAAAGTGTTTCATAGTTCTTGCGAGAGGTCTTCTACCCACTCCATCAAACTCACATAGCCCTATAGCAGGCGTTTCAGGCCTAGAGTGGGAATAACAGAGAATCCAGTAACATCAGAATCATTGTTTTGAAATTATTTTAAAGTACGACCCCAATTTCAAAGAAGTTGGTACTCTGTCTAAAATGCCAATAAAACTAAATGTCTTGTAAATCTTCTAGACCCATATTTTATTCATAATAGAACATAGAACACATTTCTGATGTTGAAAGTGAGACGTTTTACTATTTCATGAAAGTTATTAACTCATTTAGAACTTGGTGGCAGCAACACATCCCCAAAATAAAGTTGGGGAAACTGAATGGAAATGAGGGATCTCTGACCTTGCACAGTACACAGTGGCTTATATAGTGTAGTGTGTTACACTGCTGTAGACTAGGGTTTGATTATCGCCCTGGGTAACCACCTTACACTATACCAATAAGAGTCCTTGGGTAAGACTACTAACACTACCTTCACCTACCTGTGTACTGTAGTAAGCTGTAACACTACCTTCACCAACCTGTGTACAGGTAAACTGTAACACTACCTTCACCTACCTGTGTACAGGTAAACTGTAACACTACCTTCACCTACCTGTGTACTGTAGTAAGCTGTAACACTACCTTCACCTACCTGTGTACAGGTAAACTGTAACACTACCTTCACCTACCTGTGTACAGCTAAACTGTAACACTACCTTCACCTACCTGTGTACAGGTAAACTGTAACACTACCTTCACCTACCTGTGTACAGCTAAACTGTAACACTACCTTCACCTACCTGTGTACTGTAGTAAACTGTAACACTACCTTTACCTACCTGTGTACAGGTAAACTGTAACACTACCTTCACCTACTTGTGTACAGCTAAACTGTAACACTACCTTCACCTACCTGTGTACAGGTAAACTGTAACACTGCCTTTACTCTCAATGTATTTGGAATTGGGGTTGTACTGCTTTCCACTGAAACTCAATAGAACTCTATTAGGACTGGGTTCTGCTTAGCTGGACAGTGATGATGTAATTAATTAGACACTAAAGACCAGTCAGTTCCCTCAATTAATAACACTCAGCCAGTTAAGCCATGCCTTATAAAGTCAGTTAATGAAGACAAAAATGTCTCATTGTTATAATGAGGAGGAGGTCATGTGAAGTAAACAAAACCCAGCTGTTTAAAAAAAAACAAACAAAACAAAAACAAACCTGGATTAAAGTTCCGAGCACAAATTCATAAATGCAGGTGAACTAGAAAGCATGTACGGAGCCGGCGGAGCAGAACACGCTTGCTGTCGGCTCGGCGTGAGTTGCCGGTGATAATTACCTGAACTAAGGTCGGCGCGGATGACGCAATCACACAGGTGTAAGTGTTTTGTTTACCAACATGGAAAAGCGGCCCATTAATATTCCAAGACTTGGAAATAAACACCGTCCCCTGTACGTGCGGAACGTACGGCACACTACAGTAGCCGTCCACGCCGGAATATGACTAGTTTTGATTCGGAAGTGGGAGGAAATTGATGGAGAGGCTTGCGAAGCCACTCATAACCAACAAAATATGAAAGCTTTTTTTCTGTTGGTGCTCCTTTTACATCAGGAACAATTTGCTATGCCTAATTACCCCCTCCTGCATGAAGAGGGGGGAATTTGCATAGCTGTCGGGCACCTTCCCATCACAAGGGGGTTTAGCGTAGCTCCTCCAGGCCCCACGCTGCCAAAATCGTTTTGCAGGGCATTGTGAAGGGGTCTCCAGGGCCACGGAACATGACATTCGTTTACCACCTGGATGCAACACGCTCTGTTTCAATTTCGGTTTTGTTACAGTCCATTTCTGACCGGAGGTAACCGAAACCCAGCTCCGGGGGTCCGACATCCTGAGGTTTCATTGTCCATAAACGGCAGAACAAATCCGTCTCTGTCGGCCGTATAAAAAAAGAAAAAGCTTCCTCTTTAAACTGTTTGGTATTGTTTCAAAGGTTGTCATTGTTCTTCGTCGGTCTGTGACCTCCATCTCGATTGCAGGCGTTTTTTTATATATTTATTTTTTTTGATGGCTCAATCTTTCACAATAGAGTCTCGAACAAGTCAATCCGAGCCGGCTTTCGGGCGCGCAGTCTGCCGAGAATTCATGGAACTCGTCCCAGTCAATTGACGAAGATTATATTTGCATTCAAATTATATTCAGATTGAATTATTTAGCATAAAGAGGGAACTGTCGCACTTAATTCTGGGAGGATCTGATTCAGCCTGACCTGGGCTATATTTAACTCCGCGTGCTGCACCAAGATACGACTTTATACAATGTGTTCTTGAAAGCAAAATGTTCCAATTTATTCACTTTGCACAATGAAAGAGCCTCAGTGACACACCATGCTCAGATTCCCAACCACTTGTGCGGGATTGATATCAAAGGAAATTTGCTGACAAAACTGGTACACGGTTTGTTCTGATAATTGAAGGCTGGTTTGATCTTGGAGATCGGCGGAGTCTGGAGTGGAAATGTGAAATACTGGAAAGACAAGTACAGACATGAGAACAGAAATTTACAAGAACGGAACAGAAGATGAGAATAAAGTTGATCAGATCGTGGAAAGTGGTTGGTTAAACTCTTGATAGCAGCGATCATATCAGTAAGGACCACTGAGATATATATATATATATATATATAAATAAATAACATGGTGGAACACATACAGGACGGTAGATGTAGAACATGGTGGACTCATACATGATGGTAGATGTAGATCATGGTGGACTCATACAGGATGGTAGATGTAGAACATGGTGGACTCATACATGATGGTAGATGTAGATCATGGTGGACTCATACAGGATGGTAGATGTAGAAAACGGTGGACTCATACAGGATGGTAGATGTAGATCATGGTGGACTCATACAGGATGGTAGATGTAGATCATGGTGGACTCATACAGGATGGTAGATGTAGATCATGGTGGACTCATACAGGATGGTAGATGTAGATCATGGTGGACTCATACAGGATGGTAGATGTAGATCATGGTGGACCCATACAGGATGGTAGATGTAGATCATGGTGGACTCAGGATGGTAGATGTAGATCATGGCGGACTCATACAGGATGGTAGATGTAGATCATGGTGGATTTTAAGAAGGATTTTAGGTATATATGATGGTGGAACACATAGAGGATTGTGAATATAAACCATGGTGGACTACCCTGAACAAATGTAAATCCATTCGTCATGTCTGTATATACAGTGTAGACTTCTGACCCTGCCACACATTTAAAGAACATTAGAGTTTTACAACTCTTTGTATAAAAACCCAATTAATACCAGAAGGGAAAAAATGTGCCAACCATCCCGACAAGCCCACTTAATTTACAAGCAAATATTTAATTTCTTCTCTGAGCATATCTCACCCTCATTCTCCCCTGAGATATTATTTATAATTAGAAATTGTTGCTTTGAAAATGCCTTGAAACTACCCTCCTTCCAAATTACAACGTGAAGATAATGACACCTTAACCCTTCACGTCTTCCTTAACGGAGATTCATTACAGTATGCAAATGACTGCACGCAGTGAAGACTTCATGCTCCGGATGACTGTGCCTCTGTGAATGGCTTGGTTTCTTCTTCTCATCTTGCCGGCTAATTATGATGAAATGAGTGCCGCTATAATGTCTGGACGGCTCAGGCAGTGGACACTCCGTCCACTCCCACTCTGTCATGTCTTCATTCCACGTCTTCTCTTCACTTTTGCCTGAAACACGATCGTCTTTCAGCACAGATGGCTTTGTTTTGTTGATACAGGCAACAATGTGGTTTTAACTAATGAGAAAGTTTATTAGTTCTAAAACTTTTCTAAAACATTTGGCTTGAAGTGTATCTAACACTTTGACTGGTAGTGTATCTAAAACGGTTGACTGGTAGTGTACTAACACTTTGACTGGTAGTGTTACTAAAACATTTGACTGGTAGTGATCTGAAACGTTTGACTGGTAGTGTATCTAAAACGTTTGACTGGTAGTGTATCTAAAACGTTTGACTGGTAGTGTATCTAAAACGTTTGACTGGTAGTGTATCTAAAACGTTTGGCTGGTAGTGTATCTAAAACATTTGGCTTGAAGTGTATCTAACACTTTGACTGGTAGTGTATCTAAAACGGTTGACTGGTAGTGTATCTAAAACGTTTGACTGGTAGTGTATCTAAAACGTTTGACTGGTAGTTTATCTAAAACGTTTGGCTGGTAGTGTATCTAAAACATTTGACTGGTAGTGTATCTAAAACGTTTGACTGGTAGTGTACTAAAACGTTTGACTGCTAGTGTACTAAAACGTTTGTCTGGTAGTGTATCTAAAACGTTTGGCTGGTAGTGTACTAAAACGCTTGACTGGTAGTGTAACTAAAACGTTTGGCTGGTAGTGTACTAAAGCGTTTGACTGGTAGTGTACTAAACCGTTTGACTGGTAGTGTATCTAAAACGTTTGACTGGTAGTGTATCTAAAACGTTTGTCTGGTAGTGTATCTAAAACGTTTGTCTGGTAGTGTACTAAAACGCTTGACTGGTAGTGTAACTAAAACGTTTGGCTGGTAGTGTACTAAAACGTTTGGCTGGTAGTGTACTAAAACGTTTGACTGGTAGTGATCTAAAACGTTCGACTGGTAGTGTATCTAAAACGTTTGTCTGGTAGTGTATCTAAAACGTTTGGCTGGTAGTGTATCTAAAACGTTTGGCTGGTAGTGTATCTAAAACGTTTGACTGGTAGTGTATCTAAAACATTTGGCTGGTAGTGTATCTAAAACGTTTGGCTGGTAGTGTACTAAAACGTTTGGCTGGTAGTGTATCTAAAACGTTTGACTGGTAGTGTATCTAAAACGTTTGGCTGGTAGTGTACTAAAACATTTGGCTGGTAGTGTATCTAAAACGTTTGACTGGTAGTGTATCTAAAACGTTTGGCTGGTAGTGTATCTAAAACGTTTGGCTGGTAGTGTATCTAAAACGTTTTTACTGGTAGTGTATCTGAAACGTTTGACTGGTAGTGTATCTAAAACGTTTGGCTGGTAGTGTATCTAAAACGTTTGGCAGGTAGTGTATCTGAAACGTTTTTACTGGTAGTGTATCTGAAACGTTTGACTGGTAGTGTATCTAAAACGTTTGGCTGGTAGTGTATCTAAAACGTTAGACTGGTAGTGTATCTGAAACGTTTGTCTGGTAGTGTATCTAAAACTTTTGGCTGGTAGTGTACTAAAACGTTTGGCTGGTAGTGTACTAAAACGTTTGACTGGTAGTGTACTAAAACGTTTGACTGGTAGTGTATCTAAAACGTTTGACTGGTAGTGATCTGAAACGTTTGACTGGTAGTGTATCTAAAACGTTTGACTGGTAGTGTATCTAAAACGTTTGACTGGTAGTGTATCTAAAACGTTTGACTGGTAGTGTACTAAAACGTTTGGCTGGTAGTGTACTAAAACGTTTGGCTGGTAGTGTATCTAAAACGTTTGGCTGGTAGTGTATCTAAAACGTTTGACTGGTAGTGTACTAAAACGTTTGGCTGGTAGTGTATCTAGAACGTTTGGCTGGTAGTGTACTAAAACGTTTGGCTGGTAGTGTATCTAAAATGTTTGACTGGTAGTGATCTGAAACGTTTGACTGGTAGTGTATCTAAAACGTTTGACTGGTAGTGTATCTAAAACGTTTGACTGGTAGTGTTCTAAAACGTTTGACTGGTAGTGTATCTAAAACGTTTGACTGGTAGTGTATCTAAAACGTTTGACTGGTAGTGTATCTAAAACGTTTGGCTGGTAGTGTACTAAAACGTTTGTCTGGTAGTGTATCTAAAACATTTGACTGGTAGTGTACTAAAACGTTCTAAAGGTAGTGTTTGTGTGTGTGTATATATAAATAGAAACATGTATATGTATTGGAGATGTGCACTGTTAGAAGAGGCACTGTGCAGCAAGCACCAATGACCTTCTGCTTGCTGCTGATAGTGGCTCCATTAATATTCTTCTCCTCCTAGACTTCAGTGCAGCATTCAACACAATAAATTACGGCACACTTCTCTCCAGTCACGTCTATATGGCGTCCTAGGAACAGCCCTTAATTGGTTCAAATCTTCATAATTATAAGGACATACCTGTTTATCAGAACAAGATCTCAGCATCTACACTATCTTCTTCAGTCTTGTTAGAGAAGCAGCTCATGTGGCTCCTCATGAAGCTGCTGGTCAGAATGTTCAAAGTATGTAAACCTGCATCAGAGCAAATGAGCTCATTTCTAAAAGACCCTCTAAACATTCTTTAAACACAACCAGATGTTTTATTCTGTTTTATTATTACTTTTCTATAGAAGTACAGTGAAGTAGTAGTAGTAGTAGTAGTAGTAGTAGTAGTAGTAGTAGTAGTAGTATAGTAAACATGCTGAGATCATGTTCTTATATACATACATTTAGAAATATTATTGTACATACACACCAACTTCACTAAAGTCATTGCTTTAAGTGCGGTAGGTGTGAATGTAGTGTACTACATTCTTCCTTTAGTCTTCTGAAAACTCTCCACATTAAAAAACCCTCCCCCTTCTTCTACATGCTGAAAGGTGCCCAAATATTCTAATTTAAATTTTAGTTTTTGTATCTATTTTGTCATGTACTCTTTTTGTGACTCTGTTAACTAACTGTGATGCTCGTGTAGAGTTTACTGTAGGAGATGCACGTATGGAAGAGAACAGCTTCCTCCATCACAGAAAAATGACCTTCACTATTAACACAGCGGCTCTTCCTTTACTAGTACACATCACAAGCTGACGGAGGCCTGTCTGTATGTAAATTCTGATGCAGCGGTTCACGTAGGAGGACAATCAGTAAAGACGAACATCACAAACAGAATTAAATGCATTTCATTCTAAACCTTTACATTCAGTGGACGTTCTTTCCCAGGAATCATCTGTTCAGAGGTTTTCTATGGAATTGAATAGATCCTTCCATGGTCTTCTTCCAGAGAGGAACTATTTTTAAAAACGCTAACTCTGCTCACTGTCCACTCTATTAGACACTCCTACTACTTGCTGGTCCACCTTGTAGATGTAAAGTCAGAGACAGTAGCTCATCTGCTGCTGCACAGTTTGTGTTCCTCTAGTCCTTCATCAGTGGACACAGGACGCCGCCCACAGGACACTGCTGTCTGGATAGTTTTGGTTGGTGGACGATTCTCAGTCCAGCAGTGACACTGAGGTGTTTAGACACTCCAGCAGTAACACTGCTGTGTCTGATCCACTCACACCAACACACCACCACCATGTCAGATACACTGCAGTGCTGAGAATGACCCACCTCCCTAATAATATCTGCTCTGTGGTGGTCCTGTGGGGGTCCTGATCATTAAAGAATAGAGTAATAAAGTATACAGAGAATCAGATGAACTACAGTCTGTAAGTGGAGCTCCTCTATGGTCAGTGGAGATGATACAGTGGACAGCAAAAGTCTGAAACTGATGCACCCTGAACCTGCAGGACAGCTTGAATGTCTTTGGAACTTGTTTGGAGCTGCTCGTCCACTATCTGGACTATCCTACGTTGCAACCTTTCATCAGATTTCTCGTCCGTCTATGTCCAGGGAGATGAGCAATAGCGTCATGAGCTGTAAACTTATGGTCATGTTGCGCACCGTGGACAAAGGAACAGCAAGGTCTCTGGAGATGGACTTGTAACCTTCTCTAGTCCTCAAAGTTCTCTACTTTAATAAATGCATTTTATTAGAAACCTTTACATTCAGTGGAGTTTCCTTCACAGGAATCATCTGTTCAGAGGTTTTCTATGTCACTTGAAGACTACAGCTGTATACGATATATACAGAGGGAGTCAAAAGTCTTAGGACATCCTTTTATTTCAGAAGGGAAAATGACGTATCTGAATACCCCAGCAAGCAACAGGTGAGGGGGCCTATCTTTTAGGCTAACATGGCTGCCATCTTGAAAGCCATCATATTGGGCCAAGGGCAAGTTTTTCAAGGGGAAGGTGGTCGAGTAGCAGATCAAAGAAGACCAGAATTGTCTCCGAACACAAATCTGAAGGTGCAGTTTAGCACCAAGGACAGCACTTCTTGTTCAGTGTGGTTGTGGTTGCAACTTTCTGTGTTGATAACGTTTGAACCACAAGAGGTATTGCAAATCTGATTGCATCAGTCGATTTCTGAGACAATTCTGGTCTTCTCTGATCTACTACACGAGCACCTTCCCATTGGAAAACTTGCCCTTGATCCAATATGGCGGTTTTCAAGATGGCGTTCATGTTAGCCTAAAAGATAGACCCCCTCAGCTGTTACTTGCTGGGGTATTCAGATACATCATTTTCCCTTTTGTTTCTAAAATTAAAAGGTGTCCTTCTTTATAGTTAGTACGTAGTATTTATACTGTATGTCTTAGTAACTTGTAGTCCAGAATGTGGTGAACAGTGTAACAGCTTATTTCTCTGTGCTTATATAAGACAATAATCTCTTCCGGCTCTCAAATCTCTTTTGAGTGAACTTATCTCTCCATGCATTGTTCTAATCATTGTTCTAGCCAACCTGGGTCTTGTTATAAAGAGAGCTGAGGCTGTTCTGAACGTTCTGATATAAAACGTGTGGGTATGGTGTTGCATGCAAGCGCCTTTAAAGCTAAATTCCAGCAAATCAAGAAAATGCACTCAAACGCTGGAGAGTTAGTGTACCAACGTATTCTCACTCAAACTAAGAAAAGCTAGCGTTTCTATACAGATCTACTTGTGCACATGTGTATTTGGTAGACTGGTCATTTCAGGGTGAGTGAAGAACCAGCAAACATATTACAGCCTTATATCTACTCTGGGTTTTCATGGAACAGCACAACAAACACACACACACAAATGCATCTGACCATTTTCGGTCCTTACAAAGGTCAACGAAACGAAGTAATCACCCGTATCATGTTGACCTTTTATTGAACCTTAATGACATCCATTAAGAGAAGAAAACATTTGAAAGGTTACCTGGAAGTAAGGGACGCACTCGAGTGGCACAATGAACTCACAACACCGCAATGATCAAACTACAGATACAGTATACAGCTCTCTCTCTCTCTCTCTCTCTCTCTCTCTCTCTCGCTCTCTCTCTCTCGCTCTCTCTCTCTCTCTTACTTACTCAAGCACCACCTATGACATTTCAGTGATGGTGTGTTATGTTTCAGTGCACACGTCCAATCATTTCATGCGTTGTGTAATGCGTCTTCATACGTTCAGTGTAAAGAGCATCAGTGTTTAACTGGACAACCATGTGTGTATGTGTATGTATGTGTGAGTGTGTGTGTGTATATATATATATATATATATATATATATATATATATATATATATATATATGTGTGTATGTATGTATGTGTCATGGCTGAAAATGTTTCCAGATTATGACTGCAATTACAAGAGTTCTGTTATACACACGTTTATTTCATTGTGTGTGATGGAATAACACAAGAAACAGAGAACAAAAAGCCAAAATTCCATACAAAACTCTCCAAAACCTTTTATTTTTAATTTTAATTTTATATCTATTTTTTCATATAATCTTACTGTGACTAACTGTGTTCACTAACAATGAAGATGCTCGTGTAGAGCTTATTGTAGGAGACGTATGGAAGAGAACAGCTTCCTCCATCACAGCACACCGAAAAATGACCTTCACTATTAACACAGCGGCTCTTCCTTTACTAGTACACATCACAACCTGACGGAGGCCTGTCTGTATGTAAATTCGGATACAGTGGTTCACGTAGGAGGACAATCAGTAAAGACGAATATTACAAACAGAATTAAATGCATTTCATTCTAAACCTTTACATTCAGTGGACGTTCTTTCCCAGGAATCATCTGTTCAGAGGTTTTCTATCTCACTTGAACATGACAACACAAGAAACGGAGAACAAAAACACAAATTCCACACAAAACTCTTCAAACCAAAAATTGTGGGACAGTAACTCAGTTTCAAGCATGTGATGCTGGTTTAAACTATTCCATAGGGGCTATATAAAAATCACACATGAAACCAGATAGGAGGAGAGAAGTCAACTTAGTCTTTGTATTGTGTCTGTGTGTGCCACACTAAGCATGGAGAACAGAAACAGGAGAACTGTCTGAGGGCTTGAGAAGGTCCTTCTCCAGTGATCTTGATGTTCCTTTGTCCACAATGTCCACAACATAATCATGAAGTTTACAATCTATGGCAATGTAGCTCTTCTCCCTGGACGTGGACGGACGAGAAAAACTGAAGAAAGGTTGCAGAGCAGGAGGGTCCGGAGGGTGCGCAAGCAGCCCCAATCAAGACGGGGGTGGGTTTTTTTTAATGTGGAGAGTTTTCAGAGGAGATATAAAGGAGGAAATGAAGAACACTACCAGCCAAAAGTTTGGGCACACCTAACACACCTAACACATTTAAGCATTGACATTGAAGTTGATGTCTGTGCATAATAATATTTCTACGTATTTCTAAATACTATACTATAGTACACTTCTTCAGTAACTGTGAAGAAATCAAAACTAGAGTAAGACGTATAGAATTATTCCTGAAGCAGAATAAAACATCTGGTTGTGTTTGAAGAATGTTTAGAGGGTCTTTTAAAAATGAGCTCATTTGCTCTGATGCAGGTTTACATACTTTGAACATTCTGACCAGCAGCTTCATGAGGAGCCACATGAGCTGCTTCTCTAACAGGACTGAAGAAGATAGTGTAGATGCTGAGATCTTGTTCTGATAAACAGGTTTTGGGGGGCCTTATAAAAAAGATGTTTGTACGTGGGCTCCAACTTCACTTTTTAAACACATCTTTCAATGCGTTAAGATCAAAAGGTCTTGATAATTCTAAACATATATATTTCAGATAGGTGTGCCAAAACTTTTGACTGGCTATATATATATATATATATATATATGGGCCTTTTAGCACTATATACATAGTGCTATAGCAGCACTGCTGGAAACCAGTAAAACCCATTATGTACGCTGACCTCACAGACGTTACTTGGTTACCAGTGTTGAAAATTGTTATGTGTAGATCTGCTTTCCGTCTGACTGGACGCAGGTGGTCCACCATTCTGTTCAGAAACGCTTCCAGTTAGCCAGACATCACTACCACCACTGGAGACAGACGGACGTCTTACCATGAACCAGCCCTGATTACAGTAAACCACAGATGAGCTTTCAAACAGCACTGCTCGTGTGGAACGTGAAGGTTTTATTACTGTTCATGCCGGAAACACGTCAGCGTGTGCCGTTACGGCGCGTGTCGCGCGTCCGCTGCACCGGTTTGGAAAATAAACCTTGGAAGCACCCTGTTATCATCACTAGAAAATTGTTTGTCCATTTCTTTTTCCGAGAGTGAGACAGAGAGTGAGACAGGGAGCCAGAGAGAGAGACAGAAACGGAAAGAGAGACCGAGAGACGGAAAGAGAAACTGAGAGAGAGAGATTGGGAGAGAAATTGAGATAGAGACTGAAACAGAGACAGAGAGAGAGAGAGACAGAGAGAGAGAGACCGAGAGAGAGAGAGACAGAGAGAGACCAAGACTGAGAGAGAGACTGACTGAGAGAGAGAGAGAGAGAGAGAGAGAGAGAGAGAGAGAGACCAAAAGAGAAACAGAGAGAGAGACTGAGAGAGAGAGACTGAGAGAGAGAGATTGGGAGAGAAATTGAGATAGAGACTGAAAGAGAGAGAGACAGAGAGAGAGAGAGACCGAGAGAGAGAGACAGAGAGAGAGAGAGAGAGAGAGACAGAGAGAGACCAAGACTGAGAGAGAGACTGAGAGAGAGTGACAGAGAGAGAGAGAGAGAGAGAGAGAGAGAGAGAGAGAGACCAAAAGAGAAACAGAGAGAGAGACTGAGAGAGAGACAGAGAGAGTGACTGAGAGAGAGAGATTGGGAGAGAAATTGAGATAGAGACTGAAAGAGAGAGAGACAGAGAGAGAGAGAGAGAGAGAGAGACCGAAAGAGAGAGACAGAGAGAGAGAGAGAGAGAGACCAAAAGAGAAACAGAGAGAGAGACTGAGAGAGAGAGAGAGAGAGAGAGAGAGACAGAGAGAGAGAGAGAGAGAGAGAGACAGAGAGTGACCAAGACTGAGACAGATACTGAGAGAGAGTGACTGGGAGAGAAACTGAGAGAGAGAGAGAGAGAGAGACCAAAAGAGAAACAGAGAGAGAGAGAGACTGAGAGACTGAGAGAGAGAGAGACAGAGAGAGAGAGAGAGAGAGAGAGAGAGAGAGACCAAAAGAGAAACAGAGAGAGAGACTGAGAGATAGACTGAGAGAGAGAGAGAGAGAGAGAGAGAGAGAGAGACCAAAAGAGAAACAGAGAGAGAGAGAGACTGAGAGAAACCAAGACTGAGAGAGATACTGAGAGAGAGTGACAGAGAGAGAGAGAGAGACCAAAAGAGAAACAGAGAGAGAGAGACTGAGAGAGAGACTGAGAGAGAGAGAGACAGAGAGAAACCAAGACTGAGAGAGATACTGAGAGAGAGTGACAGAGAGAGAGAGAGAGAGAGAGACCAAAAGAGAAACAGAGAGAGAGAGACTGAGAGAGAGACTGAGAGAGAGAGAGACTGAGCGAGAGACCGAGACTGAGAGAGAGAGAGACAGAGAGAGAGAGAAATAGACACAGAGATACATAGAGAGAGAGAGGGGGGAGAGACTGAGAGAGAAAGAGAGAGCGAGCGAGCGAGAGAGAGAGAGAGAGAGAGGCACTGACCACTGTCAGATGTGAAATGTACTTCTGACACCTCAAGGGAAGCAGAAGCTCCTCCACACACTGTGATCAAGTTGTCTGACATTTTGGCTGCATAAATTGCCTCCCTCCTCTGCACTCTGCTGTCACACATGCTCCTGTATTAGGCCTCCTGTTTCAGGCTGACCTTTTGTTTCCTGAGAGCGGGAACGCAAGTCAAGGCAGAGGAGCGGGGGCTTCGTCAGCGTGTGAGTAATGAACGTCTGCGCTGAGTTTCTCTTCGCCTGCACGGTGGTCTTATTACGGCAGGCACGCGTACAGAAGATAACAGTTCACACCACTCGGAAAACTGACTGTACACACTAAACACAGCACCAGATCTGCTAAAGCCCTGTGCAGCAGATTTCAGTCTCGAAGACTGACCACAATTAAGACCACCAAAGTTTCATCAGCTCCACTGACCAAGCAGGAGCTACACTTACAGACTGGTCAGGACCCCCAAAGAACCACCACAGAGCAGATACTATTAGGAAGGTGGGTCATTCTCAGCACTGCAGTGACACTAATTTGGTAGGGGTGTGTTAGTGCGTTTGTTGTGCTGGTGTGAGTGGATCAGACACAGCAGTGCTGCTGGACTGAGAATCGTCCACCAACCAAAACTATCCAGGCAGCAGTGTCCTGTGGGCGGCGTCCTGTGTCCACTGATGAAGGACTAGAGGAACACAAACTGTGCAGCAGCAGATGAGCTACTGTCTCTGACTTTACATCTACAAGGTGGACCAGCAAGTAGTAGGAGTGTCTAATAGAGTGGACAGTGAGTGGACATAGTGTTTAAACACTCCAGCAGCAGCACTGCTGTGTCTGATCCACTCACACCAGCACAACACACACTAACACAATGATGAGAATGGTCCCCCAACCAAATAGTATCTGCTCTGTGGTGGTCCTGTGGGGGTCCTGATCATTAAAGAACAGAGTAATAAAGTATACAGAGAATCAGATGAACTACAGTCTGTAAATGGAGCTCCTGTATGGTCAGTGGAGCTGATACAGTGGACTACAGATGTTGATACTGATAGCGGTGTGTGTGTGTATAAATATATATATATATATATATATATATATATATATATATATATATATATATATATATATATATATATATATATATATATATATATATATGACAATGTATGTGGCAACTTGATCAATTTGATTTGTTTTGTTTTGTTTGTGTCCCTATTCAGAACCAAGACTCCAAAAGCCAGTTTAGTAATATTAATAATAATTAAAATAAAAGATTTTCATACGGATGGCATCTTAAATGAATGCACTTTAAAGCTCAACAGTAATAAAAGAAATTGTGAGTATTAATTTAGTCATATGAAGCAGCGACACCGATCAAATTAGAAAGATAAACACCATAAGAGACATAGAGTTTTAATTAAATGCCAAATGAAAGAGATATTTATTTTCTAATGTTTCTTCAAAGTGAGCTCTTAGCTTGAGCGGAGCTCCACCGTGTAGAAGCGGAATAAAAGAAAGTGTGTATTTCTCAGAAGGTGCTTGCCGAAGGTCAGTATCTGCAGATTTAGGGGCGTTTCCACACTGGGGACTTTTTCAGAGTCCATTTGCTCCGCGAGTTTGGTACATTTGGTCGAGTGCAAAAGTGTTTTCAATCCCAGGAACGGTCCAGAGAAGCGACCTCTGGTCCTCCTGAAAACGGTGGTCTGGGGTTCACTTCGAGCTAACTCTAGTGTGGTGCACTGCATGTGTGGAAGCTAGGAAGTATATATTAGTGGAGAACCGTCATGGCCCTCTACGCCCTCTCAGAGGGCCTAAAATATTCATAACACACACACACACACACACACACACACACACACACACAAAATATATATATATATATATATATATATATATATATATATATATATATATATATGTGTGTGTATATATATATATATATATATATATATGTGACACATATATATGTGTATATATGTATATATATATGACTGTGCCCACCGTTTTGCCAACCTGCACTCAGAAAAGTGGCATATGGAGTTGGGCAGTTGATTCACGGTTTGGGCCATGATTGGTCTAAATTAGCCCAGGATTGGCCCAGACTCGGGCCAAGTGGGAAAACAGCCTATGATTACATATTGGAACAGACATTATGTGTAGACTGGTGTATTAGCTGTATTTAGAGTGTGGCTAGTAGCAGAACTAAAATCTATTCTAAATCTATTGTAAACTATCCAGGCAGTAGGTTCTACACTGGGGTGATACGAGCCCTCAAAGCAACTGTTTTGTTGTTGGTGGGATCCGAATGAGATGCAGAGGATGGATCATCTGCTCCAGTGAGAAGAACATTACAAGTCATAAATAGCTACTTCAGTGACTGTGTTATCATGCATTAAAACAGCTCAAAATCTAAGATCAGGCTCAGGTTTCCATGCTATTTTCCATGACAACACTGGGGCGGCCATCTTTGTTTACTTTGTGTTAGAACTTCTGGTGCGACCAGGGATACATTGACACTAATTACAAGCAAAATGACAACAAACATATAAAATGACTAGCATAACATGTTCAGTTAGAGGGAGTCAGTAATTGGAAGACTTGGCTTGAACAACAGAGTTACGAACACAGCACATAAAGATCAGAGTGTTGGGGGGCCACCTTCCAAAGAAGACCACCTGCGTCTATGACTGAAACTCTAAATTTAAAACATCCACCCAAACCTCCGTATGTCTGCTCTTACCATTCTGTGGAGGAGAACCAGCACCAGAGCTTCCTTATCCAGAGAAATGTCTCAGTTATGAAGCTCAGAGGAAGCAGACGTGTCGGGTGCTGGTGAGTCTATCAGTTCAGTAACTGTTCTCTGATCAGTGTCCACCGCGCTAGGCTATCTGGACTGTAACTAACACCCACGCAGAGTGGCTCGGGCAGCTGGCTGGACTTGGGTTTAACCGGCTTTCAGAAATATAAACTCAGCGTCTGTGTGTAGGAGAACACGCCCACCTTCCCACTGTGCAGGTACTGATACGCTTCAGTACTTTTATAGTTTTTCATTACTGAACCGTCTACACCTTCCGAGAGTACAGAGTACTCTCTCCACTAACCTCTGTAACAGCAGTAACACTACACACACACAGCCGACTCTACACTAACCTCTGTAGCAGTAACACTACACACACACAGCCGAATCTACACTAACCTCTGTAGCAGTAACACTACACACACACAGCCGACTCTACACTAACCTCTGTAGCAGCAACACTACACACACACACAGCCGACTCTACACTAACCTCTGTAGCTGCAGTAACACTACACACACACAGCCGACTCTACACTAACCTCTGTAGCAGTAACACTACACACACACAGCCGACTCTACACTAACCTCTGTAGCTGCAGTAACACTACACACACACAGCCGACTCTACACTAACCTCTGTAGTGGGAGTAACACTACACACACACAGCCGACTCTACACTAACCTCTGTAGTGGGAGTAACACTACACACACACAGCCGACTCTACACTAACCTCTGTAGTGGGAGTATCTCTGGCTTGAGTCAGACTTCTTCTGTTTCTCAACTAATATTTATCTGTTTAAACTCTAACTGCTCGCCTACTGACTCCAGTGATTTAGCATTTCATTGTTTCCCCGTTTCTCTTCATTAAGTGTGGAATTACGACCCTGTAGAGCGATTGGGCAACAAAGAGCTATTTATTAACAGATCAAACATCTCTTTGCCTGCGAATTAGCATTCCCTTATTTTCGTCTCCAGCTTGCTGGTGGCTCCGTTATTTCACCACGGCTTTTCACCGCTGCACCTCACAAGCAGAACAATTAGCAGACCCTCCTATCACAGTTTGTGTGATTAGTTACAGCCTTGATGAACTGAATAGTAATTGCAGATGCGCTGCGAGTGCACGTTGCAGCAACAAGTCATATTTTATACCACATCTTCTCACATCCCTACGTGTGGCGCGTTCATGCTCGACAACACAAGGCCTTACTTCACTGTAACCCACTGGAGAGGAGCTTCATTAGAACAAATCTAATGAAAATGATTAGAATAGAAGGATCTGTTTGAGATCTAATACTATATTAATACTGTGCAAAGGTTTTAATCCTTGAAGGACATTTATACATTTCAAAGCTTTATTATTTAAATATTAAACAGTATTAATACAGTAAGTAGTGCTTTTACATACGTCAGTGTGTTTATTTAACCCTTTCCAAGCTTCTCCTAAACAACCCAGTATTATTATCAGTTCTCATCTAATACCTGCTTTGACTGCTCAGTACTTCATTAAGATAAATCAAGATTTGCTGCTGAAGGAACTGAACACATTCATACAATGTCTGGGGCGTCCAGGAGAAATCTGGAACCTAACTTTGTTCTTCAAACTGGAGCTCAAGATCTGATCTACTTCTCTCACAATAACATATTCATGTTACTTTGTATTGTATGTATGATTATTTACATCTGTTCTAATCAGATCTGCTGATCTTACTGGTGATTTGAGCTGTTCCATTGGAGTTTTTTACACTGATGCTCTCTGATACTTTCATGAAAGCCATAGTAAGGAATGTTAATCCAATGCACATCTCCTCCTTCTTTAGTGGATGGTACAGGACATGGGGAGGAGAAAGTGTTTCATGTCAAGAAGAAGAGATGGTTGAGAAACAGCCAAATAGGAAAAGATCTGAAGAACAATGATTTAAGTGGTTCATAGACCAGGCATAAGTGAAGAGCCATGTTAATATCACATCAATGATGGCACTTCAAAGGTGGAGAGACCTGTTGATAAGCCTGATGTTGACTTTAGATCTTAAATAATGCAGCACATGAACAATATTGCCGTGTATGAACTTGAGTGGCATCCCATTCTTGATCCATAGGACCGGAGTCACTAATAGGTGGACCGAGCCAAACCGATAAACTACTGAGAATGATTTAATTCCGACTGTGTTTATTTTAAGCGGTGGAGCTTTTTCTTCTTTACGGTATACGGGCTTTACAGTGCAGTAACTCAAAGACCAATCACCTGTTCTGTAAGATCACCAAAGGTTCTCCTCAGCCAATCAGAATACTGGAGAATACCGCTCTGTACAACCAACATGTTAATCTGTGAAGCTGAGTTAACAAGAAGACACACGTTTTATTAACTTTCTCTATAAATAAACACTTTAAGATGATCTTTTTTCAAAAGCATTGTTTTTTTAATGTAGCTCTTGTTTCAGTTCAGCATTTAAACAGTAAATATACTGAAATATACTGAATGGTATGTGTGGTGTGTTGGTGTTTCAGTAGCTGATGGTATAAGATGCTGATACTAGGCTACTTCAGTAAACAGGATACACCACTGAATCAGAACACACGTTAGAGATGATGACGGTTCGGACCTTGTCCTGAGGAGATCTCCTCTAACTGGACCTTACTGAACTAATTAAACACCCCTGCCATAGGGTTTAATATGAAGTCCCTTTGCAGCTATACCAGCTTCAGCTCTTCTGGGAAGTCTCTCCACACGGTTTAGGAGAGTGTTTATGGGAATGTTTGACCGTCATTCTTCCAGAAGAACATTGGTGAGGTCAGATACTGATGTTGGACGAGAAGGTCTGACTCACAGTCTCCGCTCTAATTAATCCCAAAGGTGTTCTACCAGGTTGAGGTCAGGACTCTGTACAGGCCAGTCAAGTTCTTCCACACCAAACTCGCTCCTCCATGTCTTTATGGAGCTGCTTTGTGCACTGGTGGGCAGTCATGTTGGAACAGGTAGGTGCTGTCCCAAGCTGTCCAAAATTTCTTGGTGTTACTGGAACTAAGGGTCTGAGCCCAGTTCCTGAAAAACAACCCCACACCATAATGCCCCCTCCACCAAACTTTACACTCGGCTCAATGCAGTCAGATCAGTACTGTTCTTCTGGCAACCGCCAAACCCAGACTCATCCATTGGATTGCCAGAGGGTGAAGCGTGGTTGCTCACTCTAGAGAACATGTCTCCACTGCTGTAGAGTCCAGTGGCGGAGTGCTTTACACCACTGCATCCGACACTATCATTCTACAGATTTGCTAACTGTGCATGTAGCACACTCTTTTAGAACCTTGAGTTCTATATAGAACCATTTCATGCTGTATGACTTATATGTATGTCAGAAAGGGCAGTTCTTCAGATTGATGGAGAAAGTAATGTATATGTGTCTGTCTAGCACCAAAATGGGTTCTTTAATTGTGCCAAGCTTGACATTGTAACCATTTTTGCTGCTATATGGAACAAAAACATCATATTTAGGTTCTCCATCAATCTGAAGAACCAATTTATCATGCACAAAGCCATTTAGGCATGACCTTTTTCTGTATAGAACCAACCTCTGTATCACAGCACTCTTGAAGAACCCTCATTTTTAAGAGTGTACCTTCATATTCATAACGTTGGGCAAACACAAATAGCCCCCGGCAGTGCTGATCCGTTCCGAAGCGGTCCTGAAAAATCCAATCTGAGGGTGTGTGGGGGCTGGAAGCTGCCCAGGATCTGCTCAGATGTCCTTCAAAGCAGATGCTTTGAACTCCGAACACGATGGCGTAATGATACCTGCAGAGAGTGCAACTACCTGCAGCAAGCCTGCAGCCTGGCCAAAGTCATACGGTTTACTTGGGATAAAGAGAAGACCTGGCACGGAACTCTGTAATCGTAGAAGAACATCACTGGCTCCTGAAGAAAACTCAGCCTGCACCTTTAAACGTGAGGATTCCTGAAGGGTTCTTGGCTTGGGATAGCCTGGGTCTTGGAAGCCAACCTTTAATTTGTTTTGTAGAACCTTTTTAAAGGTTCCCAACATTAGCAAGCCTCATTTACATGCCGTTCCTTGAAGGAGTCTTTGGGGTACCAGCACTAGATCTTCTCTGGCATCGCTCCAGAGGACACTGTTGGCACCTTTATTTTGAAGAGAGTGTCTTTATTTGAGAAGCTTGCTCCTTTTTTCGAATATCCCAGAAGAATTCCACATGGAGTAGTGAGCGCAGCACAGTTATGCACCTGTCACGCCTCTGATACATCCGATTTCCCTTTGAGGGCCTCAGTAGGACTTTATTTTTTATAGCTCTCTCTCTCTTCTTTACTCTGCTTCGTGATGTCTTTTTTAAAAAAATAACATATATATATGCCAGCCAGCCTAAAGTTTGGGTTCAATTGTCTTATCATTAATTACTGTAATTTTATTCAGGAATTAATTTTACAGACTGAATGAACAGACTGAGCTAAAAACCCTAGAAGGCATTTGAAGATGCTGCTCTGGATATTCTGGAGTTCTTTATTACAGTGTTTGTACATCTTGTTTGTGCTTTCTTATTCATTCATAGTGGTTTTATTGCAACATCCTGCAAACATACAGTACTGTGTAAATGCCAATAGCTTGGAAAAAATTCCGGTTCATTGATTTACTTTAAAAGTAAAGGTTTTGTTATATATGTGTGTGTATATATATATATATATATATATATATATATATATATATATATATATATATATATATATATATATATATATATATATATATACATACACACACAATGAACAAATAATGTGCCAGCCTTACAGGAGAAAATCAATGAACCAGAATTTTTCCAAGACTAATTTGGAGCTTTTCTATTGGTCGACTCACCCTGATATTTTCACACCATGCAAACTGTCAACATTGCTCAAACAATGTCGAAAAATAAAAATTTACAACAAATTGAGATGCGTGTTTTCTCTTGGACAGCAAATATGTTTAGTTTCTTGATATTTTCCATTATTAGATTCTCCCCTTTGTACCTAGTTTCTGGTTCAAATGTCATCTCTTTTGAACTTTTTAGCTTGTTATGGTTTAGATTTTTCTCTTCCTGTTGGCTGTAGTTACTCAGGTGTTTGTACTATGGGTATCTGCTATGTTTGGTTATAGTAGCTGTTGAATTTGTACTCTGGGTATCTGCTATGTTTGGTTATAGTAGCTGTTGTATTTGTACTCTGGGTATCTGCTATTTTTGATTATAGTAGCTGTTGTATTTGTACTCTGGGTATCTGCTATTTTTGGTTATAGTAACTGTTGTATTTGTACTCTGGGTATCTGCTATGTTTGGTTATAGTAGCTGTTGTATTTGTACTCTGGGTATCGGCTATTTTTGATTATAGTAGCTGTTGTATTTGTACTCTGGGTATCTGCTATGTTTGGTTATAGTAACTGTTGTATTTGTACTCTGGGTATCTGCTATGTTTGGTTATAGTAGCTGTTGTATTTGTACTCTGGGTATTGGCTATGTTTGGTTATAGTAGCTGTTGTATTTGTACTCTGGGTATCTGCTATGTTTGGTTATAGTAGCTGTTGTATTTGTACTCTGGGTATTGGCTATGTTTGGTTATAGTAACTCTCGTATTTGTACTCTGGGTATTGGCTATGTTTGGTTATAGTAGCTGTTGTATTTGTACTCTGGGTATCTGCTATGTTTGGTTATAGTAGCTGTTGTATTTGTACTCTGGGTATTGGCTATGTTTGGTTATAGTAGCTGTTGTATTTGTACTCTGGGTATTGGCTATGTTTGGTTATAGTAGCTGTTGTATTTGTACTCTGGGTATCTGCTATGTTTGGTTATAGTAACTCTCGTATTTGTACTCTGGGTATTGGCTATGTTTGGTTATAGTAACTGTTGTATTTGTACTCTGGGTATCTGCTATTTTTGATTATAGTAGCTGTTGTATTTGTACTCTGGGTATCTGCTATTTTTGATTATAGTAGCTGTTGTATTTGTACTCTGGGTATTGGCTATGTTTGGTTATAGTAACTCTTGTATTTGTACTCTGGGTATTGGCTATGTTTGGTCATAGTAACTCTCATATTTGTACTCTGGGTATCGGCTATGTTTGGTTATAGTAACTGTTGTATTTGTACTCTGGGTATCGGCTATGTTTGGTTATAGTAACTCTTGTATTTGTACTCTGGGTATCGGCTATGTTTGGTCATAGTAGCTGTTGTATTTGTACTCTGGGTATCTGCTATTTTTGATTATAGTAGCTGTTGTATTTGTACTCTGGGTATTGGCTATGTTTGGTTATAGTAGCTGTTGTATTTGTACTCTGGGTATTGGCTATGTTTGGTTATAGTAGCTGTTGTATTTGTACTCTGGGTATTGGCTATGTTTGGTTATAGTAGCTGTTGTATTTGTACTCTGGGTATTGGCTATGTTTGGTTATAGTATCTGTTGTATTTGTACTCTGGGTATTGGCTATGTTTGGTTATAGTAGCTGTTGTATTTGTACTCTGGGTATCGGCTATGTTTGGTTATAGTAACTCTTGTATTTGTACTCTGGGTATCGGCTATGTTTGGTTATAGTAGCTGTTGTATTTGTACTCTGGGTATCGGCTATGTTTGGTTATAGTAACTCTTGTATTTGTACTCTGGGTATTGGCTATGTTTGGTTATAGTAACTCTCATATTTGTACTCTGGGTATCGGCTATGTTTGGTTATAGTAGCTGTTGTATTTGTACTCTGGGTATTGGCTATGTTTGGTTTTAGTATCTGTTGTATTTGTACTCAGGGTATTGGCTATGTTTGGTTATAGTAGCTGTTGTATTTGTACTCTGGGTTTTGGCTATGTTTGGTTATAGAAGCTGTTGTATTTGTACTCTGGGTATCTGCTATGTTTGGTTATAGAAGCTGTTGTATTTGTACTCTGGGTATCGGCTATGTTTGGTTATAGTAGCTGTTGTATTTGTACTCTGGGTATCGGCTATGTTTGGTTATAGTAGCTGTTGTATTTGTACTCTGGGTATCTGCTATGTTTGATCATAGTAGCTGTTGTATTTGTACTCTGGGTATCTGCTATTTTTGATTATAGTAGCTGTTGTATTTGTACTCTGGGTATTGGCTATGTTTGGTTATAGTAGCTGTTGTATTTGTACTCTGGGTATTGGCTATGTTTGGTTATAGTAGCTGTTGTATTTGTACTCTGGGTATCTGCTATGTTTGGTTATAGTAGCTGTTGTATTTGTACTCTGGGTATCTGCTATGTTTGATCATAGTAGCTGTTGTATTTGTACTCTGGGTATCTGCTATTTTTGATTATAGTAGCTGTTGTATTTGTACTCTGGGTATTGGCTATGTTTGGTTATAGTAGCTGTTGTATTTGTACTCTGGGTATTGGCTATGTTTGGTTATAGTAGCTGTTGTATTTGTACTCTGGGTATCTGCTATGTTTGGTTATAGTAGCTGTTGTATTTGTACTCTGGGTATCTGCTATGTTTGATCATAGTAGCTGTTGTATTTGTACTCTGGGTATCTGCTATTTTTGATTATAGTAGCTGTTGTATTTGTACTCTGGGTATTGGCTATGTTTGGTTATAGTAGCTGTTGTATTTGTACTCTGGGTATTGGCTATGTTTGGTTATAGTAGCTGTTGTATTTGTACTCTGGGTATTGGCTATGTTTGGTTATAGTAGCTGTTGTATTTGTACTCTGGGTATTGGCTATGTTTGGTTATAGTAACTCTTGTATTTGTACTCTGGGTATTGGCTATGTTTGGTCATAGTAACTCTCATATTTGTACTCTGGGTATCGGCTATGTTTGGTTATAGTAACTGTTGTATTTGTACTCTGGGTATCGGCTATGTTTGGTTATAGTAACTCTTGTATTTGTACTCTGGGTATCGGCTATGTTTGGTTATAGTAGCTGTTGTATTTGTACTCTGGGTATCTGCTATTTTTGATTATAGTAGCTGTTGTATTTGTACTCTGGGTATTGGCTATGTTTGGTTATAGTAGCTGTTGTATTTGTACTCTGGGTATTGGCTATGTTTGGTTATAGTAGCTGTTGTATTTGTACTATGGGTATTGGCTATGTTTGGTTATAGTAGCTGTTGTATTTGTACTCTGGGTATTGGCTATGTTTGGTTATAGTATCTGTTGTATTTGTACTCTGGGTATTGGCTATGTTTGGTTATAGTAGCTGTTGTATTTGTACTCTGGGTATCGGCTATGTTTGGTTATAGTAACTCTTGTATTTGTACTCTGGGTATTGGCTATGTTTGGTTATAGTAACTCTCATATTTGTACTCTGGGTATCGGCTATGTTTGGTTATAGTAACTCTTGTATTTGTACTCTGGGTATTGGCTATGTTTGGTTATAGTAACTCTTGTATTTGTACTCTGGGTATCGGCTATGTTTGGTTATAGTAGCTGTTGTATTTGTACTCTGGGTATTGGCTATGTTTGGTTTTAGTATCTGTTGTATTTGTACTCTGGGTATTGGCTATGTTTGGTTATAGTAGCTGTTGTATTTGTACTCTGGGTTTTGGCTATGTTTGGTTATAGAAGCTGTTGTATTTGTACTCTGGGTATCTGCTATGTTTGGTTATAGAAGCTGTTGTATTTGTACTCTGGGTATCGGCTATGTTTGGTTATAGTAGCTGTTGTATTTGTACTCTGGGTATCGGCTATGTTTGGTTATAGTAGCTGTTGTATTTGTACTCTGGGTATCTGCTATGTTTGATCATAGTAGCTGTTGTATTTGTACTCTGGGTATCTGCTATTTTTGATTATAGTAGCTGTTGTATTTGTACTCTGGGTATTGGCTATGTTTGGTTATAGTAGCTGTTGTATTTGTACTCTGGGTATTGGCTATGTTTGGTTATAGTAGCTGTTGTATTTGTACTCTGGGTATCTGCTATGTTTGGTTATAGTAGCTGTTGTATTTGTACTCTGGGTATCTGCTATGTTTGATCATAGTAGCTGTTGTATTTGTACTCTGGGTATCTGCTATTTTTGATTATAGTAGCTGTTGTATTTGTACTCTGGGTATTGGCTATGTTTGGTTATAGTAGCTGTTGTATTTGTACTCTGGGTATTGGCTATGTTTGGTTATAGTAGCTGTTGTATTTGTACTCTGGGTATCTGCTATGTTTGGTTATAGTAGCTGTTGTATTTGTACTCTGGGTATCTGCTATGTTTGATCATAGTAGCTGTTGTATTTGTACTCTGGGTATCTGCTATTTTTGATTATAGTAGCTGTTGTATTTGTACTCTGGGTATTGGCTATGTTTGGTTATAGTAGCTGTTGTATTTGTACTCTGGGTATTGGCTATGTTTGGTTATAGTAGCTGTTGTATTTGTACTCTGGGTATTGGCTATGTTTGGTTATAGTAGCTGTTGTATTTGTACTCTGGGTATTGGCTATGTTTGGTTATAGTATCTGTTGTATTTGTACTCTGGGTAATGGCTATGTTTGGTTATAGTAGCTGTTGTATTTGTACTCTGGGTTTTGGCTATGTTTGGTTATAGAAGCTGTTGTATTTGTACTCTGGGTATCGGCTATGTTTGGTTATAGTAGCTGTTGTATTTGTACTCTGGGTATCGGCTATGTTTGGTTATAGTAGCTGTTGTATTTGTACTCTGGGTATCTGCTATGTTTGGTTATAGTAGCTGTTGTATTTGTACTCTGGGTATCTGCTATGTTTGGTTATAGTAGCTGTTGTATTTGTACTCTGGGTATCTGCTATGTCTGGTTATAGTAACTCTCATATTTGTACTCTGGGTATCTGCTATGTTTGGTTATAGTAACTCTCGTATTTGTACTCTGGGTATCTGCTATGTTTGGTTATAGTAGCTGTTGTATTTGTACTCTGGGTATCTGCTATGTTTGGTTATAGTAGCTGTTGTATTTGTACTCTGGGTATTGGCTATGTTTGGTCATAGTAACTCTTGTATTTGTACTCTGGGTATCGACTATGTTTGGTCATAGTAACTCTTGTATTTGTACTCTGGGTATCTGCTATGTCTGGTTATAGTAACTCTCGTATTTGTACTCTGGGTATCTGCTATGTTTGGTTATAGTAGCTGTTGTATTTGTACTCTGGGTATTGGCTATGTTTGGTCATAGTAACTCTTGTATTTGTACTCTGGGTATTGGCTATGTTTGGTCATAGTAACTCTCGTATTTGTACTCTGGGTATCTGCTATGTTTGGTTATAGTAGCTGTTGTATTTGTACTCTGGGTATCTGCTATGTTTGGTTATAGTAGCTGTTGTATTTGTACTCTGGGTATCTGCTATGTTTGGTTATAGTAGCTGTTGTATTTGTACTCTGGGTATTGGCTATGTTTGGTCATAGTAACTCTCGTATTTGTACTCTGGGTATCTGCTATGTTTGGTTATAGTAGCTGTTGTATTTGTACTCTGGGTATCTGCTATGTTTGGTTATAGTAGCTGTTGTATTTGTACTCTGGGTATCTGCTATGTTTGGTTATAGTAGCTGTTGTATTTGTACTCTGGGTATTGGCTATGTTTGGTCATTGTAACTCTTGTATTTGTACTCTGGGTATCTGCTATGTCTGGTTATAGTAACTCTCGTATTTGTACTCTGGGTATCTGCTGTCTTAATGTAAGTTATTAAACCCTCTTCATAATGAACCATAAAACTGTTTTTCCAGTCTAAATACAAATGCAGCTACACTCATGTTATTAAGTGTGTAATTACATGAGAGAGAATATACTAATGCAATTACATGAGGCCAACGAGAACAAGAGACAAAAAATGTACTGCTACTGTAGTGGCTACATCAGTAGTAGTTGCATCGTTGTTGCATGTGGGGTTTAAATATAATTAACTAGTTATTATAGACACTGAATATAAAGTGGGACCAATAGAATTTGGTAAAGTGGTTGATTTAGTATCTAAGTGAGTAACTACTTTGAGGGCTGAGGACTGAAATGTTTAAACACCATTTTTCCTTCAATAACTGAAATCCCTGGTGTTTTGTGTTTACTTGGATTGTAATATTTAAATTAGTTTGATGATCTGAAACATTTAAATGTGACAATTATGCAAAACCAGAAAATATAAAGGAGGGCACATACTTTTCACAACACTTGACACAACGCTGTTTTCAAATGATGTAAAACTATAAACAAATAATGAAGATACATGTATTTTATTGTCCTGAGCGTGACAACAATACAGCGTCCTTCATACTGAACACTGAAAGACATGAATCAGTGCACTGGGTGACCCTAGTGCTGCTCTGTGAGCTGCATTTCTCTGTAATCAGCTCATGTGTGTTTCTCGAGGCTGAAGGATGAAAGTAAAAGCCGGAGAGTGGGCGATTCTGACAGCCGGCATTAACGGAATGGACGGCATATTCAGTAAATAAATTACTACTTATTATTCAGTAACTACTATGTAATTATTATATAACTATGAAAGTGAGATCACTGGACTAACATACAGACTGAGAGTTCTGGATGTGAATGTAAATTAATATATCGTTTAAAGGGAGAGGCTTAGAATAGCCTGCCAAATAGTTATTCTTTTATTTCATACTTAAATACAGTACTCAAGTACTCAAAATGTATTTAAGCACAGTACGTAAGTATAGGTACTAGGACATTCATGTAAGCACAGTACTTGAAGTACACATACTCGAAAAATTTACTTAAGTGCAGTATCCAAGTAAATTACAGATATTCAAAAAATGTGCTTAAGTACAGTACTCTATTAAAATACAGATACTCAAAACATTTGCTTAAGCCCAGTATTCAAGTAAAGTACAGAAATTAAAGTACAGGTACTCATTTGTATTTAAGCACAGTACTCAAAGTACAGACACTCAAAGTGTACTTATGTATATTTCTTGAATATCTGTACTTTGCTTGAGTACTGTGCATGCGTGTACTTAAGCACATTGCTCAAGCAAAATAAGGCTTCTTGAATAATGTACAGTACTTCAGTACAGTATTAAAATAAAGCACAAACACTCACAAAATGTACTCAAGAACAGTACTCAAGTGAACTACAATTACTCAAGAAATGTACTTAAGCACATTACTGAATTGAAGTACATATGAACTTGAAAAAAGTACCTAAGTATAGTATTCAAGTAAAGTACAATACTCACAAAGTGAAGTTTGGTGCAGCACTCAAGCAAAATACAGGTACTCACAAATGTGCTTGGATGCAGTAAAAAATGTACTTAAATGTGGTACTTATACCTTGTTACCCTTACTCAGTAGTCTGGGTATTTATGTATTTATAAATCTATCATTTTTAATTTTATAATGAAATACAGTTCTCAAATAAAGTACAGTTACTCAAAATGTACATAAGCATAGTTAAGTATAGGTACTAAGAAATTTATGTAAGCACAGTTCTTAAAGTACACATACTCGAAAAATGTAGTTAGGTAAAGTATTCAAGTACAGAACTTAATTAAAGTACAGGTACTCAAAAATGCACTTAAGCATACTATTCAAGTAAATTACAGATATTCAAAAACTGCACTTAAGTATAGTACTCTATTAAAATACAGATACTCAAACATTTTCTGAAGCACAGTATTTAAGTGAGGTACAGGCTCTCAAAAGTCTTCTCAAGCAAAGTACTAATACTCAAGAAATATACTTAAGCACATTGCTTAGGCAAAGTAAGGATTCATGAAAAATTTACTTTAGTACAGCATTAAAGCACAAATACTCACAAAATGTACATAACTACTGTACTCAGGTAAAGTACAGGTACTCAAATGAACTTAAGCACAATATTCATGCGAAGTACAGATATTAAAAATGTCTCACGGGAGCTACAATTACTTAAGCACATTACTTGAAGTACAGATTCTTGTACCTAAGTATAATATTATAGTAAAGTACAAATAATCACAAAAAGTACTTGTGATACAGTACTCAAGCAAAATACAAGTACTCAGATATACTTAAGCACGGTACTCAAGCAAAGTACAGATACTCACAAATGCATTTAGATGCAGTACTCGAAGTACGGATTACTTTATAAGTGTTTGTACTTTACTCAAATACTATACTTAGGTATATCTTTGAGTAAAGTACAAACACTTATAAAGTAATTGGCTACAGTACTTTTAAATGTACTTAGATGCAGTACTCAAAGTATGGATATTCAAAAATATACTTAAATATGGTACTTAAGTAAATATATCTTGTTACTCTCCACCCTTACTCAGTAGTCTGAGTATTTATAAATCTGTAATGGGTTTCTTTTTTAGAAATCTAACCCACATCTACAGTAAATACTTTCCACAGCACTTCACACCCAGCTTTTTAAAATCTTGTAAAACAAAAATAATAATAATAAAGATAATAAACATATATTTATTTTATTGTTCAGACAGTGACAACATGATACATGGTCCTTCATACTGAACACTGAAAGACATGAATCACTGGGTGACCCTAGTGCTGCTCTGTGAGCTGCGTTTCTCTGTAATTAGCTCGTGTGTGTTTCTCGAGGCTGAAGGATGAAAGTAAAAGCCGGAGAGTGGGCGATTCTGACAGCCGGCATTAACGGAATGGACCTTCTCCTTGTTTCGTGGTGACCCCTGCGCTAGCCCACCATCCCAGGCAGAGACAGATCCGGCAGGTTTGACCTCACAGGGGTCACTAGGGGTGCTTGGTTGTGTGGATAGCAAACTCTGATGGCTCTTTTCCTGAGCGTGACTCCGGGTCTCTCCACAGCCGTTGGCTCCCCGCTGGCAGCCCCCGTGTCTGGGGCAGGCTGCTCCTCGCTGCCGGGCGAACCGCGGCTGCTCCGCAGGGAAGCTCTGCGGTAGCATATGGTCAGCAGGCTGTCATGCCAGGCCTACACACAGGTTTCTCTCTCACGCTCAGACTCCAGGCACATGTAGGCTTCTGAATAGTGTCCGTGTTTCTTTTATCAAACTCAGTATATTCAGTAAATTAATTACTACTTAATATTCAGTATGTACTATGTAATTAGTATAGAACTGTGGAAGTGATAAAGATACTCAAAATGTACTTAAGCACAGTACTCAAGTGCAGATTCTCAAAAAATGTACTTAAACACAGTACTTAAGTAAAGATACTAAAATGTGCTTAGGCATAGTATACAAGTGAAATACGGGTACTCAACATATACTTAAGCACAGTACTCAGGTAAAGTACAGATACCTAAAAATGTACTTGAGTACTGTACTCAAGTAAAGTACAGATATTTGGAAAAATTTACTTAAGCACAGTACTCAAGTAAAGTACAGATACTTAAACATGTAGGTAAACACAGTAATCAAGTAAAGATACTTAAACATTTAGGTAAACACAGTAATCAAGTAAAGATACTTGAAAAAAAATGTACTTAAGCACAGTACTCAAAATACAGATATTAAAAATGTACTTAGGTGTAGTATTTAAGTGAAATACAGGTACTCGAAATATACTTAAGCATAGTACTCAGGTAAAGTACAGATACCTAAAAATGTACTTGAGTACTGTACTCAAGTACAGATACTCAAAATGTACTTACGCACAGTACTCAAGTACAGATACCCAAAATGTACTTAAATGCATTTTGAGTACCTGTACTTGGGTACTGGGCTTAAGCACAGTACTCAAGTAAAGTACAGATACTCAAAAATGCTTCAACGCTCTTCATTTTCATATTAGCTTCTTTGGTGTGAGGAGCAGGTGCTGTCTGGATCTGTCAGGTTTCAGTTTGTTCTGATAAAATGTTGAAACTCTAAACACTTGAAAGTTGTGAGTGCATCAGCGAGGAGGCTTCATTCCCACCTTAGAGCTTTTGATTCAGGTTTTTTCTTCAGTTTGCAGTTTTTATTGTTTACCAGGTGATTTATTTCAGGTGAGTATCTTAAATAGAAATAATCATTTATTAAAAGAATATAAAATTACAGGACCCGGTTGGTATACCTATATTCCATGAAGCTATCAGGCTGTGAGGACGAAGGCTAGAGATACACGATGCTTCATCACATCTTTTCAATTTGCCACTAATGGAACGACATTTGAGCTCAAGACACAAAGAGAATGCTAACTGCTAATTCTGTTAAGTCAGCTAACAGATGCCCACTTTGGCTAGCATTGCACTGAGTGACGGTGGGGGAGGGTGGGGGGGTGGGGGGGGTGTTCATTCATACTCCCAGGATTAGAAGGCTGTGTCATTGTGGGGACCCCAACTTGTGATATACCAGTGATAGAACCAATGCTGAGATTCAACACTCTGTAAAAAACAAGGTACTCAAATAAAGTGCAAAAAAAATTACTTAATCACATTTTTGAGTGTCTTTGCTTGAGTACTGTACTTAAGCACAGTACTAAAGTACAGATACTCAAAAATTTACTCAAGTAAAGATACTGAAAAATATAATTCACTACACTACTGGAAATACAGATACTGAAAAATGTACTTAAACACAGTATTAAAAGTACAGATACTCAAAAATATACTACTACAATATTTAAGTAAAGATATTTAATAGAGTGCTCAGGTAAGTACAGATACTCAAAATTGTACTTAAGCACAGTGCTAAAGTAAAGTGCAGATACTCAAATATACTTAAGATACTTAGAATGTACTTAAGTACAGTTCTCATATACAGGTACTCAAAATGTACTACAGCACAGTACTCAAGATGTGCTTAAGTACAGTATTCAAGCAGAGTACAGATACTTGAAAAATGTACTTATGTACAATCATGAAGTAAAATACAGATTATTGGTACAGGTACTCAAACATTTACTTAAGCACAGTCATAATGTAAAGTACAGATATTAAAAATACTTTAAACAGTATAAAAGCAAAATACAGATACTTGAAAATGTACTTAGGTACTGTGCTTAAGTGTTTCTATTTTACTTAAGTAAAGTACAGATACTTGAAAAAAGTATCTTGTTACTGTCCATGTTT
This sequence comes from Megaleporinus macrocephalus, assembly GCA_021613375.1. Taxonomy (NCBI): domain Eukaryota; kingdom Metazoa; phylum Chordata; class Actinopteri; order Characiformes; family Anostomidae; genus Megaleporinus; species Megaleporinus macrocephalus. The sequence continues at coordinate 43,095,887 of CM038713.1, forward strand.
ACTGAGTAATCTGAGCAATTATAAATCCTTACTGCTTGGTTTTCACTGAGACTAGTTGGTTCAGGATACGTTCCTTTAAAAAATAACCTGAAAGTGAAAGTGTGTGGGACTCGATGCTGAGGCCCGTATTTCCAGTAGTTAAATATGATTCGAGGATTATAACTGAGAGAGATACTGAGATACTAATCACAGTTTATGTTTCGCTGCTCCGTTCACATTATTCCAACCTGCTCTCAGATCCGAGTCTCTACTGGCGCTTCGAGTGCAAACACTCATAAACACGTCTCCAAATAAAGCCTAGACATCACTCTTCCTCTCGTCTTCTGCAGCCAGAGCGCAAGTCAGCACGTGTGAACTCGCTAACCTCTTATCATTTGCATCAGAGATTTGAGGAGATCGTTTTTCAGCTTTAATTTCTCTATATTACGCGCCCGAAGGAGATAAAACCAACTCCCGGCAATAAATCCTCGTCAACAACAAATGGAAAACCACATTATCCAGTTTGCGCCAGTCGGAGTGCCTGTTAATGCAGCCGGGGCTTTAATTCGGCTGCCGTCTTAAACTTAGGGGAGTGCGTTTGGACTCTCCGTCAGCACTCCAGCTTTAATTAGGCCTAACGAGCTATATTAGCCTAATTAGACATGCTTAGACATGACTCTTCATGAGCTCCTTTGTTGATCAATGGGCTGGAGACGAGTCATTACATGCACCTCCAGGGCGAAAGTGTCTGACGTGGGCTGATTTTATTCCCCCCCCAAAGCTTCTGGGACCTGAAGCGTGGCAGAGACTGGATCCGCATGATGAGAATTCCCAAAGAATTCCGTGTCAAAGTAGGAATGGCATGACGGGCGGGAGTGACCACTCAATAGATGCTCATAGGAGTTTGTCTCGTGAGAACTCCAAAGAACCATCAAATGTAATTGTCGTTTTATAGTTTACCTGTACACAGGTAGGTGAAGGAATTGTTACAGTTTACCTGTACACAGGTAGGTGAAGGTAGTGTTACAGTTTACATGTACACAGGTAGGTGAAGGTAGTGTTACAGTTTACCTGTACACAGGTAGGTGAAGGTAGTGTTACAGTTTACCTGTACACAGGTAGGTGAAGGTAGTGTTACAGTTTACCTGTACACAGGTAGGTGAAGGTAGAGTTACAGTTTACCTGAAAGTAGTGTTATATATATATATATATATATATATATATATATATATTTATTTATATATATATATATATATATATATATATATATATATATATATATATATATATTTATATATATATATATATATATATATATATATATATATATATATTTATTTATATATATATATATATATATATATATATATATATATATATATATATATATATATATTTATTTATATATATATATATATATATATATATATATATATATATATATATATATATATATATATATATATATATATATAAACACTACTATAACACTACTATATATGCATCATAAATATTATTTCCAGGTCACAAACATGTGCATTAGCTTTTTCAGCAGAACACAATATTAAATAATTTTAACTGAATTCCTTTAATCAAACAATGGAATCAACTTCTCTTCTCTTTTATGGAAGATTGAAAGTTCCTGAAACTCAATTGTGATCATTTAATCCTCCTATTACCTTTACTAACATACTAACATACTAACATTGTTTACTAACATCGTTTATCATTGGGGTCAATTTGACCTCACCTTAGAAGTTTAAACCTCCAGAAAATTATTATAATTGAAATTATTAAAATTGAAATTGACCACTCCTGCCATAATGAGCAACCCAATGTAGGCTTGCAAGTGGGTCACGTCCAGGTCTTTCCAACTGTCCCCATATACACTGTCCCCTCTAAATCATCCCAAGTAGATTCTTTTCAACTGAGGGTGTTATGAAAAGCTCCAATGCTGGTGTGATGTCTTGGACATGGATGACAGTGTATCTGGTGGGGCCTGGAACCTTTCTGATGATATTAGCACCACTAAGTCTACCATGGTGTTCAAGTGGGGGACGAACCTTAAGAACCTCCCACTTTTGAAAAAGGTAGTGTGTTTGCTGGTGGTTGGGAGACAAAAGCAGGGTCAACACTGAGGGTCTCAGAGGAAGATGTCTCAAGTCACAGTGTGTGTATATATATATATATATATATATATATATATATATATATATATATAATTATTTCCTAAACGGCTTGCCATAATTATATATATATATATATATATACACACACACACTAGTAATGCTATTACTATGACAACATGCACACATAATTAGCTGTCAGCTATAGCTATAATTCATCAAACAGTGTATTCAGTCAACTAAACGCTCTTCCTGCCAACATTACCAAAAATAAAACAATATATTCTCAACACGTAAGAGCGACACTACACTGTCGTACACCAGGGCTTTTAAAGAGTCGCTACATAATGAATGTATAACTGCTTTATGCTGTTGTTTGTTACTTCACCGCTCTGTATATTCACCGTTTCTATCAACTTCAACCACCTAAAAGTTTAAATACCCACTCGAGCATCGAAATCTTCCCCCGAAGTGGATTTGAACGCTGCGTAAAAGAACCAGCGCCACTCAGAAAAAGAAAAGCCGAGGTATCGGAGAACTTGGAGAGAAACTCGGTATCAAATGAAAAGCTGTAATTGAGGTCACTGCATTATGTTAAGCGCTTCTCGGAACTGGAGGGTTTATCCATCTGCTGAAGAATAATTCATCGTTCTGTGTTGGCCCTTGTTACATTCACAAGGCAGCCGCACGAGCAGCTCGGTTGTAAAACAGGCTCGGTGGAATGCACGTCGGCTCATAATGGAGCTCTCTGCGCAGGTTTGATTGCATTCATAACATGAAGTGGGAAATCAAGAGGGGCGGTTTCTCCAGTAGTTCCTGTGCTGGCTGTGATGCAGGTGCTTATGAAGGATGTAAACTCTCTTGTGGTCTTTGGGGTCAATCTGAGCCCGTTCAATGTTTAACGTCTTTAAATGATTGACTTGATTTCTTAGCTTCATATTTTATGACTGTTCCTAATTTAATGGCAACGACTGGGTAAACGTAAAAGTAACATGATGATATGGTTTTATTGTCCTCCACACGTACGCATCGGTGTTCTTTGGGGGGTCAATTTGACCCCCAGGCTCTTTTAGCAGACTTTAGGACCCTAATCTAACATAACCATATCAGTGTGAGAACCGCTGATAGTTTACACGACACCTGGGAGGACTTTGATATTTCCCATGCTGTGGGGGGCGGAAAGATATTTTTCCCACAAAGATATTGATAGTTGATAGTATAGGGTCGGAGCGAACATGTAAAACATTGGCACAGCACCCTTATAAGCTTATATGTTGAGGAGGACCCTGATAATGAGACATCTTTCTCTAAGACCCTCAGTGTTGACCCTCCTTTTGTCTCTTAACCACCAACAAACACACAACCTTCCAACAGTGGGAGGTTCTTAAGGTCTGTCTCCCCACTTGAACACCATGGTAGACTTAATGCTGCTAATATCATCAGAAAGGTTCCAGGCCCCACCAGATACACTGTCAGCCACGTCCAAGACATCAAACCAGCATTTGAGATTTTCACAACACCATCAGTTGAAAAAAGTCTACTTGAAATGATAGATTTAGAGGGGACAGTGTATATGGGGACAGTTGGAAAGACCTGGACGTGACCCACGTGCAAGCCTACATTGGGTTGCTCATTATGGCAGGAGTGGACAAGTCAAAAGGCCTTGACCTTGAGGACTCTCTTTCTCATGAGCCAGTGGGAGATCACCTGGCTCAAGGTTCATCAAGCTCATTCAGACTCACCTGAATTGTAATACTCAGGTGTTTCTCATTATATGTATTTAATTAGAGAGTATTTAAAACCCAGCACTCTGTGGAAACCTTCAACACATGCCTTCCTTGTTTTGATCACCTGACTAGCTTTCTTGTGTTTCACCAGATCGTCTTCTCGTGTACACAGATTTGGATTTTGGCTTCTGGTTTTGACATTGGACTGGCTTTCTCTGGATTTTCATTTGGTTTGGATATTTTGCTCATCCTGTTAACGTACTGGCCTCAAGTAAAGTACAGACTGGTTTTACTATCTGCGAGCGCCTGATTTGGTTTGAACACCCCACAGTCTTCTTGAAGAACAAAGTTAGGTTCCAGATTTCTCCTGGACACCCCAGACATTGTATGAATGTGTTCAGTTCCTTCAGCAGCAATCTTGATTTAGCTTAATGAAGAACTGAGCAGTCAAAGCAGGTATTAGATGAGAACTGATAATAATACTGGGTTGTTCCACAAGGAGAAGCTTGGATATCTATCTATCTATCTATCTATCTATCTATCTATCTATCTATCTATCTATCTATCTATCTATCTATCTATCTATCTATCTATCTATCTATCTATCTATCTATCTATCTAGTGCTGTTATAACTAACACAGTAGTTGTTGCGATTGATTTTTTTAAATTAAAGCAATAATACAGCTCAGTGTTTACACCCTGTGGCTCCAGACCGGAGCATCGTTGCTAAAGATAGGTGGGAGATGGGTGGAGCTTTAGGCAAAGAGTTCTCTTAAAAAAGTCGCCTGATATATCAGAAACACGAAACTACGCAAAGTTATGTGCTGATCATTTTCTAGATGTCACCAAAGAGTGGAACTATGCTGGAACGTTAACTACGCTTGGCACTGACACTGCTTGTAACATGGTTGCAGCCATGAGGCTACCTCCATTTGAACGTTTGCCTCACGTGGCCCACAGTCTGCAAAGAGTGGTCACGGTTTCACCTCACGACAGTAGGTTTGAAGATGTTCTGGCTAAATGTCTCAAGATGGTCGGGCACATTGAGCCCAGCCCAACAAACACAAACACAAATTAAGAGAACAGCAAGTTGCTCTTGGACAGAAGCAAGAATCACTCGTTCAGGATGTTCAGCTCCACCTCAGTAAGTGGCTGAATATACAGGAGGACTAAGCTAAACTGTTACTGTGCAGTAAACAAAAACCAACAGTCTGAATCTAAGAACAATCAGTTCTTATCAGTTTTTGGACTGTTCTGAAATTTAACTGGCACTTGAAAATAATTCACAACAGAGGATGTGTTTAAAGTTTAAGATACAATTAAACATTTGAATAAAATATATTTCCACTGAGCTGATCTTATCCATTATTAAAAACTTCAGGAATCAGAAGTCAGGAGACTTTCAGCGTTGACTTGAGTTTAATGTGTGGTTACAGCTCAGTCGATCACAACCAGTATGTTAGCAGTCTTAATCACGTGCAGGCAGAATCAGACACGGGCACAGCTCAGGTCATCGGCCTGTTGTCGATCCAGTCCTGTGAAGTCCAGTCTAGTCCATCTCTGACTCGGTCTAACTCGGTCGAGTCCAGTCTGAGATGAGTCAGAAGAGGGTCAAAGAGGGAGAGGATGAATGTGGAGAAAGACAAGGAGTTTAAGGAGGGACGAAAGGGGACGAAAGTGAAACCAAATGCAGATAAAGGGTGTGTCTCAAATCCTAGTGAGTGTCTAAGTAGGCTGTCTAGGTAGTGAGTGTGTAAGTAGCAGTGTTCTCTCCTCATCTCTCCTCATAAAACAGATTACTGAGACGCTCTAGTTAGAGAGAGACTGCGTCACGGCTTGTTCCCGCCCACTGCAGCACGTGACAGGTGGTTTAGCTGGTTGCTAAGCTACCAGCCAGCATCCAAAATAATAGTCCAAGCACAATGATTCGAGTATAAAAGTGTAAATGGTGAAGGACTCGTTACAGAGTTGATAAAATACTGTTTTGTGTGATTATATGACCAGAAACTCATTAAAACTCCAGAGAGAATCAAAATAACTCACATTTTAAAACAACTGCTCGTAGATTAGCCTGTGTTGCATCATGGGATTGTCTTAGCGGTTGAGGAAGCGTTCAATGCTTCCTTAAAATCAGGTCTAAATAAGGTTTCTCAGTAGACAGCATGTTTAAGGTATGTAAGAATTGGGACAGACTACATGTCGGGAGCGCATACTATGATGTTAAATGCTGCCTATGTAGGAGCTCAGTAGGATTTGAGACACAGCCTAAGCGTAGATGAGTGGGCTGATTGGTATCACCTTAAAAGCAGGAGACACAAGGTCTTTTAAATACAAACAAAAGAAGGGGGTGATCAACTCTCTGCACAGAGAGAGAGTAGGATGAGAAGGTGATGTTTGAAGATGTTTGGTCTCATCTTTTTCCATTCCAGCTCATGTTAAGATGATGGTCAGGTGTTGATTGGATCTGTTCCCCAAAGGCTTTTGGCGCAAACCTGTGCATACAGTTCGAGTGCATGTTGTCGTTAAAGCTGCTATAGGAACCAACTGAACCGAACACTGTGTAAATATTTCAGAGATTCTACTTCAGTTTTCTAGACATTTCTATTTGTGTTAGATTAGAAAAGAATACAGATCTATTTTCTGGAGTGCTCTCAGACTTCTGGACACAGACTCTTTCCCTCTTATCATCTGAAACCGGACATAGCAACAACCTGGGTAGCAGTAACGCGCTGATCATAAGCTCTACATATTGGGTTTAAAAGCGTGACGAGGTCACGGGAGAATAGCAGCACCTAGAAAATGAGATTCTGCAGCACTCGCGCTGCTCTGGGTGCCAGCAGGCTCAGTCTGCTTATCTACACACTGCACCAAATACGGAGACACACCGAGTGAAGTCCACCGTCGTCTTCACTGCACTCGCTCGCATTAGCTGAGCTGTGTGTGTCTGTGTGTACGGAGTGAGAGGCCTGTGTAGCGACTCGGGTCAAAAGGTGTTTAAATGAAGAGTAACATTTTATTTTACAGTCTGCTTTTTAATATTCACTAAAACATTACCAAAAATAATAATAATAATAATAATTATTATTATTATTATTATTATTATTATTAATAATAATAATAATAACAATAATAATTGTTTAATAAACAAATATTGCACATAATATTTTACCCACTTATTAACACATACTCCTTTTAACACATATGATCACATTTCCGAGTACGAATGCTATGTTTCTGTTTATAAGCATATAATTAATTGCCTACTAATACTTAACAGTTGATGCTAAACAACTGCCCATCCTGTGTGATCTGATACTAAACAACTGCCCATCCTGTGTGATCTGATACTAAACAACTGCCCATCCTGTGTGATCTGATACTAAACAACTGCCCATCCTGTGTGGTCTGATACTAAACAACTGCCCATCCTGTGTGATCTGATACTAAACAACTGCCCATCCTGTGTGATCTGATACTAAACAACTGCCCATCCTGTGTGATCTGATACTAAACAACTGCCCATCCTGTGTGATCTGATACTAAACAACTGCCCATCCTGTGAGGTCTGATACTAAACAACTGCCCATCCTGTATGGTCTGATACTAAACAACTGCCCATCCTGTGAGGTCTGATGCTGAACAACTGCTCATCCTGTGCGGTCTGATACTGAACAACTGCCCATCCTGGGCGGTCTGATACTAAACAACTGCCCATCCTGTGTGGTCTGATACTAAACAACTGCCCATCCTGTGTGGTCTGATGCTCAACAACTGCCCATCCTGTGTGGTCTGATGCTCAACAACTGCTCATCCTGGGCGGTCTGATACTAAACAACTGCCCATCCTGTGTGGTCTGATACTAAACAACTGCCCATCCTGTGTGGTCTGATGCTCAACAACTGCCCATCCTGTGTGGTCTGATGCTCAACAACTGCTCATCCTGTGCGCTCTGATACTGAACAACTGCCCATCCTGGGCGGTCTGATACTGGACAACTGCCCATCCTGGGCGGTCTGATGCGCAACAACTGCCCATCCTGGGCGGTCTGATGCGCAACAACTGCCCATCCTGGGCGGTCTGATGCGCAACAACTGCCCATCCTGGGCGGTCTGATGCGCAAACACTGCCCATCCTGGGCGGTCTGATGCGCAACAACTGCCCATCCTGGGCGGTCTGATGCGCAACAACTGCCCAACCTGGGCGGTCTGATGCTAAACAACTTAAATGGAAAAAGATGAAACCAAACATCAAGATGGTCCACGTCACAGATTTGACACAGATATATATTCAGACTGTCAGTCGATTAAAAAAAAAAATAAAATAAAAAAAACGAATTAATTGCACATTTTGCTCGATTAATCGCATTTTAAAACTGAGAGAAATATTTTATATATAAATTATATACTGGGCCAAAAATGTTTAGCATGTGAAACCGGGCTTTCTATCACTGTATAAAAGACGAGGGAGGCTTTATTACTAATTTTTTACTTTGAGTAACTGATGTGTGACTTGCACGCCTGTTTTATTTGTCTAACAGTCTAACATATCAGAATAAAGGTCAGCGTTGAGGTATTACATGATTAGCAGAGAAGAACTAGAAACCTCTTATTTGTATTTAGTTTAAAGAGTTAATCGTTTGGATTTAACAGTCACCCAATGTCTGAGCCCTGACACTGTCATCAAGAGTACACCACTGAATTCTGAATTCTCTTACTCTGTGGAGAACCAGTCTTGCTTCAGAGGTGTTCCAGCATGACGCAGTGCAGGTGCGTGTTAGCAGGTGTGTGTTCTCCTGTAATTGTGATGAGCTGCCCAGTAAGTTCCCATTAGCAGCAGTCCAAACAGGCATGGCTGGCTTCATGTATCTCAGAGAGAAAGCTTGTGCTGTCTCTTTATGTAACACATGCAACTTTTATTTTTTTTTTTTTTAATTTTTAAAAAAATAACTTTAATTTTATTTACTTCAGCTTACTGAATATTATTATATTTTATATATTTTGTATATTTTTTTATTTAATTTTTATCTTTATCTACTGGTGAATAGAGGAGCAGCAAAGTAAGAATTTCATTGTACTGTGTAACTGTCTGTTCTGCTATGCATATGACTAGGGCTGCAGCTATAGAATATTTTAGTAATCGAGTCTTCTATTGATTATTCCATCGATTAATCGAGTAATCGGATAATATATATATATTTTATTAAAGAGCAATAGTAAATATAAGATAAAATAATACAGGGTTCTTAACATTTGATTAAACTGCCAATAGTACAGTTTTAAAGAAAACATTTTAATAATTACTATTATTAAAATTTATTACTACTGTGTCTCTCAGTGACTGGACATCTAGACTGAACTGCTTTCTGCTCAGATGCTCAAACACTGGTGTGGTGCTGAGGGTTACCTTAAAACTCGCTATCAGTTTGCTGGGAAAGCTCAGTTGCTTGCTTTCTGAAGTTCTTCTTATTTGAATACCTCGTTCCACCTTAAATGGTGTAGAAGTTAAATTCTGGCTCCTCTACCTGCTGCATCATTTAAGGTGGAACGGCGGAATTCACATAAGAAGCTAACTTCAGCCTCGTCTTTCTTCAGGTTGGCGCTCAGTAACGGCTTCTCGGCTAGTTCGCTTTACAGTAGACTTTAGACTCTGTGTATGGTTTTCTCTGACCCGTCTCTTCTGTTCTCCTCTCCTTATTCTCTCTCTCTCTTTCTCTATATTTTGAAATCCTCGCCATCAAACTACGTCTTCTTCGGGTCACCTGGCAACGCCGTAAGCCACCCGTGTGAGACAGTGCGCTGTATGTGTTTGTATGGATTAAACTAAGAATTTGCTTCGATAATTTTTTGTAATCGAGTTACTCAAATTCCTCGAGGAACTGTTTCAGCTCTACATATAACTCTTGAATCTTGAATCTTAAATCTTTACACTGGAACAGGGATCCTGCTAACTGGTGGAACTGGACCTTTCCTTGTACAGCATAAATGCATATATTTCATGTCCCGCCGTGTACTGTGTGTGTAACATCAGAGTAAAACCCGTGTGTGGGAAAGCAGAGCTGGAGAGACGAGTCAAGACTTTTATGTGTCAGATTTGATTAACTAGCACTAGTTTTCTCTGGAAAGGTGGGGAAGGTGGTGGGCCTGCTTTTGACTGATGGGTAACATAATAAATCACATCAGGAGTGGGAGTTTTTAAACCAGGCTTTGCAAATTGGAGATTTTTTCAGAAAGCTTTTGCCCAGCTCAGCTTCATTTACCTACTATTAGGAGCAAGAGATGGGAACGATCACGATTCGGGTCTGCCTTTGCGAATAAGTAAGCCATTAGTCATGACTTTACCTGCGCTCATGTTCTCAGAACATGAAATAGCTGTGTTGCATAAGCCGTATGTTCATGAAACATGCATACACCACGTGCATGGCTTGCATCTTCATGTCAAACATCAACCAACTGAACCAGAACCCTTGTGAGCTGGGAAATTTGTTCGAACCTGAAAAACACGTAAACGTGCAACGGATGCCACCCACTGTGGTGGACCGCAGCCGAGCCATCTGCTTAAAGTGGCTGAGTGCAGCTAAAAAGAAACTGGAACTGTATGGAAAGATTAGGCAGGCGGCTCCTTTATTATCAGCATCGTTTCCAACAGAGTTGGAAGTTCCTGACGATGACAAATCAAGACGTCGCATGACTCATCTGAACCGTAGACTGAAGAATGTCAGCTTGGGATCCAGACTGCTGCATCTTTCCTCGCATTCGGTTCCAGTTCTGCTCCCTCCGAAGCCAAGTTAGCATTGCCGTTTTCCTGTTTGTTGGAGTTTGGGTGGATTTGACACGCCAAGCCAAGCGTGCTGCAAACTGCTCTCTATCAGTAAATAGAAAGGCTTGGCCTGGAAATCCAAAACCACAGGACAGACGACACTTTACAGCGTGCAGTTTCTTAACACTGGGGCTAAATTAGTCTAGAATCAGCAGAGAAATTACTAATTAGCATGTGTGCTGTGAATGAAGCACTTGGAAAAAAAATAAAGCATTAAAACAACAAAAAATTCAATAAGGGAACAAAGTCGGGTCGTCAATCACTACAGACCTCCAAACTTCATGTGGCTATCAGATCAGCTCAAGAACAGAGCGTAGAGAGCTTCATGGAATGGGTTTCCATGGCCGGGCAGCTGCATCCAAGCCTTACATCAACAAGCTCAATGCATAGAAAGTCTCTAGAGCCGTGGCGACGTGTTCTCTAAACCACACTTCCCCGTCTGGCTATCCAATGGACGAGTCTGGGTTTGGTGGTTGCCAGGAGAACAGTACTTGTCTAACTGCACTGTGTTGAGTGTAAAGTTTGGTGGAGGGGGGATTATGGTGTGGGGTTGTCTTAGTTCCAGTGAAAGGAACTCTTAATGCTTCAGCAGACCAAGAGATTCTGGACAATTTCATGCTCCCAACTTTGTGGGAACAGTTTGGGGACGGCCCCTTCCTGTTCCAACATGGCTGCCCACCAGTGCACAAAGCAGCTCCATAAAGACATGGAGGAGCGAGTTTGGTGTGGAAGAACCTGACTGAGTTCTGACCTCAACCTGATAGAACACCTTTGGGATGAATTAGGGTGGAGACTGCAAGCCAGACCTTCTCGTCCAACACCAGAGTCTGACCTCACTAATGGTCTTCTGGAAGAACTGTCCAACATTCCCATAAACACACTCCTAAACCATGTGGAGAGACTTCCCAGAAGAGTTGAAGCTGTAATAGCTGCAAAGGTTGGGCCGACATCATATTAAACCCTATGGATTAAGAATTCACTTTCACTTTCAATGGAAGTCAATGGAACCAAATTTTTTTCAAGCCATTTTGGACCATTTCTATTGGTCCATTCATCAGTTTTCAGACAATGTAAACTGCAGCTGTCATGTATAAATGAATTAGAAAAATAAAAATGAAAAGACATGGAGATATATGTTTGGACAGCAATGATATATTTTTAAGTAGACTACATGTAGAGAAGGTCAAGTTGGCCATTTTTACTTAGGGTGAACTCTTAGCAAGTTAATTGGTTGGTGCCTATGGACCTTCAACACAGTCGCCAAATGAGATAATGTGTTAACCATATCACAGCAGCAAAATAGCTATAACAATTTTGTAACAGATATAAAAACAATCTATGACCAAATGAATCTGGCTGGCCAACCAACTAACCAACCAACCAACCAACCAAATAATCAATCAACCAACCTACAGAATCAGAATAGTTTATTTTGCCAAGTATGTCACACATACAAGGAATCTACTTGTATGACATGTAACAAGAACAATATTACACTAAGACAAAGTAAATAGAATAAAACATGAGAATAATACGAGTATTAAAGAGCCAGGAAAGGTGCTAATGAGATACATGAATATCTGTGATTACATATGTCTGGATATTCTACACATAAGTGAGTCTGAGTAGACAGACATTTACATAAGAGCTATTATTTACAGAATCTGTACAGCTGTGAAATAAACATTAGGTTATAAAGGAGTTCCTGTAATACAGTGAGATACAGTTCAAGTATGAGTTTGAATTTGAAGTGCACGGTGTTCACTGTGGTTAATATAACAGCTCCTGGGAAAAAGCTGTTAGCATGTCTGGTTGTGCTGGTTTTGATGGTCCTGAGTCCATTGGCTTAGGAACTGGGGGAGGGGGGTGGGGGATACATGCCCCACCCAATATCAGAAACAGGTAGATTTGTCCCACCCAAAAATTAAACCACAGGAAAAGTGGAAACTGTTTAAACACTTTATTTTAAAAGCAGGTTTTGGCAGCGTTTACAAGTCACGTGCTATGTTTGTTGTTAGCAATGGGCTCTGGTTGTTAGGTGGAGGGTGGGCTCTCACCTTGCTGGAGCGTGGGGTCAGTGGGGTCAGTGATGAAAGCAATGAATAGCAATGATGACCATATATACTGTAATAAAACAACTTTAGTATAATGTGTTGTTATGGTAACAGACTAGGAGGGGTTGGGTTAGCTAACGTTTATATTAACTTTAGTCAAAAAGCACTCTGAAATGTAAAGTTACATTACTCTCTGGCCACGCCCCAAACTGCAGACTGCTACTACACTAAATACATAAAATAATAATATAATAAATAAAATAAATAAATTAATAAATAAATAAAATGACTCCATCGTTAGAAGTGCTGTCAGTAGTGCAGTATGTAATGTTCCAGAGGTGCTGTTTGGGACACGCCTTACTGTCTAACACTAATGTTAATCTTGTCTAGTCAGGAAACCTCAACATACATTTATTTATCATTTCATTTCAGCATCATACTCCAAAATAAATAATATATTTTTAGTTATATGTGTATATAATCCAGACATTGAATGTATAAATTAAAAGTTTTCTGTAACAGTACTATGTAATGTGGAGTATCTTATTTAGTTTGTAAATTGATCTTTAATTAGATTTATCTAATAATAATCAGACGTACAGATAATATTATATTTTGTTTATTTATTAGTAATTTACTGTAATTCCACTAATGTTGTTCTACGTCACTATACACTATACAATGATTTACTACCTTACCTACAGAGGAATCATCTTATAGGTAATATTTATGGGATACGACCTGGCCTGATAATTGGTCTGGTCATGAGTTAGTATCATCTCAACAGCAAAATATCATAAAATTATTTATAACAGATATAACACGTACCTTGTCGATGAAAAGCCTACATGCCTACACAGTTACGTATGTGGCGTCCAGCATACGGGGGAATTCCAACCTGTCCAATTCAGGAATTTAAACAAGCAATAAACTTAATTTCTCCAAGCTGTTTAAATAAGTGGCCAGAAATTGAATTTTGATCTCTAGCATTTAATCAAACCTTGTTTGGGTTATATTATTTATGATAGTGTGTTGAAAAAATAATAATTGTTTCACCAGAACTCTATAAAATGACAACCGCAAATAAAAAACCTGGCAAAATCATATAACTTAATTTCTGATCTGAAAATATTGCATATATTTAAGTTTTGGCTGAAGACTCTTCTGTTTAGAGGGTGTTGAAATAGGGCTCTTCAGTTATTTTCTAGATTAATACATCTCTAGTGCTTAAATTATGAATCAAGGAGTCTTCACCAATATCATAGAACAAGTGCTTTGGCAGGTCCCATGCCGTGATCAAATCAGAGGCCGGTGTGGATATTTGATAGTTTGATTGCTAACAATGTCTCGTCCTTTGATCTTGAGGCTCAGGCCTGTATGTAAGGCTTGTATGTAGTGCTGGAGGAGTGGGCAGTTCGTTCTTTCCATCTGAAATCAGGAATTTCATCAGCCAATATCTCTGACCAACAGCGATGCTATACCTACCGAAAGGTAGAGCTCAGTAGACTTAGGGTGTTTTCACTCTGCACAAACAAGAAACCGGTCCAAACTGGCCATGGCAGAATCTAAGGGTCTGGTCGTATGTCTGGGAGCATCCAAATAACTGTGGTTGCCTTTTTGGTAATTATGGTTGAGCATTGCAAAGGGTTAAACCTACAGTCACCAAACTGCCTGTGCTCACTCAGGGCAGGTCCCCAAACATACTCACCTGCACTCCTCTACTTGTTGTTTATTCATCCCTCGTTTCCTCCACTGCTTAAGCTGGGCAACCATTCTTTTCTAGTTATTTTTCATTTTTAAGTGTTTGATTTTGCCACTTCCAGTGTTGGTACTTAGATACATTGCTGGATTGTTAGCTCAACTTAATGGCTTACATTAACCCTTTGAAGCACAAGCTTAGCAAACCCCTTCTAAAGCCCAACATGGATCAAACAACATGGATTGTAAAGCATTATATCGTTATTAATGTTTTGCTTTCTGCCAAATCCTCGCCACACAACTCGTCCCACAGTTTTTAGAGATATAAACACCGTTCTAACACCAGACTGCTTGATTTGATTGTTTGATTCAGACTTGTTTACAGCTTTTTGATCCGATGCACGGATTCCAGAAAACAATAGATTTTTCCAGAATTTTTCCCCCATAGAGAATGAATAGGATGGAAAAGTGCACACCAATCCACTGAACTTCCGCTTGACCGACAGACATCGTTTAACATATACTGAGTCAGGGCAGACCCCCAACCATGACTGCTGTGTTGGTTCGACCCGCACTCGTCTGTTTGTCGTTTTTTTCCATTCATCTTTTGTTCCCCCATAGAAGCTCATTAATTTTCAACCCCCAACCAAAAATGATGGTTTCCTTTAACCTACAGCCTCCAAACTGCCTGTACTCACTCAGAGCAGATCCCCAAACTCACTGACCCACACTCCTCCACTTACATTTACATTTACATTTACATTTACGGCATTTAGCAGACGCTCTTATCCAGAGCGACTTACAAAAGTGCTTTGTGTTCAGTCAGAGTATGAATCTCTATCTAGTACAAGCAGGTTTAAGTCCAAACTACTCTAATACTCAAACACTGCCATAAACACAGGTCCAGTGCTGATACCTAGAAAAAAAGACAATGCAATACCTAGCAAGACTGGAACACCTACAGAGAAGAGAACAAATACAAGACTACATACAGTACAAGTGCAGTACTTAGCCAGAGCTCCTTGAAGATAAAGTGCAATTACAGTTTATACCAGTACTTTAGTATATTAGTGATTATAAGTGCTTTACAAAGAATAAACTTGTTGTTTATTCATTCTTCATTCCTCACACAGCTTTAGCTGTGCAATTTTTCACTTTTCATGTTATTTAATGTTCCAAGTGTTTATTAAAAATCTTGTTTTTAACCTTAAATTATTATTTTAATTTAACTGTAAGTAGCAGCCATGCTGTGTGAGTGGATCACTGTGTGCTGGTAGAAGCAGATCATGTTAAACTGAAAGTTTCACAGAGACACCTTTAATCTACTTTGATGTTTGATGTTCAGATGAAAGAGAGTAGCCAGTACAGGTAACGTTAGATACTAGCGGCTCCAAGAAACCAGTATAGCTAACTATATAGTATTAAGACTGAGCTTACTTACATGGAGGGTCATTCCATTTGGTTTGTGTTGCTTCTGTGTGATCATCGCTGCTGTAAACCAGCCAATCAGAGCAGAGCTCATCAGATTATTCATGATCTCGCTTCATTCTGGGACCAAATCGTAGGCTGTGAAAAGGCATGTTAAGCCACATCTGGCCATTTTTCACCCCAACCAGAGTCAATTACCTTCTATGTAGAACATCAGAGAACAATTAAAATATAGTATTAATGCAATTCAATGAATATGCATGGACGTCTATTCTTAAAACACAGTTGCCGTGTTGTAGGCCCTCCATTGTTTTGTGTTCAGGGTTGGTAAATATCTGTCTGTCCAGATGGTCACACTTGTTTACCTTAATGGCGCTTTGAATGAATCTGCCCACAGGACTTATTATATAATGCAGCAACAGTTACAGTGGTTGTGTTTCCTGCTTTGCTGCTGGATAAGAATCATACAGTGAGAATCATGAAGCTAGAATTCACAACAATTCTCATTTTATTGAGCTGGTATGTGTGGCCCATTGACTTGCATTGTTTTCTGTTATTTCCCTCCAAAATTAATTACAACAATACACAAATATACATATTTATATATAATATGTACTTTGGTATATGTACTAACCCTAACACTAGTCTGTAGTGGTTAGTACTGTCTCCTCACAGTAAGATGATCTGGGTTGGATTCCCGGTCTGGGTGGTTCTGTGTGGAGTGTGTATGTTCTCTCCGTGCTTGAGTGGGTTCCTCCGGGTACTCCGTTTTCCTCCCACAGTCCAAACACATGCATGTTAGGATCTTCACTCTAAACTGCCCGTAGGTGTGATGGACTGGTGACCTGTCCATGGTGTACCTTGACTTCGCCCAAATTCTGGAGGAGGAGGTCTCTGATGTAAACCCTCCATATCTCTCTGCCTCCAGTGATGACAAGCCTCGTTTTTCCAGTGAGGGAGATGCCGCCCCACACCCTCACACTGCCTCCACCAGAAGACGCTACGCTATCGGTGCAGCAGTCAGCATAGCGTTCTTCATGTCTTCTCCACACTTTGACCCTACGATCCAACTGCTGTAGGCAGAATCTGGACTCCTCGCGGAACATAACGTTCCTCCACATGTTCAGGTTCTAGTGCATATGTTGCCAACACCAGCGCCAAAGGGCCTGACGGTGAAGGGCAGTTATGGGAGGCACCTGACTGGCAGCACCTGGGGGTACCAGAAGCTCCAAACAAGCAGCAATAGCAGCAGCAAAATAAGCTGTTTGGCCAATTTTTAATGGGCGCAACCCACATACTCAGCTCTACTGCTCATCCCACAAATTCTTTCCAATCATATAAGTTTTATTGCCAAGAGGCATATTTACAACAAAGCAATCTAGCAAACACATATTTCCTTACTTTACAGGAGAGGCCAATGCAAGTCAATGGACCCAGACATATTGGAGAATTTCTATTTATTGTGAGATATATTCCTACAATATATATATATATATATATATATATATATATATATATATATATAGATTAAATCATGTAGATAGGGCTGGGTGATATGGGAAAAAATCTTATCACAATTTTTTTCATATCAGTCGATGATATATGATATAAATCAAATCACTATTTCCTTCACAGAAACACAACAGTGTGGTGCTCTGTCAGCTCTGCACAACACAACAGTACAGCTGCTACACACCAGCACTTAAACTCAAACACCCCATAGAGCTTCATCAACACAGCAGCAGGACAGCACCTGTTTACCTGTTTATCTTATCTTAGCAGATTATTTTAAGATTACTGACACGTGTAACATGTTTCTTTCAGTAGTTCAGCCACCTGATTGGTTTGGAGCGGCGCTATTCTCATTCTCATTGGCTGTTTTTGTTGTCTCTCAAAACACGGACGGAACTTAATTCTATTGACTTTCTATCAACTACGTCTTAAAGTTCTATTGAGGAAACGTTATTTCACAATAATTATCGTTATCGTTTTATCGCCCAGCCCTACATGTAGAAAACCAAAAGTCGACCAAAATGGAGATATGTATCAAACAAGATCTCAGCATCTACACTGTCTTCTTCAGTCCTGTTAGAGGAGCAGCTCATGTGGCTCCTCATGAAGCTGCTGGTCAGAATGTTCAAAGTATGTAAACCTGCATCAGAGCAAATGAGCTCATTTCTAAATACTTCGTTACCTTACTGACGTAGGAATTTTGGTTATTTATATTTTACTGGAGTAATTATTTTTCAGCTGGCTTTTTACTTTTACTTTTAGTCTCGTTACTCCTATTTCATTTACAGCTTGTTTTCATTCATGTACATTTACATTCCAGTAAAGATTATTGATAACATGTCTTTGAAGTTTGACTTCATTACAATACTTATAGAAAACTAGTCATCATATCTTCTGCTCCATGAAACACATGTTAATGTTCAGTAGTAACAGATATGCTTCTTTAATATATTTACATTGTACTAAACTACATTCATGTTCAATGGGCGTATATGAGCTGAAACAGGAAGCCTAGCGCATCCCAAATTTAACAACACTAACATTTTAATATAACATTATAGTCATTATGGCTTTTAGAAGAATGGGGGTTTTGGGGAGGTGGGCTAGTGCACCTAAGGTGCGGCCTAAGCTTTTGTCCTTAATGGCATTTTTTTCCTTACATTACTTTTACTTTTATACTTTAAGTAGTTCTGAAAGCAGTACTTTTACACTTTTACTGGAGTAAAAAGCTTGAGTTGGTACTTCAACTTCTACAGAAGTATTTTAAACCCTAGTATCTATACTTCTACCTGAGTAATGACTATGAATACTTCTGACACCTTTGTTTCTAAAAGACCCTCTAAACATTCTTTAAACCCCAACCAGATCTTTAATTCTGCTCCAGGAATAATTCCATACATCTTATTCTATAGTTCTGATCTCTTCACACTTATTTACTAATATTATTACTATTAATACAGTACACATAAGAAGAACCTGGGTGGTGACTGATATTTTAAATGTAAATATATGTGCAGACATAAAATGCACTGCTTGTCCTTTTTAACCCTTTAGGGAAACTTCTGGATTTGTCATTAACCCCGTGATGGTGGGAGATAATGTATTCCAGCAGTGCTAACTCATCTGTCACCGGCTGCAATATTCGGATAATGTGAAGTGAAACGTGGCTCTGCACAGAGAGCAGGATATAGATAGAGCGTTACAGGCCTGACATTGTGTTTGTAGCGAAAATTGATTACAGGACGGCTAAGCTTTATTTCATCACTCTGCGGTTTGTACACATCGGAGTCGTGATGAAATTTGGACTGAAGTTGGAAAGAGCTCCTGATACATAACCATACTCGTCAAACGCTGTTATTATTATTATTTATTTATTTATTTTTATTTTATTTTTTTAATGGCCCATCACCACCACCCCCCCCTCATCGGAGGACTAATAGAACTTTATTATTAATTTGCTTATTTACATTCTCATTGTTAAGCTATGTAACATTTTGGAGAGGGGGCTGAGGGGGAGAGGGGGCTGAGGGGGAGAGGAATAGATGGTGGACACATACAAAATGCAAAAAGAAGAGAATATACTACTACTAATAAAAAAAACAAAAACAAAAAGCAAACAGCACAGAACAAACAGACCAATAAATAAATAAATAAAAATAAATACAAATGTTATTGAAGATGTAAATTGAAAGTGTGAATTGATGTACAAGGCAGGAAACCAAAAAAAATAAATAAAAATAAAAATAATAATAATTTCGGTGGAACTAAATTATTTGTACAGTTACCTTTTTACATTCTTTTCTTCCAAACACTGCTATTAAATTGCTCTGCCAAAGTCACAGACCACGATGTCCAATTCAAAGGTCATTGAGGACCCAAGTAGGCTCAACTCTGGGACTCCGAGGTGGATAGTCCATTGTTCAGCAGCTTCTTTGGTTGATGTGTCTGCATCTCATTTTCTCTGTGAGGAGCTTCTTGAACATCTACACATCCTTTCAGACCCCCATAGTGTTGAGGTGTCTTCTCACAGTGGAAGGATGGACAGAAACACCTGTAGGATGTTCTCAGATGTGAAGGTGGAGCTTGATCTTCTCTTTCTCTCAAAGATCTCTCAAAGTGCTGTTTGGCACAGTTTCGGGGGGCTATTAGGTCTTCCAGGGGTCCCATTTTCTTTGTACATTGTAAAAATATTGTGGTGACAATTTTTGTGAATCAGGTATACGTAATGCATTATAAGTGTATTCATGAAGATCTATAGAACATCCATAAGCCTTTATAACTGTACATAAACATTCATAATCACACACAAACTGTAATAAAACACCACACCAGTGGGGAACCATCATGGCCCTTCTACGCCCCTAGTGGTAAGTGTAAACAGCTACAACAACATTACGTACTTGTTTAAAGTTTTAAGTGATTTTAGTCACACACTCATTTCATTTTACTCATTTTATTTTGAAAATGTGTTTAAAAATGATTTTTTTTCTGCCAATATAGTGCAATGAGCTTACAGCGATCTTAAAATGAGAAACATAACATCTGAAAACTTGATACAAGAAACCTGAGCCTAAACTAACTTTATAAAATGCTATGTAATTAAGACTACATAAGAGCAGCTCTGTATGATTATGTTTGGTGTTATGAGGCCATATGTACCACATAATACTTTATAAATATACTTATATAGTGTTATGAATACAGAATCCATAGGAAGTGTCACTGAAAGAATTTGATACATCGTCAAAAGTAAATATTGTAACTTTACAGGAGAGGCCAAAAACTGATTTCACTTTCAATGCAAGTCTATGGAACCAGAAATTTTCCCAAGCTGATTTGGAGCATTTCTATTGGTCCTTTCATCATTTATTTTTCACACTATATAAACAGCAGCTGCTGCTTTTGAATAAGGCCGAAAAAAATATTATCCAATAAAAATGGACAGAAAAGTGATTACTTTTCTTGTTCTTCTTGACTCATCTACTACATTAAAATCAAGCCATCCTTCTTAAATGCCTTGAGAGCTTGGATGGTTATAATGATGCCATAATGTGTATATTATACATGCTATAATGTGTTACGGAACCTGAACCTGAGCATCAAGTCATATAGTCTTACTTTCTAAAATGCTATGCATGTAATTAAGACTACATAAGAGCAGCTCTGTATGATTATGTCTGGTGTTATGAGGCCATATGTACCATATAATGCTTTATAAATATACTTATATAGTGTTATAAATACAGAATCCATAGGAAATGTCACTGAAAATTAAAACTGAGTAACATTGCTGTCTAAAATAGTAACTTTACAGGAGAGGCCGAAAACTGATTTCACTTTCAATGCAAGTCTATGGAACCAGAAATCTTCCCAAGCTGATTTGGAGCATTTCTATTGGTCCGTTCAGGATGAGACTGTAACATGATGTAAAGGGCAGTGGTTTTGTTTGAAAGAGGTAGAAAAATGAAAATCGACTGCAACGACACAGCCTGTTTGTTTGGTGCTCCAGATTGTTGGAGTGTGTCAGCGCGTCGGCGAGGGTGAGACACATCTGTCTGACTTCTCTCCTCGCGCCGCAGCGCAGTCCCAAGTCCTTACGCTTTAATCATTTCCAATATTGCCTCTCACTCACTGGCTCCCGCCGCTCTCCCCGGTGCAGATGTGTGGTGAGTGATGAGGGACTTGCTGGCAGTTTTTGTTTACTGCTAATTACGACTGCTGTTCGATGTGGGTCATCTTCGCCTCCATAACCGAGATCCGATCTGGTTACTGTTCCTATTTTCATCCACCTCTTCAATCAATCCGGTCAGCCAGCTGCCATCAACCGGTGACGCCTTCCGTTTGACATCCGGTGCCACTTGTGTTCACCAGTAAGAACAGCAGATCTGATTAGAACAGATGTAAATAATCAGACATACAATACAAAGTAACATGAATATCTTATTGTGAGAGAAGTAGATCAGATCTTGATCCAGTTTGAAGAACAAAGTTAGGTTCCAGATTACAGTTTACCTGTACACAGGTAGGTGAAGGTAGTGTTACAGTTTACCTGTACACAGGTAGGTGAAGGTAGGGTTACAGTTTACCTGTACACAGGTAGGTGAAGGTAGTGTTACAGTTTACCTGTACACAGGTAGGTGAAGGTAGTGTTACAGTTTACCTGTACACAGGTAGGTGAAGGTAGTGTTACAGTTTACCTGTACACAGGTAGGTGAAGGTAGTGTTACAGTTTACCTGTACACAGGTAGGTGAAGGTAGGGTTACAGTTTACCTGTACACAGGTAGGTGAAGGTAGTGTTACAGTGTACCTGTACACAGGTAGGTGAAGGTAGTGTTACAGTTTACCTGTAGACAGGTAGGTGAAGGTAGTGTTACAGTTTACCTGTAGACAGGTAGGTGAAGGTAGTGTTACAGTTTACCTGTAGACAGGTAGGTGAAGGTAGTGTTACAGTTTACCTGTACACAGGCAGGTGAAGGTAGGCTTACAGTTTACCCGTACACAGGTAGGTGAAGGTAGTGTTACAGTTTACCTGTACACAGGTAGGTGAAGGTAGTGTTACAGTTTACCTGTACACAGGTAGGTGAAGGTAGTGTTACAGTTTACCTGTACACAGGTAGGTGAAGGTAGTGTTACAGTTTACCTGTACACAGGTAGCTGAAAGTAGTGTTACAGTTTACCTGTACACAGGTAGGTGAAGGTAGTGTTACAGTTTACGTGTACACAGGTAGGTGAAGGTAGTGTTACAGTTTACCTGTACACAGGTAGGTGAAGGTAGTGTTACAGTTTACCTGTACACAGGCAGGTGAAGGTAGGCTTACAGTTTACCCGTACACAGGCAGGTGAAGGTAGTGTTACAGTTTACCTGTACACAGGTAGGTGAAGGTAGGGTTACAGTTTACATGTACACAGGTAGGTGATGGTAGTGTTACAGTTTACCTGTACACAGGCAGGTGAAGGTAGGCTTACAGTTTACCCGTACACAGGTAGGTGAAGGTAGTGTTACAGTTTACCTGTACACAGGTAGGTGAAGGTAGTGTTACAGTTTACCTGTACACAGGTAGGTGAAGGTAGGGTTACAAGGACTCTTATTGGTTTAGTGTAAGGTGGTTACTCAGGTGGGGAATTGAACACCAGTCTGTAACTGTTTGAGCACTAATATAAATAATAACTCAGTACTTAATACAGAAGAGTCGAGGCTGCAGCAAAGGTGGAACATGCAGGAACCTTAGTGTCCAGGACGGATGGTTAGAAAAGAAGAAGAAAAGATGCTCTCTTTTCCTCCACCCTTCTTCTCTCCGCCCACCAGATCTTTCCATGTTGATCAGGATGTTCTTTTAGGGGTCCCTGAGAGAAGAAAGAAACAGACAGAGAGGACTGTGGGCAGTGAACCCTTATCTCTGACATGACTCTGAATGCTGAGGCAGTAATTGTCAGAGTCTGTTACAGAGAGAGGGAGAGAGAGAGAGAGAAAGGAAGAGAGGGGGGGAGGAAGAGAGAGAGAGGGGAAGAGAGAGAGAGAGAGAGAGAGAGAGAGGAGGAGAGAGAGAGAAGGAGAGAGAGAAGGAGAGAGATAAGGAGAGAGAGAGAGAGAGAGAGGAGGAGAGAGAGAGAGAGAGAGAGAGAGAGAGAGAGAGAGAGAGAGATAGAGAGAGGAGGAGAGAGAGAGAGAGAGGAGGAGAGAGAGAGAGAGAGAGGGAGGAAGAAAAAGAGAGAGAGAGAGAGAGAGAGAGGAAGAAAAAGAGAGAGAGAGAGAGAGGAAGAAAAAGAGAGAGAGGAAGAAAAAAAAGAGAGAGAGGAAGAAAGAGAGAGCGAGAGAGAGAGGGGGGGGAGAGAGAGAGAGGGGGGGAGAGAGAGAGAGAGAGAGGAAAAGAGAGAGAGAGAGAGGAAGAGAGAGAAGAGAGAGAGAGAGGGGAAAAGAGAGAGAGAGAGAGGAAGAGAGAGAAGAGAGAGAGAAAGAGGAAGAGAGAGGGGGGGGGGGGGGGAGGGAGAGAGAGGAAGAGAGAGAGAGAGAGAGAGAGAGGGGAATAGAGAGGTAAGGAGGAGAGGGAGGGAGAGAGAGAGATGAGGTAGAGATGGAGCTGGAGAGAGAGGGAAAGAGAGAGAAGAAAAGAAAGAGAGGGAAAGAGGGAGAGTGAGAGAGGGAAAGAGAGAGAGAGAGGGAAAGAGAGGGAGAGGGAAAGAGTGTGTGTGAGAGAGAGAGAGAGAGAGAGAGAGAGAGAGTAAGAGAGAGAGTAAGAGAGAGAGAGATAAATAGGAAGAGGGAGATAAAGAGTGAGAGAGGGGGAGAGAGATAGATAGGAATAGAGAGAGAGAGAGAGAGGCAGGGAACAGCCATGAGAGGAGAAGAGGAAAAAAGGGGAGGGGTTGAGCGTCTGCGAGAGTGCATGTGTGTGAGCGCGCACGAGATCAAGCGAGGGAGGGGAGACGCAGAGAGCGAGAGAGAGAGAGAGTGAGTGAGTGAGTGAGAGAGTGACTTCCACACTGCTCACACCAGCGGCGGCAGCTCCCAGCGTCTGGGAGGCGCGCACCGGAAGGTAGAGACCCTCTCTCTCTCTCTTTTTCCCACTTCTCGTCCCTTTTTCATCGCCAGATTTTCACGCGCGCGGAAGACGCCAGAAACGCACGCGGGGATTAATTTCACGTAGACGAGGAGGCTGCTCGCCCGTGTGGATACTGCTGCAGTGCATGTGCGTGCGCGCGCGCCTGTGTGCGTGCGTGTGTGCGCGTGTGTGCATATTCCATATATACGTATATATGTTTTTGTGCTTTGAATACATCCGCCGCGCGCGCGTGGAGTCTGAAAGTTGCCCAGGATGCTGAGAGCGTCGCGCGGCAGGATTGCTCTTCTTCTTCTTCGAGGCGCTTTCTTTAGCCACTGACGGGCGCGCGAGGAGCGCTCTACCTCTCTCCCCCCTCATCTCTCTCGCTCTCGCTCTCTCTCTCTCTGTATTTCTCTCTCTCTCTCTCTTTCTTTTCTTCCCTCACTCTCTCTCTATCCTTGCATCTCTCTCTTTTCCTCCCTTTCCCTCCTTTTTTCAATCCCCACGGAACATTGCAGCGTCCCTCGCTCTACTACAGGGTGGAATACGGCAAGCAGGCGAGCGCGAGGAGCGCGAGAAGACAGGACACAGCGGAGATAAGGAGAGCAGGACAGGGGCACGAGCGGATTTACAGCATCATCTCAGCTCAGAAAGGAAGAAGAAGGAAAAGACTTGATTGGAAAGGGCTGGAGGACTTCCCATCTTCTCAAGGCTGGAGATTTGGTGCTTGGTTCTACCCTCCTTGTGGACTATACAGAACCCACCCCATCACCACCACCACCACCACCACCACCCACCCAAATAAGGACGTGGTCGTGCAGGTAAGGACCCCCTTAATAGATGTGGATTAGAGTTGCTAAAGCAAGGAGGTGCTGCAGGAGGCTAGGAGGATAGCTCCTATGCTCTCCAGCTCTCCTATGCATTGCGTAAGCAAAGTTAAGTTCAGTGCACACACCTCGCTATTGCTCCTCGTCGCATCTCGTGAGCCGTGCTGCTGAACCTCCTTTTTGATTTCCCCCGTGAGCTTGGACGAGGAGTAGGAGGATGTAGCAGGATGAGGGTGGAGATAAGGAGGGGGCAGTGTGTAGGTATATGAACTGCTCCCGTACTGTGGTGAGAAGCTGTCGTATTCAGAGAGAGGTCCAGAGAAGCTCAACCTGGTGTAGGTGTTTAGAAAGCAGGCGCTCTCCACGTCTGAGGTCAGGTTCCTCCTGAGAGAAGCTTAAGCTCAAGCCTAAGCCTAAGCCTAAGCCCAGCCCTGTGTTTCCCATATTCACACATTAGGGCTGTGTGTCATGTGCATGAGGATCAGATGACCAGAGCAGAGTGTTGTTGGCTGAAGCTGAAGGACACACTCTTCTCTTCTGGCTGGGTGTGTGTGTGTATCTATCTCTGTGTGTGTGTGTGTGTGTGTATGTTCTGCAGCTCTTCCGCGGCGCGTCGGTGTCGGTCCGTTCGCAGGCGCTCAAGTGCTCCCCTTTGGAAAAGGAGGGTGG
Source organism: Megaleporinus macrocephalus (assembly GCA_021613375.1). Classification (NCBI taxonomy): domain Eukaryota; kingdom Metazoa; phylum Chordata; class Actinopteri; order Characiformes; family Anostomidae; genus Megaleporinus; species Megaleporinus macrocephalus. The sequence goes on from CM038713.1 coordinate 43,121,765, forward strand.
GGGGGGCGGACAGAGGGGGGGTTAAATATGCATGAAGGCATACACACGTCCTGTGTGTCCTGAAATATTAACAATAATTGAATATCAGATGAAGCCTGTGGGCCATGCAGGTGTGCAGGTGCCTTGTTTTTTTTCTTTTTTTTTTTTATTATTTTTTCTTTTTTTTTTCTCTTCTCTCTCTCTTTCTTTGGGTCGTCTGCTCCGGCTGAGTCCACACGAGTGACCACTAAATGACTTTGCCTCCAGATATTCATGTTCAGGAAGTCTTCCCCCCCCCCTTCCCAAACGAGAAACGAGTGGGCCGTCCGCCTGCGATGCGGGTCTAAAGAGAGGAGAGGGTCCGCAAGATAAACACTGGCTTGCTGATGTGTTTGTGGCTGAGCTGTGGGGGCTTTGATGTTTTATTGAGTGCCGAGCAGGCTGGGTGGATTTCTGAGAGCCTGGATTTGGAGTCTGTAATTTGGGGCTTCGCGCCGTACGTCTTTCTTTTCTTTTTTTTTCTTTTCTTTTCTTTTTTTAAAGGATGACAATCGATAACACAGCTCTCTCCGTGTGGGAGGTTGGGTTGAGGGTGGTGGGGGGCTTCTGCTCTCGCCGCTGACGTCCGTTTGCCTGGCTGTACGAAAGCATCTCGTTTATCTCTACACGCTTATTTTAACATGAGCTTTGGAGTCAAAGGCATGGGCTGAATTATGTATCTGATGATTCACTCCAAGCTCGGCGCACGATCCTTGTCTATAATTCATGGCTGCTTCTTCTGAAGGGTTAAAGAAACAATTAGGATTCGAGAGATGAGCTGGAAGGGGTCATTAGATATGTTCCCCAAATCCAAACACTAAGCTGAAGGCATAACAAATGTTGGCCTAGAGCCTAGAACACTAACCCTAGAGCCGTACAAGGCATAAGTGATTCCTGAACATGTGGTAGGAGGGATCAATATGAACCAATAGATATGCATATAGATTTTTTTAAATAATATATCCGACACTCATCACAATATTCACCAATTCTAATAGTCGTAGATGCAAATATTCAGTATTTATATCAGTATTTTTAACTGTTGTCCACTGTCAACATAGAAGATGGGACTGAAATCAATGGAAATGAGTCTCTGTGTAAATAAGCTCCGCCCTCATCCTATTTAGTTAGCTATACTAGTTACTTTGAGCTTGTTGGTATCTAACGTTACCTATACTAGCTACTGTCTTTCATCTGGACATCAAACACAAAGTAGATTAAAGGTGTCTCTGTGAAACTTTCAGTTGAAGATGATCTGCTTCAACCAGCACACAGTGATCCACTCACACAGCATGGCTGCTACTTCCAGTCACTGTTGGAGGTTGTGGTGCTAATAAAGGTGGAGCTGCTCGTCTCTTCAGTCTCTTCAGTGTTGAACGCTGAGCTGAAGCTGCTCCATGGTGTCCGAGTGTTGGAGAAACTGTCCGGAGTGAAACGTACAGACTGCAGAGTTAAAGTTGTTCAGGATTCTGTTAAAGATGTTGGAAGTTCAGCAGCTGGTTTTGGGAATTCTCCGTTCCACCTTAAACGCTGCTGTGGTTCCATTCTGGTGTCTGTACGAGCTGCAGTGTTGTGGTTGTGTGTAAATGTTCTGGTTGGTGTTGTGGTTGTGTGTAAATGTTCTGGTTGCTGGTTGTTGTTGTGGTTGTGTGTAAATGTTCTGGTTGCTGGTTGGTGTTGTGGTTGTGTGTAAATGTTCTGGTTGCTGGTTGTTGTTGTGGTTGTGTGTAAATGTTCTGGTTGGTGTTGTGGTTGTGTGTAAATGTTCTGGTTGGTGTTGTGGTTGTGTGTAAATGTTCTGGTTGTTGGTTGTTGTTGTGGTTGTGGGTAAATGCTCTGGTTGCTGGTTGGTGTTGTGGTTGTGTGTAAATGTTCTGGTTGCTGGTTGTTGTTGTGGTTGTGGGTAAATGTTCTGGTTACTGGTTGGTGTTGGGGTTGTGTCTAAATGTTGTGGTTGCTGGTTGGTGTTGTGGTTGTGTGTAAATGTTCTGGTTGCTGGTTGGTGTTGTGGTTGTGTGTAAATGTTCTGGTTGTGGTTGTGGGTAAATGTTCTGGTTGCTGGTTGGTGTTGTGGTTGTGGGTAAATGTTCTGGTTGCTGGTTGGTGTTGTGGTTGTGTGTAAATGTTCTGGTTGCTGGTTGGTGTTGTGGTTGTGTATAAATGTTCTGGTTGCTGGTTGGTGTTGTGGTTGTGTGTAAATGTTCTGGTTGCTGGTTGGTGTTGTGGTTGTGTGTAAATGTTCTGGTTGCTGGTTGGTGTTGTGGTTGTGTGTAAATGTTCTGGTTGCTGGTTGGTGTTGTGGTTGTGTGTAAATGTTCTGGTTGTTGGTTGTTGTTGTGGTTGTGGGTAAATGTTCTGGTTGCTGGTTGTTGTTGTGGTTGTGGGTAAATGTTCTGGTTACTGGTTGGTGTTGTGGTTGTGTGTAAATGTTGTGGTTGGTGTTGTGGTTGTGTGTAAATGTTCTGGTTGGTGTTGTGGTTGTGGGTAAATGTTCTGGTTGCTGGTTGGTGTTGTGGTTGTGGGTAAATGTTCTGGTTGCTGGTTGGTGTTGTGGTTGTGGGTAAATGTTCTGGTTGCTGGTTGGTGTTGTGGTTGTGTGTAAATGTTCTGGTTGCTGGTTGGTGTTGTGGTTGTGTGTAAATGTTCTGGTTGCTGGTTGGTGTTGTGGTTGTGTGTAAATGATGGGGGTGTAAATATTAACCTGTCTGATTTGGAGCTCGGCCCATTTATCCTCCCTCTTCTGTAAAAGCAGGGTTTGTTTCTGAAGAACAGAGTTTGAGGTTCACTGTACATACAGATTTGCATTCTGTGTTGGAACAAATGAAATAGAATCTGTGGAGAAAAATACAGTAATAAAGATAATAAACCTACTACAAAGCCGAGCTGTAATGAAATCCTATTAAACAGGCCTAATTGCAGTGTAATACTCAGTTAGTCTGTGTTAAGTGCTACAGATGTGCTCAGAAAAGCATGTTGTATCATGATTAGTCAATAATCAATAATGCTGAACTGGCGTTCATATGTAGAAAACGAATAAAGCCATTGAATCGACCGTCCAAACACAACCACTGAACCTAAACGTCTTCTGACTTGTATTTGGAACAATGCCTATTAAGCCTAAACCTTCTTAAAGCCACTGTACATTCATATCTTCGATCTGGCAGCATATTTTTATTTCATTGTCCTGCGTCATTTGAACACGACAGCTATTCTTTACATTGTGTAAAATGAACAGACCATGTTCATTCATGATGAACAGAACAATAGAAATGCTCAGAAATAGCTTAGAAAAAGGTCTGGTTCCATTGACTTGCATGTGAAGAAGGTTTTTGTCCTCTCTTGTGAAGTTGGCATTTTTCAGATACCTGTTTTTCTTTGGACAGATATTAAGTTTTAAACTGTATCAAATTCTTCTGGTAACACTTCCTGTGGATCTCTGTTTTCATAACGCTAAATAAGTGCATTTACCATATACATTACCATATACATTACCATATACCATATACTGATATATACTGTGTATAAAATATATACTATAGACTAATATATACTATGTTTAAAATATATATTATATACTGATATATACAATGTATAAAATATATAGTCTATACTGATATGTACTACATACAAAATATATATTAATATATGCTACATATAAAATATTTACTATATATTAATATATACTACATATAAAATATTTACTATATACTAATATATACTACACATAAAATATTTACTAAATACCAATATATACTCATACTAAATGTATACTAAAATATGCTACATATAAAATATTTACTATATACTAATATATATACTTTGTATAATATATATACTATATACTAATATATATATACTACATATAAAATATTTACTATATATTAATATATACTACATATAAAATATTTACTATATATTAATATATACTACATATAAAATATTTACTATATACTAATATGCTACACATAAAATATTTACTATATACCAATATATACTACATATAAAATATTTACTATATATTAATATATACTACATATAAAATATTTACTATATATTAATATATACTACACATAAAATATTTACTATATACCAATATATACTCATACTAAATGTATACTAAAATATGCTACATATAAAATATTTACTATATACTAATATATATACTTTGTATAAAATATATACTATATACTAATATATACTACATGTAAAATATATACTCCATATACAATATATATTATCTAATGAGCGGATTTTATAAAGTGTAATGATACACCGTCTTATTCTCTTATGCGGGCATTTAAAGCAGCCATACGCAATTACATAGATTTATGCCTAGCATTATATGCTATTATTCATGTTATATGATGCTGTATAGAATTGTGAATACAGCCTTCATAGGGAGTGTTACCATTTTTTCTATGAAGACACTTTGCTTCCATCTCAACTGTGTAATAAAGTAGAGAAACTCAAATCCTAGAAACTCAAATCTTGATCGTTGTGCACTATAAGTGTTTCCCAACATTGCTGGCATGCAGTTTCACTTGCGTACAGTAAGATGCTGAATAAATAAAGAAAACTAAATAATGAATATGTAATAGAACTGGCCTCTGTCTTGGCCTTTGGGCGTCTGTATTATTCCCACCATATCTTTAACATTTTAATACATATTCATGCATCACATGGAAGATATCGGTGTCTTGGCTCCAGAAGTCACGCTCTGCCTCACCTGGACAGGCGGGAATGATTAAGCATCCAGCGCAGAGTGTGCTGGAATGCATCCCATCATGCTGCATCAGCCTAGAAACTAAAAACAGGCCATTCTTTTGGCCGGCACAAGCGCTCCGTATGTTAGCCGTGACAGAAAAACCAGAGCGGGAGGCCACAGCTGTCCCAGGAGTCTGGAGCGCTGCTACTGGAGATGGCCTCTTGAAAGGCACTGCTGTTCAAGTACCTGGGAGTGAATTACGGCTCCCTTTCGAATTGAGCTTGTATGGCTAATAAGTGGCTTTTTAGCGGTTAATGAGCAGTTGACGTACGACTTGATATAGACCCCGAGTCGCGAGATGTCCAGGGCTTTTAATTCGCCATTTGTAACCCTAAAAATAGGGCAGCGGAGCTCTAGCAGTGGCTTACAGTACATGGGGCTAAATCAAGCATGAATGGTGCCCACCTGTGCCAGATGGTGTCTTGGCTGCTCCGATGTCATGGTGCTGAAGCACCTGGGGACGGTTGGCACCTTAGGCACGTCTATGTCTTATGACTCGTGAGCGGGAAAGCAGAAGGCAAGCGCTGTGATTTAGACGACAGTATGTTTTAATCTACGCCCGTAGCTTCCAGCTGGTAAGGCCGTTGTCATATCTTATACAACAGGCAGTAAATACTTCTGCCGCCACGGCTTTATTCATGCCTCCACCCCCGAAGGCGTGCGGTAGCCATTCTCTTGACCCTTAGATCTATTGCAGGCAAGTTAGCCCCTCTCCTGGAACACACAACACTGCTGCACACATTCAGTTCCCACCACAAGGAGGTGCAGTTTGTCCCCAGGATGGACTGAAGGTGTTTCTCAACTGGAACAGATGATGAAAGAGTGGTCATTGGCATGCGGTGGTCTTCTAGGATTGGACATTTTTAAATTCATTGTTAAAATAACTAACTAGTACTGATATACACTGATTGGCAAGTTTTTTTATGTTTCTAGATCATTTAAACCAAGCAGCTGCTGTTCAGACTGGGTGTAAAACTCATGATGAGAGGACCAATAGAAATGCTCCAATATGGCTTGCAAAACATTCTGGTTCCATTCACTTGCATTGAAAGTAAACACTGTTTTGGGCCTCCCCTGTAAAGTTTGGAGACATATACCAAAAATGCTTAACTTTACAGGAGAGAACAAAAACTGTGTTTACTTTCAATGTAAGTCAATGGAACCAGAATGGTTTGCAAGCCATTTTGGAGCACTTCTATTGGTCCATTCATCATGAGTTTTATAGACAACATAAACAACAGCTTCTCGGTTCAAATGACGTAGAAAAATAAAAATAAACAAAAAACGGACATATATATTTTTCTATGGACAGTGAATATATCTATATATATATATATATATATATATATATCACCACTGTCCAATGAATGGACCAATAGAATGGCTCCAAAATAGCTTGGAAAAGGTGTCTCCATTGATTTAATGGAAACAGCAGAGACTGTTTTTGGCCTGTACTGTAAAGTTGTTACTTTGAAGATACTAGTTTTTCTTTGGATATATGTGTTCAAGTAAATAAAGCTAATTTAATAGCATTAATATGGGACTCTTAGCATAATAGCAATAGCGCTACTGCCTAAAGGAGATGTTCTCCACTGCTATGTAGTCCCTGTGTTTTCTCCATCGATTCATTCATCCCATAATTCTGGTGCTGGTGATCTGCTGCTCTGTCATTCCAGATTCAGCTAACTATATGGCAAAGCCCAAATTAACATAATAACAGACTATATGACCGTTATTAGCAAAGCAGCAGATCTGTCAGACACTGAGATCATTTCCACTCACACAGACCTTCACACACCTTCATATGTTCTCTACAGCGAGCTAGATCAATTTGATTGAGAGCACAAATGACAGTTACAGAGCTTTCATTAACTCAAAACACTTTATTATTAAATATTAATCAGTATTAATAGAGTAAGTAGAGCTTTTCCATACATCAGTGTGTTTATTTAACCCTTTCCAAGCTTCTCCTAAACAACCCAGTATTATTATCAGTTCTCATCTAATACCGGCTTTGACTGCTCAGTACTTCATTAAGATAAATCAAGATTTGCTGCTGAAGGAACTGAACACATTCATACAATCTGGAACCTAACTTCGTTCTTCAAACTGGATCAAGATCTGATCTACTTCTCTCACAATAACATATTCATGTTACTTTGTATTGTATGTATGATTATTTACATCAGACATTGGACTTTGATGAAGGGGGTCAGTAATGGAAAGTGATTTGTGGTTTTAAGATAATAGAAGTTGTTTTCTCAAGACCTCAACTTGTCCTTACATCACAAGAATAACATGTTGTGAAAAACAACTTTTGTCATCTTGAGATCACAAGACAATGAAGTCATGATCCCAGGATAACAGTCCAGGAAATTATAACCACCAGAACGGTTTGCAGCGGTGACGTTATCGGGGGTCAGCGTCTTCAGCCTTCATTAAATAGGCTACAGCCTGCTCTGTCAGCTGTTCCTGAACTGTTAGGATCTGCAGCCTTGTACACCTGACCGAGGGCTGTTAAAGCCGCTTTACTGCTCTACTGAGAACCGGCAAAGGTTCTAATTCCCGTCGCATGGCTCCATTCCGGGAATTAACATCAGGCGTTGTAAAATGGCCTGGGAATGGTGTCGTCTCCCGTGTTGTCGTCATTGTTATCGCCATCATCCTCTCGTTTTCAAGGTTTGGGCACCGGCTTCTCATTGCTGTGGTCAGTACCTGAGGGTCACATAACATTTGTGACTTGCCAACTAATCCTTTGGTAGAGTTTGAATTCCTTTAACCAAGTTCTGCTTCTTAGGATCTCAAAGAGGTTTCGAAATGTAATTGTTCCCAACAGTTGACGGGGTGATCAAAAAGATGAAAGGGTTGTAAGTAACTGAAAGGCCAGACATGGCGCTCGCGGGCATATTTTTATTGTGTCCATTAAGGAAGCAGCAGCAGAAATCAATGCTCAGTGTTCTGTCCACATCAGGTTTCAGTGTTTTGAGACGATGACCCTTGGCGGACTCCTTGACTGTGTCTGGGTGGTTCAGGTCTTGGCACCAAGGTTTTCGCCAATCACATCATTAGCACGCATCAGGGTGATGTTGGCTTGGCAAGGACGCCCCTAAACTGTAATAACCACTCCTGCTCTGCCTGTCCAACTAAAACAAAATAGATCTAATTTGGACTCTGGCCCCATCTGCCATCTTGAACGACTGGATCCCCCCAGGCAAGGTTTCCGAAGTGAATGATCCGGAAGATGCTATGCGAAGGGATTGATTTGTCTTTGTTGACTTGGCTCTGGAACGTGGCAGAAGCATGTTTATTTAGTATGTAATGTTATTGTTCCCAACAGTTGACGGGGCGATCAAAAAGATGAAAGGGTTGTAAGTAACTGAAAGGCCAGAGGCGGCGCTCGCGGGCCTATTTTTAGTGTGTCCATTAGTGTATCAATGCTCAGTGTTCTGTCCACATCGGGTTTCAGCGTTTTGAGACGATGACCCTTGGTGGACTCTTGGCACCAAGATTTTCGTCAATCAGATCATTAGCGCACATCAGGGTGATGTTGGCTTGGCAAGGATGCCCCTAAACTGTAATGACCACTCCTGCTCTGTCTGTCTAACCAAAACAAAATAGATCTAATTTGGACTCTGGCCCCATCTGCCATCTTGAACGACTGGATCCCCCCAGGCAAGGTTTCCGAAGTGAATGGTCCGGAAGATGCTATGCGAAGGGATTGATTTGACTTTGTTGACTTGGCTCTGGAACGTGGCAGAAGCATACTTATTTAGGGTTTGACACATCTGTATGTGTAAAGGCAGTGTCCAGGTCTTGAACCCTGACTCTCATGCCCACTGCAACAGCAAACTCTGTCTTTCCTACTTGGCTCAGGTGCTCATGCTGTTTGAATGAGAGCCAGCTGAGCTGAGACGGGATGAGAAAGTTTGATGCTCTGGCTGAAATTCCCGCCACACGGCTTAATTCTGGGAATTAACATCAGGCGTTGTAAAATGGCCTCGCTGTGGAGCAGGAGGCTGGGAATGGGAGGCAGATCTCAGGCTCAGGTGCTCCGGAGTTGTTGCTGCCATCGTCATCCTCCTCATCCTCTCATTTTCAAGGTTTGGGCACCGGCTTCCTGCCCTCTCTCATTGCTGTGGTCAGTACCTGAGGGTCACAGATAACATTTCTGACCTGCCAACTAATCCTTTGCGAAATTTAAAATTCTTTTAGCCCAGTTCTGCTTCTTAGGATCTCAAAGAGGTTCCAAAATGTAACTGTTCCCAACAGTTGATGTGGCGATCAAAAAGATGAAAGGGTTGTAAGTAACTGAAAGGCCAGACGCGGCACTCGCGGGCATATTTTTAGTGTGTTCATTAGTGTATCAATGCTCAGTGTTCTGTCCACATCGGGTTTCAGCGTTTTGAGACGATGACCCTTGGCGGACTCCTTGACTGTGTCTGGGTGGTTCAGGTCTAGGCACCAAGGTTTTCGCCAATCAGATCATTAGCGCGCATCAGGGTGATGTTGGCTTGGCAAGGACGCCCCTAAACTGTAATGACCACTCCTGCTCTGCCTGTCCAACTAAAACAAAATAGATCTAATTTGGACTCTGGCCCCATCTGCCATCTTGAACGATTGGATCCCCCCAGGCAAGGTTTCCGAAGTGAATGATCCGGAAGATGCTATGCGAAGGGATTGATTTGTCTTTGTTGACTTGGCTCTGAAACGTGACAGAAGCATGTTTATTTAGTATGTTATGTTATTGTTCCCAACAGTTGACGGGGTGATCAAAAAGATGAAAGGGTTGTAAGTAACTGAAAGGCCAGAGGCGGCGCTCGCGGGCCTATTTTTAGTGTGTCCATTAGTGTATCAATGCTCAGTGTTCTGTCCACATCGGGTTTCAGCGTTTTGAGACGATGACCCTTGGTGGACTCTTGGCACTAAGATTTTCGCCAATCAGATCATTAGCGCACATCAGGGTGATGTTGGCTTGGCAAGGACGCCCCTAAACTGTAATGACCACTCCTGCTCTGTCTGTCTAACCAAAACAAAATAGATCTAATTTGGCCCCATCTGCCATCTTGAACGATTGGATCCCCCCAGGCCAGGTTTCCAAAGTGAATGGTCCGGAAGATGCTATGCGAAGGGATTGATTTGTCTTTGTTGACTTGGCTCTGGAACGTGGCAGAAGCATACTTATTTAGGGTTTGACACATCTGTATGTGTAAAGGCAGGCAGATGTTGTGGGCTAAGCATTGAGCCTTCTGCGAATTGCGCCGAAGACGGCGCTGACTGGCTCTAATCTCATCATCTCGCTTCGTCTGAAGTTCAGGCAAAGTTTGAAAGCATTCGAGAGTCCAAAAGCGCTCGACTTCAAAAGCGAAGAATGACGCTCGGAGCAGGAACGGAGCGTACCATGTCCACTAAACATGCGCTGAGTACATTTGATGATGATGCTGCATCCATTTCTGTCCTTCTGTAGAGCTCGAACCGCATTTCCGACTTAAAAGCAACGGATTATAAATGCATTTCAAACATTTCTGCGAGCACAGACTCAAGGACAAAATCCTTTAAGAACTCACTTGTCCTCATGCATTTCCCGTACGCCGCTAAAGTGTTGTTACATCACCTCCGAGAGAAATGTTGAACCGTTTGTCAAAAATGGTTGCCTTTGTTCATGTTAGGCCCCTGTCATATTGAATTGATTCTCCTCCTTCTCTTTTTTTCTTTTTTTATTTTTTCTTTCCAACAGCCCGAGCGCTCCAGGCGAGTCACGGCCTCTCAATTAAAAGGAAGGAAACAAGGGTCCTCTGGACCTGGTCTAAAACAAAACCACTTGCCTGGAGCACCACTGACTTAACAGGACATCTCGTGGCCTTTCTGAAACGCTCCGAATCAAACGGAACAGCTCTGCCTCAAAGCTATCTTCGGCTCTGGGAACGGTGCAGATTGGCTGGGACGGCGGGGTCACGGCTGTAGATGGAGCTTAAGGGGAGTCTGGCCATTGGTGTAAAGACAAGGGAGCATCGTTAGGGTGATTAGTGTTCTGCTAGAGGGGGCGCCCGGGCAAGATGTCAGCTGGAGGGTGGGCCTGGAAGGGACAGGTGCTGACAGTGACCCTGACGCCCAACTTTGCTTCGGCAGTCCACCTCTGATAGGACCAGTCACCTCGGGCTACGGCTTCTTTTGCATGTGTGGGTTGACACCAAGCATTAGCGAGGGTCGTACGGGGGATGTGTTGGAGGAGAGTCTAGGGGCATGAGGGTACTGTGGAGGTGGAAGATATGGTGGGAGAAGACTGCCTTGCCTAAGGCTTCCCTGTTTGTCTTGTTTGGGTCCTGACCTTCGTCCAGGTCTTCTCCATGCCCTTGAAATAATACAATAATATCGCCAACATTTTTGAATATGGTGAACAATATTATACCCTGAAATATCACACCATATCACCCATCACTAATTATCACATCAGGGTACTACTTTTACTGTTTTTAGAAAAAGAAGAATTCATACTTTTCTCATTTCCTAATATATATACTACTAGAGACCGATTTTATCTGTCCAGTATCATTCACTTTACTTCAGTCCTGGATATATGGAAATATTGTTTATGCAGCAACCATCCTGCGTTTCTTTCAGTAAATTCACTTTTCTAGTTTCCTGGTCTGTATAGTGGACTTACTTATTGTGGTTGCAATCATCACTGAAAGTCATAGCAATTGATTTTCTGCTGCCTTACAATCTAAATAGAAAACAAAGGAAAGAATAACTACGTCACATGTAAAAACATAACCTTTACCAGGTTTGATCACAGTTAGCTAAAGTAGCCTTCATGACAGATCCCCTCTACTGGAATAAGCATTCATAAATATGTATGTAGGGTAGGGCTGGGCGATAAGGGAAAAAATTTTATCACGAGAATTTTTTTCATATCAGTCGATATCGATATATATCACAATATAAATCAAAGTGAGATATAAAGATATCAAAATTTTAATTGTTTCTTAAATTGTGTTTTATTTTCAGACAAATAGACCAATGTACTATAGAACATTACACAACTGTATTAACCACACACACACGTGCGCACACACACACACACACACACACACACACACACATATATATATATATGTATGTATGTATGTGTGTGTGTGTGTGTGTGTGTGTGTGTGTGTGTGTGTGTGTGTGTCTGTGTGTGTGTAATACAGTTGTGTCATGTTGTGTATATGGGGCAGTATTAGTATGAACAGTATTCACACACAGACACTGTGTTAAGCAGGCTGTTACTGGCCCTTTAAGTTCTGAGGAAAGGACTCGTAGCGGTGAGTCGACTCTCTGTTCAAATGTTAAGTTCGTTTAGCGATTCTGTTTCGGTAGAAAATAAAGTTTCCCTGCTCGGGATTTTGGATTATAAAGTCAACTTTGCCTCTGTGTTCTCACTCGAACTCATACAGTATACATGTTTATGTTTATCGATTACGAAATTACGTCAATTAGCATAACGTGCGTCGATGCGTCGCTAAGGTGGCCGCGCCCACTGAAAGCATGGATTTATCCGGAGCGTGAGCTGCAGCTACAAACAATCGCTCACCTACATCTAAAGCTGAGGGAGTTTCACACAGAAACACAACAGTGTGGTGCTCTGTCAGCTCTGCACAGTGGAGATGATCACAACAGTACAACTGCTATACACGAGACCTTGAAGATCAAACACCCCGTAGAGCTTCATCAACACAGCAGCAGGACAGCACCTGTTTACCTGTTTATCTTATTTTATAGATTATTTATAGATTATTAACACGTGTAACATGTTTCTTTCAGTAGTAGTTAATGTTTTCTGTTGTTGTTTTTTCTTATTTTTTTCTCTCTGCTCGACGGTGGTGTCTGCAGTAACTTATTACTAGTACGTGGGTTAAGCTGCCGCTACGTCTACACTCTGTACTGTTTGAGCTTCAACCAAACACGAAGTGGCTGGAACTCCATTTCAGTCACCTGATTGGTTTGGGGTGGCGCTATTCTCATTCTCATTGGCTGTTCGTGTTGTCTCTCAAAACATGGACGGAACTCAACTCTATCGACTTTCTATCGACTACGTCTTGTAGTTCTATCGAGGAAATGTTATTTCGCAATAATTATCGTTATCGTTTTATCGCCCAGCCCTGATGTAGGGTTATGCCAGTTGTTATAACAAGCCAGTGCAGGTGACATGCAGCCTTATGAACAGTACCCTACGGTAGTGGTACCGTAATAAGTGTTTATATAGGCTTATATGTTAGGCCTATCTGGTTTGCGTTCATGCTGGTGAATTTTGAGTAATTCCAGAGGCAAGCTGTTGTGGTTGCCAGATCAATCTTGAGAGAGCTTCATCGCCGGAGCATTGTTTGCTATTATACTTATAGCTACTGTCCAAAATGCAATTAGCTAAAAGGGCGCTACAAATCAGAGGCCCTTTCATTCTTTGATTTAATAGCGACTAACGAACCCCAAGTCATCTAATTACCCTTCTTGTGCTGCTTCTTATAGTAGCTGCATTGTTTTAATGGGGAAGTAATCACTGACACTAATCATTGGAAACAAATGATGATGATATGATGACGATAAAGGCTTCATAACTGCCCAGACAGCCCCCGTACGGAGAAGCGGGGGGGGGGGTTGCTCGATACGAGGAGCTACTTTTTTTCCTTTGTTGGCGTCCTAAAACCGTGTGATTATGATTGTGGAGTGGTGTAATAAAGCAGCAATGCAAATCAGAGTGCACACCTTATTAGCTTATCTCTTATTATCTCAGTGGTGTTCCTTTGCAGAGCAACTGCTGGGTGTGTTTTTGTGCTGTTAGTGAACCAATGTGGGTCATCTCGCTGGCCTGGAGTGCCCCGGTGGTCCTGCTGTGCATTGACTGATGTACTCAATATAGCAGAGTTTGCTCTCTTATGGGTTTGCCGTTAATTACATGCTGAAGGTTCTAGAGAAACTTGCCAATTGGTCGCAGGAGTTGAGCTTTTAGACGACCACCTCACAGAAAGTCATTACAGGGAGCAGTTCTGAAAGCGCCTGCTGTCTGAGACACTGGTTTATTGGTTTGATATTCATTTAATTCATAGTATCATTATTAGTAACATTACAAATCATTAAAACCCTACAGTTTCACTGGTGAACCTTTATTTGTGCTGTAGACATGGTGACCCTCAGTGACCACCACTCTAAAGAATTCTTGGTATCACTTTTCACTCAGTGTTGACTAACTAACCAAGTAATACCTATAAACATGTAATAAATGTGTTTTTAACACTGTTTTAACATAAGGCGTTGACATAATTAATATTAAGTAATGCATTTGTTAACATGAACCATGAATAATGGTTCACAACTGTATAATAAACATGTAACAACTGCTTTATTAACACTGTTTTCACATGAACTGTTGACATATTTATTAATGCATTTGTTAACAAGAACCACAACTGATGTACAACTATACAAACATTTCTTCACTATGTTAAGAGTTAGTTAACAAGTAATAACTGCATTATTAGCAGTTTCCATGTGTTGACATAGTTAACATTAAGCAATGCGTTTGTTAACATAAATCATAAATAATGGTTAACAACTGTTTAGTAAACATGTAACTACTGCATTACAGCAACTACAATAACACGAACCTTTACTATATAAATAATGGTAATTTTATGTTTAGTAAACATGTAACAACTACATTTATTAACACTTTTAACAGAGTTGACATAATTTAGTAATGCATTTGTTATCATGAATAACGGTTAACTAGTGTTTACAAGTAAACATGTAACAACTGCATTACAAGAACTGCAATAACATGAACCTTTACTATATAAATAACGGTTAAGTAATGTTTAGTAAACATGTAACAACTACATTTATTAACACTGTTTTAACAGAGTTGAATATTTAGTAATGCATTTGTTACCATGAATAGCGGTTAACTAATGTTTACAAGTAAACTTGTATTAACTGCATTACAACGACTGCAATAACATGAACCTTTACTATATAAATAACGGTTAACTAATGTTTAGTAAACATGTAACAACTACATTTATTAACACTTTTACATAATTCATATTAAATAATGCATTTGTTAACATGAACCATGAATAATGGTTAATAACTGTTTAGTAAACATGTAACAGCTGTTTCATTAACACTGGGTACACTTGAACTGTTGACATATTTAATACTTATTAATGCATTTGTCCAGGGTATCTGTCCATTTCTAGCCACGTGGCTAGGTCCCATCCACCCCAGTGAAGACAATCAACATGTATAATGTACGTGATCTGCAAGCATGGATTTAGACCCAAATCGGTTGGGCGTGTCCTCCTACATGGATGAGTGGGTCCAAAGAATGAAAGGAAAACGTCCCCCAGACCATAACGCTGCAGCCATCCAAAGTAGGAAGGGGTCATAATAATGTGACTCAACCCTGTGACAGTTAGAGTTGGTTTCCTGGACCGTCCTATGGTCTCTTTTCAATGTCCATTGAGAAGGGAGAAATAAAAATCAACCCACTGAGAGGCCAGCCAGGCTGTAAGAGCCTGGAAATAAATCACTCATCTGTTTCCTTTCTTTTTTTTTTTTTTCCTTATAAAAGGCACAACTTGCTCCTGGACAAAACTCTACTCAGTCATTCATTTATCTTTTCATTTACGCTTAATAAAATGTCCATTAATGCTAAAAGTGACTCTATTCGCGGACAGACGTTTCAACTCCGCTGTCGCAGAAGGCAGTGCTGCGCTGGATCTGAGCCCTGTTAGCGTTACTGAGCTCCAGTTACCCACAAAGCACCACCGACTCATTTCTGAAGTTACGACTGCGACTGTCTTGTTAACCTAGAGCTGCGTTCCGCATGACACTGCTTTATAAAGATTCAAATAGAATTTTTTTTTTTTTTTTTTTTTGCAGCTAGCAAATCACACAGTCAGCGGGCTGTGCGGCGCAGTCAGTGGTTTCTGTCAGGTGGTCTCCATGCGGTGTGCTAATGCAATCAGACTCCGCTCTACCTGATACTGAAGTGCAGTTGTATCAAATCCAGAAACTGGCTCTACTATATATACAGTACTGATCCAACTGTGTGTGAAAGTTTGGCCTCTTCTGATCAAATTACGTGTT
Organism: Megaleporinus macrocephalus; assembly: GCA_021613375.1. Classification (NCBI taxonomy): domain Eukaryota; kingdom Metazoa; phylum Chordata; class Actinopteri; order Characiformes; family Anostomidae; genus Megaleporinus; species Megaleporinus macrocephalus. The sequence continues at coordinate 43,137,675 of CM038713.1, forward strand.
ACATGAGTAGTGTTATGGTTTACCTGTACACAGGTAGGTAGTAGTAGGAGTCTTACCCAAGGATTCTTTTTGCTATAGTTGAACCCTGGTCTACAGTTTGGAAGACAGCAGTGGTATAGCATAGAGGGTTACACATCTCCCCTCTAGACTGGGCTTCAGTTCACTGCCCTACAGTATACAAATAGTAGTCCTTGGGCAAGACCATATATATATATATAGCACTCACTGCACTGCACTGTACAATTACTTTGCACTACTAATTTTTGCACATTGATCTTTGTAATTTCATACCTGTACAGTTCTATTTATATTCTCAGTTCTGTTCATATTGCTCTATTTCTATCTGTAGTTATTGCTTACACTGTTACAACTTGTTTAACATAAGCTGCTCTGTGCAATCTTTACATTTCACTCCGTACTGTATATATGTATAGTACTTTATATTCTATTTTATATACCACCCCCTTATCTCACATTCTGTACACCTACATTCTATATATTTATTTATATACCACCACATGTAGAACAACCCCAAATCGTCAGTCATTTCTGTTTTGCACTTATAATGTGTTTTAATGTAAATAATTATGTATTTTGCACTTCTGATTGGATGCTAACTGCATTTCATTGGATTATATATATATATATATATATATATATATATATATATATATATATATATATATATAGTATGTTAAATTCTGTAAAATTCACAGAAGTGTGTTTTTGTATAGAGGACGTGTTCACTTATTTCAACATGGAACAATAACAAAACCTGTAATTTGACCAGGAGTGGCCCACAACTGAGTATCAATCCAAAATGCTTTATAGACACGACCTTTATGACTTTGTAAGTGCTATATTATGATTAATATTAGTAAAGAATAAATGGACCAAACCAGAAATGGCAAAACCTTAAGCTTTTAATGCTCTTAGCAACATATATAATTAGCTGTTTATATTTGGTTACTAGTTTAGTTACTAACTATTACTGTGTCAGCATTTTACCCAAGTATCAATACTTTTACTTAAATATTAATTTAGGTTACTCTGTATATACATTAATTCCATGCAATTTTCATGCAATTCACAAACAATATTGTTCATTTCACAATTAATGTAAGTGTATCAGATGATTTTTAAAGAATATAAATGTTTGTATTAAAGTCTATTTTTGTATAGAGGCTTATTTTACATATAGTCCTATTATCAGTAATTCTCAGTCCTCTGTCTAAATCTCCTGGTACGACCACCAATCCAAGTTAAGAATGTTATTGGACTAATTGGTTGTTAGGACACTCTTGATCAATTGTGATGCACAGCTGAAAAACATTCTACTAATAAGTGAGTATAAAAGGGAGAACAACATTCTAGGTTAGTTTAGTATCTGAAGATCAGCAGTTGATGGCTTGCTGACCGACTCACAATGACCAGAAAGAAAAAAACAACTTTCTTTAGAGACCCGTCAGTCCATTGTTGTGTTAAGGAAGAAGATACTCCATTAAGAACATTTCACTGTGATCCCAAACTTTTGAGCGGTAGTGTGTATATATATATATATATATATATATATATATATATATATATATATATATATATATATATATATATATAATGTATGTGTGTGTGTGTGATCTATCCTTATTAGAGTGTGTTTTATTTGACCCCCTTCATGTACATGCAAATCTGCTCCCCCCGTAAGTGAGAGGTTGTGTAGTAAATACTGCTCTGCACTACAACGATGAATCACAGTTCTAATCTGACCCGATACGAGAAATATCATCAACGAAAAGGCCAATGTCAGCGAACGCCGGTCCGCGTACTTCCACCCACTAGACATTTGTCATCCCCCTGTCTGCAACGATCAACGACACGCAACAGTGGCTGCCATAATCCGAGCGCGCTGCCTCGTTATGATGGAGGACCCGGGCAGTGTATTAGCTAACAGGATGCAGCGGGGATGTTAATACATCGTTTGTCTGCGAGGGCCCGGGAACAAAGCCACGGCATCTAAATGATGACCTTTACCTCGTCTAGAACAAGCGCCGCTCCCATTGTCAACATATGTAATTCCTAGCCTTGGACCGGCAGCGCGGCGCTGAAATATAAATCAATGAAGCTGCTTTACAGTAAAATCCTGCCCGCCGTGGGCACGGCCGCTGACAGCACAGTGGGTGGAGAGAGGGTCCCGGAGAGGTGAGGCCCCGTTAGCTTTCAGGGGACGGCGCTTTTGTGTCCAGTGCCGAGCTGCGGTCAGATGTTGGCGGCCGTTCAAAGGGGGCCGGGGAGAGAAGGCGGCCCTTATCAAACTACTGCAGACACGCTGGCATTCAGTCATCTGTGGGTGGGTTTGTATGGGAGAGACAGAGAGAGAGATTGTATGTGGGTGCTTGTTCTGTAGATATATGTATTTATAGAATCTGTCCTGGTGTCACGGATAATGTTCTGAATCACTGTCAACAGAAAAGCATGTACAACAGTTTGTATTGTAATACCGGGTACATGCAGCTGCACGGACGAGGCCAACCAGCACCAGCAGGCATTAGTTTTTCTGCTAAAACTATATATATATATATATATATATATATATATATATACATATATATATATATATATACATATACCAGTCAAACATTTTAGATACACTACCAGTCAAACATTTTAGATACACTACCAGTCAAACGTTTTAGATACACTACCAGACAAACGTTTTAGATACACTACCAGTCAAACATTTTAGATACACTACCAGTCAAACGTTTTAGATACACTACCAGTCAAACATTTTAGATACACTACCAGACAAACGTTTTAGATACACTACCAGTCAAACGTTTTAGATACACTACCAGTCAAACGTTTTAGATCCGCTACCAGTCAAACGTTTTAGATCCGCTACCAGTCAAACGTTTTAGATACGCTACCAGCCAAACGTTTTAGATACGCTACCAGCCAAACGTTTTAGATACTACCAGACAAACGTTTTAGTACACTACCAGCCAAACGTTTTAGATACACTACCAGCCAAACGTTTTATACACTACCAGTCAAACGTTTTAGATACACTACCAGTCAAACGTTTTAGATACACTACCAGCCAAACGTTTTAGATACACTACCAGCCAAACGTTTTAGATACACTACCAGCCAAACGTTTTAGATACACTACCAGCCAAACGTTTTATACACTACCAGACAAACGTTTTAGATACACTACCAGTCAAACGTTTTAGATACACTACCAGCCAAACGTTTTAGATACACTACCAGCCAAACGTTTTAGATACACTACCAGACAAACGTTTTAGATACACTACCAGACAAACGTTTTAGATACACTACCAGTCAATTTATAGAATCTGTCCCGGTGTCACGGATAATGTTACGAGTCCCTGTCAGCAGAAAAGCATGTATAACAGTTTGTATTGTAATACTTGGTACATGCAGCTACACGGACGAGCCCAAGCAGCACAAGCACGCCGAAACTGGAAACGTTCTTCTGATGAGGCGTAATTGAATGTTAAGCAGCGTTCCGTCTAGCTCTTGAGCTTCAAGCGCGGTGAGGTTGGAGGCTGACTAAGGCCAGGTGGTCAGGTATTGAAAAATAGGATTTGATTTCCATCCAGGTGGTCTTCAGACATGATGCGAATTCTAAGCTGGGCCCTCCAGGCCTCTTCCATCTGAGAGACAGACAGAGAGAGAGAGAGAGAGATAGAGAGAGAGAGAGAGAGTCATTGGCGTTCAATGTGAGAGAAAATGTGTAATGAATGCCAGCGACTGCGGAGAGCTGTAGGAGTCCGGGTGTGGAAGTGTGTGGGAGCTGGATGGAGTGAATGCACTTGTGTTCCAATTCGGCGTACGCTTTGATTGCAAGAGACACTCGCGCTCCTACGCTGCCTCTCCTTCTATTAATACATCGGTGTCACTCTCTCCGACGAGTTCAATATGCACACAGCGATACGGGAGCTGAGGACGCATTGCGCGCCGCATCCGAAGACACGCTTGTTGTCAGGATCCGCGGCGATGTTCAGCGAGCAGAGAGCATTTCTCGTCCCTCGGACCTGCCCATGACCTTGAGCAGGCAATACATCAGCATATCAACCTACACGTGCGCGGCCGGGCCTCTGTACAGAGACTAATACGCGCCGTGTTCGCCGCTAAGGCCCGATCCATTAGGAGAGATCATGCATGACAACAGAAAATAGCTCCAGCCGGCTTAGCGCTGAATAAGTTCCTGGCAGGTGAATTATAGAAGATCACTGCACACGAGCGCGTGCAATAACATCCAACAGCGCCGGATTACATTATTTAGGAATCACTTTGCGAACGGCATTGGCTGACATCGGGCCTGCGAACAGGCCTGGAGCACGGAAGACGACCTGCAGGTCACACAGATGGAAGCTGCCACTGCTGCTGCTGATGTTCTCAGAACATCTTGAACATCTAAATGCGGCCAACACGACTAAAGTGTGGACTTGCACCACCCCGCAAGAATGTCTATCCGTTATGCTCCATCAGTCGAAAATTTGGGCACGCCTACCCAGGTTGGTAGTAGTAATAATATTGGTGAATAAGTGTGAAGAGATCAGAACTATAGAATAGTCGGTATGGAATTATTCCTGGAGCAGAATAAAACATCTGGTTGTGTTTAAAGAATGTTTAGAGGGTCTTTTAGAAATGAGCTCATTTGCTCTGATGCAGGTTTGCATACTTTGAACATTCTGACCAGCAGCTTCATGAGGAGCCACATGAGCTGCTTCTCTAACAGGACTGAAGAAGATAGTGTAGATGCTGAGATCTTGTTCTGATAAACAGGTTGGGGGAGGGGGGAGTTATAGGTCTTAGAAAATAAATATGCATGGTTATTTTTTTATTAAAATACAGTAAAATGTTTGTTTGTTTCTAAATATTTAAGTATATCTTTAAATGCATCATGAGCAAAGTGTAACAGTAAGGTGTGCCCAAACTTTTGACTGGTAGTGTAAATGCTGTATAGGCTTGAGTAAGATAGTTGAGAAGTTACCAGATGGCAGTGTTTCCAAGGTGATAAACACCATATTGCTTCAGAGAACTGACATAAGCTGATATAGAAGATATTAAATACATAATACATATTAAATGTATTGCAAAGTGTATTGGATGTTATTGTGAGACACTGATAGGCTATAAAGCTACACTTGAGTAAACTATTCACTGTGTGGTTTCCCCAGAGTCATCATCTGAGCTATGCATTGTATAGCATAAGTGTCCCAGTACTTTTGGTTGTAAAGTTTTGATAATATAGGACTTTGTGTCCTATATATAAATGAGTCAAACCTTTTAGAACAGTATACAGTATATATGGCTTTTCAACTGATTTACACTATGTGTGTAGCATTTTGACATTTCTCCACAAGGGGGAGCCTGGTCCCACTTTAAATTAATAACTGTGTAGTTACACATGAACAAATGCAACAACAATGTAACTACTAGTGATGGAGCCACTGTTATAGGTGGATTACAGCAGTACAGATTATGTAATTACACATGTATATTTTTTCTTATACTATTACGTTTATGGAATTATTCACTGTGTGGTTTCCCCGGAGTCATCATCCGAGCTATGCATTGTGTAGCGTAGGTGTCCCAGTACTTTCGGTTGTAAAGTTTTGATAATATAGGTCTTTGTGGTTTCCCATAGACTGATATAGCATAGACAGTTTCTCTGCTAAAACTATATATATATATATATATATATATTAGGGATAGTCTGGGCCCCTGGGCAAGGAGCCCCCAACTCGCGCCCCTTGTGAATGAAAGCCCTCTAATGGTATGCCCTGCTCTTTTCTAGGGCCCCCTGCTAGGGGCTGTCATAACCAGGGCCCTCTAAATTTATGCCCCCCTCTTTCTAGGGCCAAAAGTCGAAGTCAGAGCAGTGCCACAATGCCTCGTCTATTTTCATAAGGCGCTCAAAAGCATGGCTAGGGCCCCAAAAGCATGGCAAGTGCCCCCAAGAGGCCCTGGGGTCAAATTCCCTCAAAATCAGAGGATCCTTAAAATAGAAGGCCCTCGGAAATAAAAATATATTGTATCATAAATGTTGGTAGGCATCGCAAAATGTTTTGGGCCAGGACTCCCCTAACCTCAAGGGCCCCTGGGCGCTGGCCCCACTGGCCCGGTCAGTAATCCAGCCATGGTGCTGCTGTCCAGACCAGCAGGAGCTCATGGATGGCTGTTTTGCAGAAACACTTTGACTCAAAATGTGGAAGAAGTTGCTATTATTGAATGTAATTTCTATAAAAGCTTGTAAAGGTGTGTATATACTCTGTGCTATATAACAGAAAGTAGAGGCAGCAGATCAAATGTTCATGTTTGCGAGCATCATTTTGACCACCGTCAGTCTAAATTCCTGTCACTAGCGCTGATGACTCATTGCTATGCTGTCTCTCTCTCGGGGTGAATTACAGCAGATCACACAAGTGCCTACAGTACTGTTCAGTAATGGGCTCTGGTGTTTAGCTAGCCTGCATTAATGACTCTGCAGTTTCGGGTAATACTCCGTTCAGGGTGGTGTTAATGCTGCGAGTGGTGAGTGGAGCACTCGCTGCTGCTAATAGTGTGATTAGCATTATCAGAGCAGTTAACATGTTGCAACCGCTGTAAGGATTTCCATCAGCCTGCATCGTGATTCAGCCCCCTGTTCCTTTCCGTAGGGATTAATTGCAGTAGCTCATTGCACACCACTGCAAACTACAAAGCTGCATCACTCCATGGAAACTGCATTAACCTGCTGCCAGTGATGCCGAGCAACTGAGCAATTAAGGAATTCGCAAATTAACTGACACGCCGATGATACGTGACTGGTACTGATATAAGAGCTGTGCTGAGTGATCAGTACTGGATCTCTCTAGCTCACAGCCAGTGGAACTGAAAATGGAGCTCCATCGCTCCAGGGAATGCAGCTCCAGCGGTCCATAGCCCAACGCCAGGGTTCTTTATATGCCTCTAGCCAACACTTGGCATTGGGCGTGACGGCCTTATGTTCAAATTAAGTATATTTAAGCATATGCCTAAAGTAATGCAGTGTGGAACGCTGTTGAAGGACTGATCATCAGGGCCTCCTCCCCACCCATCACCAGCCAGCTCTCCTGTCCATCTGTGTCTGAACTGCTACACCCTCAGTTACATCACTGTACACCATCCAGATGCACCAGCATTGAGATAGGATGGGACTGTTTCAGCTCACACCCACTTTACATAAAGACTCAGATTTCAAACAGAGACTCTTTTCTTTGGTGTTTAGTTTATTAAACTGTAAACACTGTTTGATCAGAGGAGGATGGGTCTCCATTGTGAGTCTTGGTTCCTCCCAAGGTTTCTTCCTCCATTCTGAGGGAGTTTTTCTCGCCACTGTTGCCTCTGACTTGCTTACTTGGGGGTAGATGTTGTAACTTTCTGTTTTCAAACCTCTGTAAAGCTGCCTTTGTGAAAACATTGTTGTAAAAAGTAAAAATCTATCTATCCATCTATCCATCTATCCATCTATCTATCTATCCCAACTGACCACTAGCTACACTCATTTCCTTTCAGCAGCTCCACTGTCCACTTTATACTTCTACTCTTACAGACTGTAGTCCATCTTTTTCTCTGTATACTTTATTACTCTGTCCTTCAATGGTCAGGACCCCCAAAGGACCACCACAGAGCAGGTATTATTTGGGTGGTGGATCATTCTTAGCACTGCAGTGGTACTGACGTAGCATTGCGTTAGTGTTCACAGCTGTGTCCACTCACTGTCCACTCTGTTGTTGGTCCACCTTATAGATGTAAGGTCGGTGTTCCTCTAGTCCTTCATCAGTGGACACAGGACACCGCCCACAGGACACTGCTGTCTGGATAGTTCTGGCTGGTGGACGATCCTCAGTCCTGCAGTGAAACTGGGGTGGTGCTGGTATGAGTAGATCAGTGTTCAAACACTGTGTCCACTCACGGTCCACTCTATTAGACACTCCTACTACTTGCTGGTCCACCTTGTAGATGTAAAGTCAGAGACAGTAGCTCATCTGCTGCTGCACAGTTTGTGTTCCTCTAGTTCTTCATCAGTGGACATAGGACGCCGCCCACAGGACACTGCTGTCTGGATAGTTCTGGCTTGTGGATGATTCTTCGTCCAGCAGTGACACTGAGGTGGTGCTGGTATGAGTAGATCAGTGTTCAAACACTGTGTCCACTCACGGTCCACTCTATTAGACACTCCTACTACTTGCTGGTCCACCTTGTAGATGTAAAGTCAGAGACAGTAGCACCTCGGTGTTAATGCAGTGCTGAGAATGACCCACCACCCAAATAGTATCTGCTCTGTGGTGGTCCTGTGGGGGTCCTGATCATTAAAGAACAGAGTAATAAAGTATACAGAGAATCAGATGAACTACAGTCTGTAAGTGGAGCTCCTGGATGGTCAGTGGAGCTGATAGAATGGACAGTGAGTGTAGGTTCAAGGAGGTGTACCTGATGAAGTGGGTAGTGGGTGTACGTTGGGTGTCATTATACTCCTGTCATTACGCATTATCTAATAATCACGTACCCTGACTCAAAACCTTGCCTTTGCGTAATCAGTGGCTGCGGCCCAGAGCTGCTGAAACATGTTTCTTACTCCCCCTCTGCAACAACATGGCTGAAAATATCCCTGCCTACCATCTGGGACTGAAAACCTGCATCGAGCTGTGTTCAGCCAGCGCAGGAACACTCCTCTACTGGTCCCGTCGGCTCTCTTTATTAGGTTATGTGACAACAGCATACTAGCGACCTGCTGGATACGTGGAGAAATGCCAGAATATCACATCCGAGCGTCTCTGAGAGAACGCTTAAGAGATCGCTCTCTGTCTTAACCTGCTGCCTCTGAACTAGCGCGTCTCAGTGAAGAAGGCTCTTCCGTAGAGATTGGCTGGCGTGTGAAGGCATTTGTGCGATGTGCAAGGTGTCCCGGAGGGATTTCTCCGAGGCGAGGCTTTGCATTATCTAAGCAATTAGAGCCCAGAGAGATGAAAGCTTTTACCTTAGTGCTTCCTGAGGCACAGACCACATCTGCAGGCGCGGTGCATATAGCCTGAGCACCGGTGGCCACATTTCCCAAACCGGTGCTAGCCTCTTTCTCTCTGTTGCCCATTACATACATGCATTTTACAGCAAGTTATGTAATATAATAATAAAACGAGAATATAAGAAATAAAACGAGGTGAGCATCACACAGGACTCCGCAGATGGGTTAGCTTAATCAGACGTGTTTATTATTATGAATATCTATCTACACATTTTGGCCAAAAGTTTGTAGACGCATTGCTATGAGGATTTGATTGCATTCAGCATTGACAAGTACAGGTACTGATGTTGGATGATTATTTCTGAATCATTCCAACTCATTCCAAAGGTACTGGATGGAGTGCCATCACTGCTGTTCCAGTAAGTCTTGGCATTGACCTCTCAGGCTCATCTCAGGCTCATCCATCTATCTCTCATCTGTCTGTCTGTCTGTCTGTCTGTCTGTCTGTCTGTCTATCATCATAACAGCTTCAATGTACTGGATGGAGCTCCATCACGCCCAGCAACCCAGTGCTAGGAAACCTTCTAACCATATATCTACACTATTTGGCCAAATGTTTGTAGACACCTGCCCATCTAGCACTTCTTCTGAGATGAAGGATATTAATAAGGAGCTGTAACAGCTTCACGTCCTCTGAAAAGGCTTTACTATAGATGCTAGACGCATTGCTATGAGGATTTGATTGCATTCAGCATTGACAAGTGCTGGTACTGATGTTGGATGATCAGTTCTGGATCATTCCAGCTCATCAGCAAGGTACTAGATGAAGTTCCATCACTGCAGTTCCAGTAAGTCTTGGCATTGACTCATGTTTAGACATATGCTTGTCTGTCTGTCTGTCTGTCTGTCTGTCTGTCTGTCTGTCTATCTGTCTATCTATCTGTCTATCTATCTATCTATCTATCTATCTATATATCTATCTATCTATCTATCTATCTATCTATCTATCTATCTATCTATCATAACAGCTTTAAGGTACTGGATGGAGCTCCATCACACCCAGCAACCCAGTGCTAGGAAACCTTCTAACCATCTATCTACACTATTTGGCCAAAGGTTTGTAGACTCCTGCCCATCTAGCACGTCTTCTGAGATGAAGGATATTAATAAGGAGCTTGTTTCTCCTTTGCTGCTGTAACAGCTTCACGTCCTCTGGAAAGGCTTTACTATAGATGCTAGATGCATTGCTATGAGGATTTGATTGCATTCAACATTGACAAGTGCAGGTACTGATGTTGGATGATCAGTTCTGGATCATTCCAGCTCATCAGCAAGGTACTAGATGAAGTTCCATCACTGCAGTTCCAGTAAGTCTTGGCATTGACTCATGTTTGCTCATGTTTAGACATATGCTTATCTATCTATCTATCTATCTATCTATCTATCTATCTATCTATCTATCTATCTATCTATCTATCTATCTATCTATCTATCTATCTATCTATCTATCTATCTATCTATCTATCTATCTATCTATCTATCTATCTATCATAACAGCTTTAAGGTACTGGATGGAGCTCCATCACACCCAGCAACCCAGTGCTAGGAAACCTTCTAACCATCTATCTACACTATTTGGCCAAACGTTTGTGGACACCTGCCTGTCTAGCAGTTCCTCTGAAGTGAAGGATTTTAACAAGGAGCTTGTTTTTCCTTTTCTGCTGTAACAGCTTCACGTCTTCTGGAAAGACTTTACTATAGATGCTAGACGCATTGCTATGAGGATTTGATTGCATTCAGCATTGAAAAGCACAGCAACTGATGTTGGAGGATCAGTTCTGGATCATTCCAACTCATCCCAAAGGTACCAGATGGAGTTCCATCACTGCATTTCCAGTAAGTCTTGGCATTGACCTCAGGCTCATGTTCAGACATATGCTACTCCAGATTGTTGACAGCTGGTGCAATTTAAAGTAACTGATTGTACTAATTTGTAGGAATGTTATCTATCTATCTATCTATCTATCTATCTATCTATCTATCTATCTGCTTTCAAAAACACCTTCCCTCAAAAAAATAATAAAAATAAATAAATAAATAAATAACCCCACCATAAATTATTCATGGTTCGGATGTGCCTGCCCCCAGATCAATGCAAGCTCAAAGACTATCTACAATGGCATTTGGCTCAAGGCCATATTTGATCACTTCCCAGCCCGGCTCCGGCTCTTTCGTCTCGGCCCAGGGAGACGTCATTATCTCCAACTGTTTGTAAGCTATTGTTGAAAGAACAAGAGAGACACATACTTAAAGTTGGAGGGAAAGAGTGGAAAAATCTTTGATGATACATGAAACCAGGCGGATGGTGTTACATGCCTGCTAAGCAGGCGAGGAAGAGGGAGCCTGTGAGAGAGGGGGAAGAGATGGAGAGAGAGAAAGATTTGGAGAGAAGGAAAAGAAAAAAAAAGCATGATGGTATTTGATTCACCGCTCGTCTCGGAGGGAGCCTGCCGGAGAGTCATGCATGACAATAAGCCAGCTTGCGCCATGATCATATTAGATGAGGCTTGAAAGATGCGGGGATATTATCAGGCATTTGCTTCTCCTGCTCCGGATCCGTCGGCGGATCGACTAGCGGTGCTGACTCTGTCGTGACTCATTCCGACAGAGCCGAGACTTGCGAGTGTGAACTTTGACGCACTTTGATGCCGGGCGAGATTTACATTTTTAACTTCTTACGTCAGTCATCTGGTCCCCCCAAGCTCCAGCCCCCCAGCGTTTTGATTTGTTTGAGAGCCCATCAGAGGACTGAACTTAGCCTGGGAGACTCCGCCGAGGCAGTGGTCTCCTAAACGAGCGCTGCTTCCAGGCTTGCTTGAGTGGAAAATGGGACATGCATCATTCAGAGGTCCTTAAACAAACCAACGGTGGGACGCAGGAGCCGAGCGAGCCGGCGTCCTCGCCGCAGAGGAAGCCCAGGTCTTCTGCCTTCCTCTGTCTGCCACGTCGCCTCCTCCCTCTCGTTCTTACCCTCTGCAGCCCCAGATGGTCGGGGCAGATGCCCAAGACTCACCCAGGATGAGCGGCACCCTCCTCCTCCTCGTCTGTATCAGCTGTGTAAGTGTCACTGACTCTGGATCAGCTGTGTAAGCATCATTGACTCTGAATGAGGTGTGTATCACTGACTCTGTATCAGGTGTAGAAGTGTCACTGACTCTGTATCAGCTGTAGAAGTGTCACTGACTCTGGATCAGCTGTAGAAGTGTCACTGACTCTGGATCAGCTGTAGAAGTGTCACTGGCTCTGTATCAGCTGTGTAAGTGTTGCTGACTCTCTATCAGCTGCATGTCACTGACTCTGGATCAGTTGTGTGTCTCTGACTATGTATTAGCAGTAGAAGTTCCACTGACTCTGTATCAGCTGTGTAAGTGTTGCTGACTCTCTATCAGCTGCATGTCACTGACTCTGGATCAGTTGTGTGTCTCTGACTATGTATTAGCAGTAGAAGTTCCACTGACTCTGTATCAGCTGTGTAAGTGTTGCTGACTCTCTATCAGCTGCATGTCACTGACTCTGGATCAGTTGTGTGTCTCTGACTATGTATTAGCAGTAGAAGTTCCACTGACTCTGGATCAGCTGTAGAAGTGTCACTGACTCTGGATTAGCTGCAGAAGTTCCACTGACTCTGTATCAGCTGCATGTCACTGACTCTGGATCAGTTGTGTGTCTCTGACTATGTATCAGCTGTAGAAGTTCCACTGACTCTGTATCAGCTGTAGAAATTCCACTGACTCTGTATCAGCTGTAGAAATTCCACTGACTCTGTATCAGCTGCAGAAGTTCCACTGACTCTGTATCAGCTGTAGAAGTTCCACTGACTCTGTATTAGCTGTAGAAGTTCCACTGACTCTGTATCAGCTGTGTAAGTGTCTTGAGTGGAAAATGGGACATGCATCATTCAGAGGTCCTTAAACAAACCAACGGTGGGACGCAGGAGTCGAGGAAGCCCAGGTCTTCTGCCTTCCTCTGTCTGCCACTTCGCCTCCTCCCTCTTGTTCTCTCCCTCTGCAGCCCCAGATGGTCGGGGCAGATGCCCAAGACTCACCCAGGATGAGCGGCACCCTCCTCCTCCTCGTCCTCCTCCTCCTCTTCCTATTCTGACGCTCTTTGGGGCTGCCAAGCAAAATCTTTCCCCCCTCATTCATTTATTTATTTATTTATTTATTTATTTGGCTAGGCGAAGGGAACGGAGCCGATTGGCCATGCTCTGCGGCCCTGCCGAGCCCGGGTGAAGGGCAAGACGCTTCAGCTAAATTTAGATCAAAAGGTCCTCCATCACCACGGGCAGGAAACAGAAAGACAAGTCAGCTCCGGCGGGTTTTCTGCCGAGTTTGCAAGATTCAGATCACCGGCCCCACGCTGTCCCACGCACAGGCTGCTAGCGCCGCTACTTCACTGTCATTGCTTTGTTTGTTCTCTCATTCAGTCCAACGGAACTGTCTCCCATGGTGACCGGGCGATGTTCGCACGTATGGGTTTGTTTCCAAATCTAGTGAGCTGCCTAAGTAGTGCACTGACTCTGTATCAGCTGTGTTAGTATCACTGACTCTGGATCAGCTGTGTTAGTATCACTGACTCTGGATCAGCTGTGTATCACTGACTCTGGATCAGCTGTGTAAGTATCACTGACTCTGGATCAGCTGTGTAAGCATTACTGACTCTGGATCAGGTGTGTAAGTGTCAATGACTCTGTATCAGCTGTGTTAGTATCACTGACTCTGTATCAGCTGTGTTAGTATCATTGACTCTGGATCAGCTGTGTATCACTGACTCTGGATCAGCTGTGTAAGCATCACTGACTCTGGATCAGGTGTGTAAGTATGACTGACTCTGGATCAGCTGTGTTAGTATCACTGACTCTGGATCAGCTGTGTAAGCATCACTGACTCTGGATAAGGTGTGTAAGTATCACTGACTCTGGATCAGCTGTGTTAGTATCACTGACTCTGGATCAGCTGTGTTAGTATCACTGACTCCGGATCAGGTGTGTGTCACTGACTCTGTATCAGCTGTGTAAGTGTCGCTGACTCCATCAGCTGTGTAAGCATCACTGACTCTGGATCAGGTGTGTAAGTATCAATGACTCTGGATCAGCTTTTTAAGCATCACTGACTCTGGATCAGGTGTGTGTCACTGATTCTGTATGAGCTGTGTAAGTGTCTCTGACTCTGTATCTGGTGTGTAAGTGTCACTGACTCTGGATCATCTGTAGGAGTATCACTGACTCTGGATCAGATTAGAGTCTTATAAACAGATATACTGTGTTATAACACAGCCTGATGTTATTAAATGACCTACTCTTGCCATGACAGCTGATATAGCCCTGTATAAATGTGTATGAATACTGATATCAGTGGTTATAAAGGTTATGTAATGTAATGTAGCCTTTATAACAGATGGTGTTTACTGCAGTAAGGGTTTATAAACACTAATGTAAGGTTGTGTTGGTTGTTATGATCAGCTCAGGCAGCCTGATGAACAGTTCGATGCATTGCTTTGTGAGCTAGCTAAATTATTAACCAGCGGACAGTTTGACTAATTAATACATCTAATCAGAGCACAGCGTCCACAGCGTCCAGCAGTGTCCACAGTCAGCAGCGTCCACAGTCAGCAGTGTCCACAGCGTCCAGCCTGCTCTCCTGTTCAGTGTGTTAGTCTGTATCACAGCGTTCAGTCCTGATCAGCAGGTCTGAGTGGAGGGACTGCAGGTCAGGCGTGAGCAGCAAGTAGACAAGCTGTCAGTCAGACACTGGTGGGGGGGTTACAGAGGTGACAGATGGGCCCCTCCCCACCCGCCACGAGCTGCCTCATTACCGGGGCACCGTGTGGGAGTGGGAGGAGGGGGTGGGGAGGGGTGGTTGTGGGGGGTGTTGGGGCATCAGCCATGGCTAATTGAAGTAGGCTGTGTCTGGCGCCTCAGAATGTCCTGCTGTCAGAAACCCCACACTGATGGAATGGACTCTCTCTCTCTCTCTCTCTCTCTCTCTCTCTCTCTCTCTCTCTATCTCTTTATCTCTCTCACTCGCTCTTTCTCTTGCTCTCTCTCTCTCTTTATCTCTCTCTCTTTCTCTTGCTCTCTCTCTCTCTCTCGCTCTCCCTATCTCTCTATCTCTCTCGCTCTTTCTCTTGCTCTCTCTCTCGCTCTCTTTATCTCTCTCTCGCTCTTTCTCTTGCTCTCTTTCTGTCTCTCTCTCTCGCACTTTCTCCTGCTTTCTCTCGCTTTCTTTCTCTCTCTCTCTCTCTCTCTCTCTCTCGCTCTTTCTCTTGGTCTCTCTCTCTCTCTATCTCTCTCTCTCTCTCTCTCTCACTCTCTTGCTCTGTCTCTCTCTTTCATGCTATCTCTCTATCTCTCTCTCTCTCTCGCTCTTTCTCTTGCTCTCTTTCTCGCTCTCTCTATCTCTCACTCTCTCTCTGTCTCTCTTGCTCTCTCTCTCTCTATCTCTCTCTCCCTCTCTCTCTCTCTCTCTCTCTCTCTCCATCTCCTCACACTCTGTCTCTCTCTATCTTTCACTCTCTTTCTCTTATCTCACTTCTTTCTCTTTTTTGTTTTCTCTTTCCCTCTCTTTCTGTCCTCTCTGTCTCTTTTTTCTCTCTCACACTCTCTCTCTTTCTCACCCTTCTCTGTATTTTTCTCCTGCTTTCTTTCTTTCTCTTGTCACCATCTCTCTATTCCTATGTCCCTCATTCTCTTGTTATCCCATTTCTACACCCCCCCTCTGCCTCTCTCATTGTTCTTATTCTTTAATTTCTCTCTCTCTCTCTCTCTGTCTCTCTCTCTCTCTCTCTCTCTCTCTCTCTCTATTTCTTGCAGTCTCTGTCTTCCTCTCTCACCACTCTTCTCTATATTTCTCTTTTCTTTTTTCTTGATCTATTTCTTGTCACCCTCTCTCTTTCTGTCTCATTTTTTCTCTTTATCTCCTTTTAATTTCTTTCTTCTTTCAGTCTCTCTTTCTCTCTTTTATCACTCTTCTTTTTCTTTCTCTCCTCTCCTCTCATTTGTCCATGTTCATTTTTTTTCTCTTTATCTCTCTGCCACAATCATCATCTCTCTTTCTTTGTCCTTTCTGTCCATTTCTCTCCACCTGATGTTTTATGTCCAGCTCACGTGTACAGTGTACAGTGTGTTTGTTATTGTTTATATTTCTCCAGTAAACACCTGGACTCAGTCACTCATGCAGCTGTTTTAATTACTATTATTATAACATCAGCATATAATATAAATAATATAAGCAGCAACCTATACATATACACACAAGTCCAGCAGCTCTGAAGGCTGCACCTCCTCCACTCCTGCAGGTATATATTCTTTTTCTTTGGATTCGTTGAGATGTGCACTCCGTGTCTGGCTCCTTCCCAAGCAGGCGCAAAGGTCAGGCAGCGCCGCATGTAGCCGAGCACTGGAGGAGAGACAGAGGGAGCGGAGGAAGTGCTTTCATTAGGCAGGAAGTGGGTCACACTGTCAGCAGAGGAGAGATGGCGCAGGAGATATGGCTGCGGGAAGCGTAGACTCCTCCTCAGTGGAGGGAATATTTAACTGACCTCCATTCGCTCAGCCGAGCTGTTTGCTTTAACGCTGATCTCCGTCCTTATGGCTGCTGTCCACGCTCTGTCCTGTCTCTCTGAAGTGGCTCAGGAACTCTAGGAGTCCAGAGTTATTACTGTTCATCACTGTTTAATGCTATTACATTATTATTACATAGCTAATTATACACTATATCAACCATTACACTATACCAACCACTACACTATACCAACCACTACACTATACCAACCACTACACTATACCATCCACTGCACTATACCATCCTCTACGCTATACCAACCACTACACTATACCAACCACTACACTATACCAACCAGTACACTATACCATCCTCTACGCTATACCAACCACTACACTATACCAACCACTACACTATACCAACACTACACTATACCAACACTACACTATACCATCCTCTACACTATACCAACCACTACACTATATCAACCACTACACTATATCAACCACTACACTATACCAACCACTACACTATACCAACCAGTACACTATACCATCCTCTACACTATACCAACCACTACACTATACCAACACTACACTATACCATCCTCTACACTATACCAACCACTACACTATATCAACCACTACACTATATCAACCACTACACTATATCAACCACTACACTATACCATCCACTACACTATATCAACCACTACACTATACCATCCATTACACTATACCAACCACTACACTGTACCATCCACTACACTGTACCATCCACTACGCTATACCATCCACTACACTATACCATCCACTACACTATACCATCCATTACACTATACCAACCACTACACTATACCAACCACTACACTATATCAACCACTACACTATATCAACCACTACACTATATCAACCACTACACTATACCATCCACTACACTATATCAACCACTACACTATACCATCCATTACACTATACCAACCACTACACTGTACCATCCACTACACTGTACCATCCACTACGCTATACCATCCACTACACTATACCATCCACTACACTATACCATCCACTACACTATACCAACCACTACACTATACCATCCACTACACTATACCAACCATTACACTATACCGTCCACTACGCTATACCAACCAACCACTACGCTATACCAACCACTACACTATATCAACCACTACAGTATACCATCCACTACACTATACCATCCACTACACTATACCATCCACTACACTATATCAACCACTACACTATACCATCCATTACACTATACCAACCACTACACTGTACCATCCACTACACTGTACCATCCACTACGCTATACCATCCACTACACTATACCATCCACTACACTATACCATCCATTACACTATACCAACCACTACACTATACCAACCACTACACTATATCAACCACTACACTATATCAACCACTACACTATACCATCCACTACACTATATCAACCACTACACTATACCATCCATTACACTATACCAACCACTACACTGTACCATCCACTACACTGTACCATCCACTACGCTATACCATCCACTACACTATACCATCCACTACACTATACCATCCACTACACTATACCATCCACTACACTATACCAACCATTACACTATACCAACCACTACGCTATACCGTCCACTACGCTATACCAACCATCCACTACGCTATACCAACCACTACACTATACCATCCACTACACTATACCATCCTCTACGCTATACCATCCACTACACTATACCAAACTCTACACTATACCAACCACTACACTATACCATCCACTACACTATACCGTCCTCTACACTATACCGTCCTCTACGCTATACCAACCACTACGCTATACCAACCACTACACTATACCAACCACTACACTGTACCATCCACTACGCTATACCATCCAATACGCCATACCAACCACTACACTATACCAACCACTACACTATACCAACCACTACGCTATACCATCCAATACGCTATACCATCCACTACAATGTAAGTCAATGGACCCAGAACTATTATGGAGCACTTCTATTGGTCCACTTGTCATGAAATTTTTAGACAATGAAAATGACCACAGCTGTGTTCGAATGGTGTTAAAAACTCCAAATCGACAAAAATGGAGATGTGGACGTGTTTTTTGTATATATATATCGCCGCTGTCCAACATATATATTATTTAAGTGACTCTAAAGTAAAAATGATTTTATAATAAACAGAAAATTGAGAAATGTTAATTATATAAACTGTATTTAAGATACTTCCACTCGCCACGACACGATTACTGCCGTGTAATTACAGTGTAATTACAGGAGCCAGCTGTGTAGTGTTCATCAGTGGAGGAAAAACAAGCTGCTATTGTCTGTAAGCAACAAGTCCTGCCTCGTTACCGTCTCCACCCTCCTCATCGGCTCTTCAAGGTGTAGCTTGTGTACAGTTTTTAATCTCTGTGTATGTAAACAGGCAAATCTGGAGCGCGTCAAAAGAACACTTAGAGGCCTGTTTTTAGAACCTAGTTGGTTTGTGGGGTGAGGGGTGGCGGGTGGCCTACTTGAAGAAGAAGACGAATTTATTTGGAATCCCAGATTTCATGATTGACAGCTTCGCTCGCGTCAGACGCGAGGCCCCGGAGGCGGCGGCGGCGTAGGAGAAATCTAAGGGAACGCTCAGGCTTGCGTTACGGATCGACGGCGGCGGCTTTAAATAAGCCGGGGCTTAATTACTGCTCCGCCAGCGCTGAGGGTGAGAAGCAAACTCCCCACCTGACTGCCTGCCAGTGTCTTTCCTGGGTGCGACTCCAGAAGCCTTCCCTAATCATCAGCCAGGTTCTGATACACCTACTCGGTTAGAGGGAGCTCAACCCTGGCTCAGAGATAGGAGGCGCATACGAGGCGCTGGGAGGAGACGTTCCTTGCCTGGTTTTATCGGCCTCTAAAGCGCTAACCTAAGACGACGGGCCGCGATTTCCCGGGAATCCAGCCGCTTATCTCCCCCCATGCTCGCTGATAAGGCCCTCCGCTCCCTCTCCTCTCCTGTCTCTCCTCTCTCTCAGGTGTTTGTGGAGCTTTTATCCAACCCGGATGTCCAAGCGAGGGGACCTGAATGGCCGGTTTTGTTCCGTCTTTGTCGTCCCGCGGTTCTGCGTTCGCACAAAAGCAAATTTAATGACCCGCCAGCGCTCCAGCATCCATCCAGCCGAGGCTGCACGCTCCTGCGGAGGAGAGATTACATGCTCAGAAGTGACTCTCAGCCCGCGTGTCGAGTGGTGCTCTTAAAGCACTTGTTAACATAGTTACGACATGCGGCGATGGAACGATCCGCCGCGCGAAGCCGTAGACGCGCCCATCTCGTTTGATTCCCACCAAAATCCACGCTCAGGCTGTGTCATTGTGGCAGAGAGGCACTCTGGTGGAGTCGGATGCTGCCAGTCTGGAGCAGCGCGTGTGTTCGCTGGGCTGAATCACCGCTCCAGCAGAAACTCTCCAGCAACACCGAGATTCAGTCCAGGATTAGAAACAATGCGTACGTAGAGTCTCAGCGCTCGTAGACATCCAGCAGTGCTTCTGTAGACGAGTGGCAGTGTCTACTCTTCGGGGAAGGCTTTACACTACATGTTGGAACATTGCTGTGTGGATTTGATTGCATTCAGTACCTACAAGAAGCATTGGTGAGGTCAGGTACTGATGTTGAACATTGCTGGGAGGATATGATTGAGCATTAGTGAGATTGGGTACTAATGTCGAACATTGCTGTGAGGGTTTGATTGAGTAATAGTGAGGTCAGGAGTGTTAAGTTGCATTCAGAGCCTACAAGAGCTTTAGTGGGGTCAGGTACTGATGTTGAACATTGTTGTGCGTATTTGATTGTATTCAGCACCTGCAAGAAGCATTGGTGTGGTCAGGTACTGATGTTGAACATTCAGCATTTACAAGAGCACTAGTGAGGTCAGAAATTAATGTTGAACATTGCTGTGAGGATATTATTGTGCACTAGTGAGGTCAGAAATTAATGTTGAACATTGCTGTGAGGATATTATTGTGCAGTAGCGAGGTCAGGTACTGATGTTGAACATTGCTGTGAGAATTCGATTGAGTGTTAGTGAGGTCAGGTACTGACGTTAAACATTGCTGTGCAGATTTGATTGCATTCAGTACCTACAAGAAGAATTGGTGGGGTCAGGTACCGATGTTGAACATTGCTGTGCAGATTTGATTGCATTCAGCACCTACAAGAAGCATTGGTGAGGTCCGGTACTGATGTTGAACATTGTTGAGAGGATTTGATTGCATTCAGCACCTGCAAGAAGCATTGGTGGGATCAGGTACTGATGCTGAACATTGCTGTGCAGATTTGATTGCATTTAGCACCTGCAAGAAGCATTGGTGAGGTCAGGTACTGATGTTGAACATTGCTGTGCAGATTTGATTGCATTCAGCACCTGCAAGAAGCATTGGTGGGGTCAGGTACTGATGCTGAACATTGCTGTGCAGATTTGATTGCATTTAGCACCTGCAAGAAGCAATGGTGTGGTCAGGTACTGATGTTGAACATTCAGCATTTACAAGAGCAGTAGTGAGGTCAGAAATGAATGTTGAACATTGCTGTGAGGATTTGATTGAGTGTTAGTGAGGTCAGGTACTGATGTTGAACATTGCTGTGAGGATTTGATTAAGCATTAGTGAGGTCGGGTACTGACACCGAACATTGCTGTGAGTGTTTGATTGAGTACTAGTGAGGTCAGGAGTGTTACATTCATCGCCTACAAGAGCTTTAGTGAGGTCAAGTCATGATGTTGAACATTGCTGTGAGGAATTGACTGCATTCAGCATTCACAAGAGCAGGAGTGAAGTCAGATATGAATGTAGAACATTGCTGTAAAGATTTGATTGTGTTTTAGTGAGGTCAGCTACTGACATTGAACATTGCTGTGAGAATTTACTTGCATTCAGCACCTACAAGAGCATGAGTGAGGTCAGGAATGGATGTTGGACATTGCTGTGAGGATGTGGTTGTGTATTAGTGAGGTCTGGTACTAAAGATTGGGGATTTGATGGCATTCAGCATTCACGAGAGCCTTAGTGAAGTGCTGACAAGCTTAGATGATCATTCCAGAGGTATTGGGCGGAGCTCCATCACTCCTGAGAACACAGTTCCACTGCTCCACAGCCCAATGCTGGGGGGTCTTTGTATCCTGACAATCCTACTCTTAGCTGTGGGCACGGTGGCTCATGTGCGGAGCGTCTATTCTAGGAAAGCCATATGTCTTCACATGTCTTCATTTCTTACTTACAATATGCTGAGACATAATAATTCAGTTACAGTGGATGAAGCTTCAGGAAAAAGCATATGCTCACTCAGTTGGAGTCTAACAAAAACACATGCTTATTCAGTTGAACAACATTTCAAGCTCATCCTGTCACATTCCATCCATCATCAAAGTAACAGTGAGGCTCCTCCACTGCGATACACTTTCCTACTGGTTAAAGAACAAAGACAAAAGGAAGTCTCTGTATTTCGAGAGGACGTGTGTCTGCTTGCTTTGTCCTGTGTTGTGTAGCGGCTGAGCGATTCTCAGGGAGTTGGCTGAGATGCAGTAGTGCAAGGTTAAGCACTGCATCTTTTCTGAACCGGGTTTGAAGTGGAGTGCCCAGCTCAAGGGCAAAACATCAGCAAGCGGTGAGCGTCATGCTCTGGAACCAAATCCACTACTCTCCCGATGCTGGACCACGGCCGACACATCCGTCAGCTCTGCCGCTGACCCAGATTCCTGTAGACAAAAAAAACTCACACTGCGCTCAGTGCAGGTTTCACCATTTATCAACAAATTACAGCATCTAGTGTCTCTAATGCGAGAATCTGGTAGGTGTGGTCCCTCAACATGGCCAGGAACTGCCTGCATTGTGACTTTCACTGATTGACAGGTAGACAATCTGTCAAATTCATACTCCAAACAAATAGGGGGCAGCATTCGACTAGACAGATGTGGGTTCCACCCCTTTTTATCATAAGAAACAAAGAAATGCTGTGAACATAGCTGTGAAGATTTGATTGAGTGTTGGTGAAGTCAGGTACTGATGTTGAACATTGCTGTGAGGATTTGATTGAGTGTTAGTGAGGTCAGGTACTGATGTTGAACATTGCTGTGAGAATTTGATAGTGTATTAATGAGGTCAGGTACTGATGTTGAACATGGCCGTGAGGGTTTGATTGAGTGTTAGTGAGGTCAGGTACATATGTTGAACATTGCTGTAAGGATTTGATTGAGTGTTAGTGAGGTCATGTACTGATGTTAAGCATTGCTGTGAGGATTTGATTGAGTGTTAGTGAGGTCAGGTACTGATGTTGAACATTGCTGTAAAGATTTGATTGAGTGTTAGTGAGGTCAGGTATTGATGTTGAGCATTGCTGTGAGGGTTTGATTGAGTGTTAGTGAGGTCACCAACACCTTTAAAATGATTGACGGGAGGTTAGAATAGGCAGTAGATCCACTTCCTCACCCTCACTTGTTGGACTGATCCCACTCCACACTACATAGAACAACTGTGTTTGTAAGTTAAGGTTCTATATTACGTTAAAAGATTCTAGGTTCTAGATTCTAGAGTCAAAATGTTCTTCATACTTTATAAACATCCTTTTTTTAAAATATCTATCCACTGGAAGTTTCTTTTTCTATACTATCCATGCAAAGAAGCCTTTAGGTATTTTATATATAAAGACTGTAGTGCTGAACAATGAATTGTGTATTTATCTTCATTGTGATATGAATTTCTGCAGTAGAACACATCAATACGGCCACAATAACAGAAACAAACTAGAAAAATGCATTTCCTGAAGGAACCACAGAATGATTGCCCAGCGTGGGCAGTTCAAGAGGAAGAGTGAGGGATGAATAAACGACTAATAGAGGACTGTGGTCCAGTATGTCTGTGAATTAGTGTTTGGAGATCTGCTCTGAATGAGTACAGGCAGTTTGGTGGCTGTAGGTTCAACAAAACCATAATGTTTGTGTGTGCCCGAAAAGAAATAGGACTCTACGGGAGGAACGAAGGATGTATAAATGACAAATAGAGGAGAGTGGGTCAGTATGTCTGTGGATTACTGCTTGGGCATCTGCCCTGAGCGAGCACATGCTGTTTGGCTGCACCAAAAATGAATGGGACTCTATGTGGGTTAAAATAGGGATGGAAAAAACAACAAACAGACGAGTGGGGGGCTATACCAACACTGCAGTTGTGGTCGGGGGTCTGTCCTGAGTCAGTCTATGTGAAACTGTGTCTGTTGGTCGAGCAGAAGTTCAGTAGATTGGCGTGCACTTCTCCATCCTATTCATTCTCTATGGGAAAAAATTACAGAAAAAATCTGTAATTTTCAGAATTTGTGCATCCGATCAAACAGCTGTACACAAGCCCGAATCACACAGTCAGACCGGACAGTCTGGAGTTGGAAAATAGTGGGACGACGTAGAGTAACATGGAATATCACTGTCCAAAGGAAAACAAGTTTCTCCAAAACGGAAACTTTACAGGAGAGGCCAAAAACTTACTTTACTTTTCATGCAAGTCAATGGAACCAGAATTACTTCTAAGCCATTTTGCAGCATTTCTATTAGTCGGTTCACCATAAAATTTGCATACAATGTAAACGGCAGCTGCTGCAGTCGAACGACATTAAAAAATGAAAATCGACAAATCGACATGTACTCATAGCCCAGCCCTACACAGAATAATAAACTGTCTGCCTCCGTAAGATCTAGCAAAACTCTCGTCCGTCAGGTTTTGCAAATCTGTCTCGTCTCCAGTCCGGCATTAACCAGCAGTGAGTTTGTTTCCGGGGCTGTGAATAAGCGCCGGCTCTGCAGGTTGGAGAAACATACGGAGGCAGCGCGGCGGTGCTCCTGTCTTTAGACAGCGCCGGGTCACTAAGGGAACAGGGAGAGGAGCAAAAAAGTGGGCAGCTGCTCCGTGCAGCTCCGCGGCCAACTGTTTGGAACAGGTTTGTGCCCAGACCGTCGGACATTCAGCAAATCTGCTAACCACATGGGCTCATTACCGCGAGAATTACTGCTTCCATGCCAGACGGCGAGCTTCTCTCGAACTGTAGCGCAAGGAAACGTGGCTCTATTAATAAACACTCACTTTTCAGTGGAGGATATACGTCCAACTTACTGGAAACGCTTTAGCTGTACACGCCTACAGTCCGTCTGTTGTCCTGCCCCCCTGCACCTCACTGATTTTTGTATGGTAGTCTGGATGGTGCTGCCCGCCACTAAAGCAGCCAAGAGCATCTCTGTGGTCAGAGCCTGACCACTGATGGAGAACTAGAGGATGCAAACTGCTGATGGGCTACAGTCTCTAACTGTGCACCAGCAAGGTGGAGCTGCAAGGGAGGGGTTTCCAATCAAGTGGCAGGTGAGCCCCCCGTAGCCAGATGCTCGACGGCTGTCGTCTACCATCTGGGACTCCTCATATGTGAGATATGTCATAGCTGTCCAAAGTGAAACCAAGCGTCTCCAAACTTTCCAGGAGAGGACAAAAACTGACTTTGCTTTCAATGCAAGTCAATAGAACCGAAGTTGTTTCCAAGACATTTTGGAGCATTTCTGTTCAATGTAAAGGGCGGCTGTCATGTTCAAAAAATGGTGGTGTAGTGGTAAGTATGGTGGTGTAGTGGTTAGTATGGTGGTGTAGTGGTTAGTATGGTGGTGTAGTGGTTAGTATGGTGGTGTAGTGGTAAGTATGGTGGTGTAGTGGTTAGTATGGTGGTGTAGTGGTCAGTACGGTGGTGTAGTGGTAAGTATGGTGGTGTAGTGGTTAGTACGGTGGTGTAGTGGTTAGTATGGTGGTGTAGTGGTTAGTACGGTGGTGTAGTGGTAAGTATGGTGGTGTAGTGGTTAGTACGGTGGTGTAGTGGTAAGTATGGTGGTGTAGTGGTTAGTATGGTGGTGTAGTGTTCAGTACAGTGGTGTAGTGGTTAGTATGGTGGTGTAGTGGTCAGTACAGTGGTGTAGTGGTTAATATGGTGGTGTAGTGGTTAGTACGGTGGTGTAGTGGTCAGTACGGTGGTGTAGTGGTTAGTACTGGTGTAGTGGTTAGCACAGTGGTGTAGTGGTTAGCATGGTGGTGTAGTGGTCAGTACAGTGGTGTAGTGGTTAATATGGTGGTGTAGTGGTTAGTATGGTGGTGTAGTGGTTAGTACAGTGGTGTAGTGGTTAGTATGGTGGTGTAGTGGTTAGTACGGTGGTGTAGTGGTTAGTACTGGTGTAGTGGTTAGCACAGTGGTGTAGTGGTTAGCATGGTGGTGTAGTGGTCAGTACGGTGGTGTAGTGGTCAGTACGGTGGTGTAGTGGTCAGTACGGTGGTGTAGTGGTTAGTACGGTGGTGTAGTGGTCAGTACGGTGGTGTAGTGGTCAGTATGATGGTGTAGTGGTCAGTACGGTGGTGTAGTGGTTAGTATGGTGGTGTAGTGGTTAGTATGGTGGTGTAGTGGTTAGTATGGTGGTGTAGTGGTTAGTATGGTGGTGTAGTGGTCAGTATGGTGGTGTAGTGGTCAGCAGTGTCTCCTCACAGTAAGATGATCTGGGTTGGATTCCCGGTCCGGGTGGTTCTGTGTGTGGGTTCCTCCGGGTTCTCCGGTTTCCTCCCACAGTCCAAACACATGCATGTTAGGATCCTCACTCTAAACTGCCCGTAGGTGTGAGTGTGTGTTGTCCATGTGATGGACTGGCGACCTGTCCATGGTGTAACCTCCAGCCCCCACGGTGACTCCAACTAGCAGGTTAAAGGGGATGATGTTGGATGTGTAGAAGCCATGTTCACCTATAAAACTGAGAAACCAGCCAAGGTTTGTTATGCAACCTATTGGAGCCTAAACATGATTCATAATACATTAAACAAACTACCGGAGCAATCGTTATCTCAATATACTGTGATCTGACACGTATGCGCCACTTTGCTGTCTGAATGTTACAGTAATGAGGCGACCTATCAGCAGGCTTATCTTTTAATCATGGACATGGAGTCGCAGAGAAGACAGGAAGCTTTGATAACGTGATTCATAATGCACAGTATATGTGGAGATCCCATTATGTCATGTCACTTAAGGAGCATTTTCTTTGCAGGCTCCTGCTGGAGGTCTCATGGGTTTTGCAGCCAGTTGGAAGAAGGATACTCATAACGCATGCACGCTTTCAAAGAGCAATAGAATAACAAGCAAAGTCACATGAACTTTGGGAATGTGTGTACACACAGGCTTCCCAAGATATCCATCAGCGGAAAAATAATCATTTATTTCATCCCATTTGTTCTCCAAGCTATCAATATGGCTTTGTTGGCTGGCTGGTGCCTGAAGTGTTGAGCGCTGATGCACGCCAAGCGTTAGCCTTAGCAAACCCATTTCATGACAACAGCTCAGAGCTTCTCGAGCAGGGCTCTCGAGTTAGATGGCTGATTTCCATTGCCGTGGCTGATCAGAGAAGATTAGCCTTCTCGTGCAAGGCCGGTTTCTTAATCTGTGCTATGCGTCCAGCCAGATATCAGCATTGCTGCATTGTTCACGCAGCATTTAAGTATTAGCTGTGGAGATGTGGCTCTGATCGGGTACGCGGGGGGACGTTTTAGCCGAGATTCTATGCAGCATGTACATCATGTAGAGAGACGCCATCCTCTCAGCTCTCTGTCCTTGTGGACAGACTTTATGCAAATGATCTGAGCGTCAACCAACCAGATTGCTGATATGAGGCTGCCCATAGCCAAGCGTGCTGAGATTCAGTGTTCGAGTTCAACCAAACAGGAGATATAATGGCTGAAACAACAACCAATAAAAAGGTAGCCATTATTATATAAGACAAAATAGGTCTATGTCTTACAAGCCTGCCACTCTCTAAAACTAGGCTGCAACTCTCTACATCTAGCCGGCAACTTTTTACATTTAGTCTGCAACTCTCTACAACTAGCCTGCCACTCTCTAAAACTAGGCTGCAACTCTACATCTAGCCGGCAACTTTTTACATTTAGTCTGCAACTCTCTACATCTAGCCTGCAGCTCTCTACAACTAGCCTACAACTCTCTACAACTAGACTGCAATTTTTTACATCTAGCCTGCAACTCTCTACAAGTAGCCTACGACTCTCTACAACTAGCCTACAACTCTCTACAACTAGCTTGCAGTGCTCTACAACTAGCCTGCCACTCTCTTAAACTAGGCTGCAACTCTCAACAACTAGACTGCAACTTTTTATGTTTAGCCTACAACTCTCTACAATTAGCCTACAAAACTCTCTACAACTAGGCTGCAACTTTCTACAACGTGCCTGCAAGTCTCTACAATTAGCCTGCAACTGTATAACACTAGCCCACATCTCTCTACTACTAGCCTGCAACTTTCTACAACTAGCCTACAACACTCTACAACTAGCCTACAACTAGCTGTATTACAAACCAACAGATTGTAAAGAAATAACAGTTTTGGTGGTAAATGTATGTATCTTGTTGCAGAGATATCTACTGAAGTTATCATGCTAACCAGCTGAAACTAGTCTAGTCTGTCTTGCAATACCACTTTGTACCTGAAGAGGTGATAGTGAGTCACTGTAATACCACTTTGTACCTGAGGAGGTGATAGTGAGTCACTGTAATACCACTTTGTACCTGAAGAGGTGATAGTGAGTCACTGTAATACCACTTTGTACCTGAAGAGGTGATAATGAGTCGCTGTTATACCACTTTGTACCTGATGAGGTGATAGTGAGTCACTGTAGTA